>JBBDGP010001509.1:0-315918 GCA_037952835.1 Lithobates septentrionalis
GCTAGATCCGTTCCTGTTATCTTCCTACTGACAGGCAGGCTTGTCTGGTTACAGTATATAAAGCTACCTGAAGAAAATTACAGGTGTTCTTTTTGATCCTATTAGTACCACGGTCAGGCAGCTAGACTATTTACATTTAGTACAGTGTGTCCTGCTCACAGTGTTCAGCTAGATCCGTTCCTGTTATCTTCCTACTGACAGGCAGGCTTGTCTGGTTACAGTATATAAAGCTACCTTAAGAAAATTACAGGTGTTCTTTTTGATCCTATTAGTACCACGGTCAGGCAGCTAGACTATTTACATTTAGTACAGTGCGTCCTGCTCACAGTGTTCAGCTAGATCCGTTCCTGCTATATACATTTAGTGCAGTACGTCCTGCTCACAGTGTTCAGCTAGATCCGTTCCTGTTATCTTCCTACTGACAGGCAGGCTTGTCTGGTTACAGTATATAAAGCTACCTGAAGAAAATTACAGGTGTTCTATCCCAGCTTAGTGCAGCTACAGGCCATTAGTATGTCTGGAAGGCCAAGAAGGAGAGGCAGACAGTCACAAGCCAATAAGAGAGGGCAAGCAGGCTCTGTGTCTAGTGCTGGTCGTGGAGACGGTGCATCCTCATCAGCACGTGGCCATGGGACACGCTTGGCCTTTTTTTCGGCAGCTGGCCGTGTTGAGCCGCAACATGCGGAAGACTTGGTCGAGTGGATGACCAAGCCGTCCTCATCCTCCTCATCCTCTCTCACCCATGCCCAGGGTGCTTTGTCTGGCAAAGCAGCGGCCTCTTCCCTCAGCTCAATGTCATCAGTGACTCCTTCCCTAGCTCCACCATGTCCTCATGAGGATTCCCTCGAACTGTTTGACCACAGTGTTGGGTACATGCTCCAGGAGGATGCCCAGCGTTTGGAAGGCTCTGATGATGATACTGAGCTCAATGAAGGCAGTAACATGAGCACGGACAGAGGGGGTGCCCAAGAAGGACAGCAATCTGGCAGTCATGCTCCCCCTGCTGCAGCATACTGCCAGGTTTGCTCCAGTGATGAGGAGGGAGGGGATGATGTGGTCACTGACTCAACGTGGGTGCCTGATAGGAGAGAGGAGGAGGAGGAGGAGGAGGAGGTGGCACATCACCAACTAGGCAGGATGCCCTCCAGGGGCCAGCCTAAGGGCAGCACATTGACTGCATCACACCCCAAAGCTCCACATGTGCAGGGCGCTGCAGTCTCTGCGCGTTATTCAAAAAGTTCTTTGGTGTGGGCCTTTTTTGAGACGAGTGCATCAGATCGCACCGCTGCTATTTGCAACATATGTCTCAAGCGTATCTCGCGTGGCCAAAACATCTCCCGCTTGGGTACCACATGCTTGACCAGACATATGTTGACCTGCCATGCAGTTCGTTGGCAAGCGTATCTGAAAGACCCACACCAAAGAACAAAGACGATCTCTCCTTGCTCCTCATCAGCTGAGATTTCCAACCCCACTAGACCTTCAGTCCTCTCTGAGACCTGCAGTGAGAGGAATGAAGGTGTAGAATTAGGTGTGTCACAGCCAAGTACTTGTGGGCAATCTGCTTTTGGTACACCGACGTCAGATTGTACCAGGCAAATTTCCCTGCCCCAGCTGCTGCACCGCCGAAAGAAGTTTGCTCCCAGCCATCCACATGCCCAGCGGTTGAATGCTAGCTTGGCAAAATTGCTAGCACTTCAACTGCTGCCTTTTCAGTTGGTAGACTCTGCCCCCTTCCGTGAGTTTGTGGAATGTGCGGTTCCTCAGTGGCAGGTACCCAAACGCCACTTTTTCTCACGGAAGGCGATTCCGGCTCTCTACCGGCATGTGGAAGGCAATGTCCATGCCTCGCTGGACAGGGCGGTCAGCGGTAAGGTGCATATTACCGCTGACTCATGGTCCAGCAGGCATGGACAGGGACGTTACTTAAGTTTCACGGCGCATTGGGTGACTCTGCTGGCAGCTGGGAAGGATGCAGGACAAGGTGCAGTAGTGTTGGAGGTTGTTCCGCCACCACGCCTCCAAAATGCTGATTGTGACACACCTCTCTCCTCCACCCCCTCCTCTTCTTCTTCCTCCATGGCCTCTTCCTCGGAACCAGCGGTGCTCCGTAGGCGTTCAAGGGGCTACGCAAGTACGCAGGCCAAAAGATGCCATGCGGTGCTTGAGCTGGTGTGCTTGGGGGACAGGAGCCACACTGGGGCAGAGGTTCTGTCAGCTCTGCAGGGGCAGGTTCAGAGGTGGTTGACGCCACGCCAACTTAAGGCAGGAATGGTGGTTTGCGACAATGGCACCAACCTCCTCTCTGCCCTCCGACAGGGACAACTGACCCATGTGCCCTGTTTGGCTCACGTCCTTAACTTGGTGGTGCAGCGGTTCTTGGGCAGGTACCCGGGCTTACAGGATGTCCTGAGGCAGGCCAGGAAAGTCTCTGTGCATTTCCGCCGGTCATATAATGCCAGTGCTCGGCTGACGGACCTCCAAAAGGAGTTTAACCTGCCCAAGAACCGCCTAATCTGTGACATGCCCACCAGGTGGAACTCGACGTTGGCCATGCTGCAGCGGCTGCACACGCAGCAGAGGGCCATCAATGAGTACCTGTGCGACTATGGCACCAGGACAGGGTCAGGGGACCTTGGTTTTTTTTCCCCACGCCAGTGGGCCATGATCAGGGATGCATGCACTGTCCTGTCACCATTCGAGGAGGCCACGAGGATGGTGAGCACTGACAGTGCATGCATCAGTGACACTGTCCCCCTTGTCCACCTGTTGGAGCACACGCTGCGTGGAATAATGGACAGGGCACTTGAGGCAGAACAGAGGCAGGAAGAGGAGGACTTCCTTAGCTCTCAAGGCCCCCTTTATCCAGACAGTGTTCCTGCGTGCCCGCCGATCACACAGGAAGAGGACGAGGAGGAGGAGGAGGAGGAGGAAGATTGTGTCAGTATGGAGGTGGAGCCTGGCACTCAGCATCAGCAGTCTTTAAGGGATCAGTCCCAAGGAACACATGGACTTGTACGTGGCTGGGAGGAGGTGGCTGCGGACGTTGTTGTCCTTAGTGACCCAGAGGACTCCGGACCGAATGCCTCAGCAAACCTACGCTGCATGGCCTCCCTGATCCTGCAAAGCCTGCGTAAGGATCCTCGTATTCGTGGTATCAAGGAGAAGGACCAATACTGGCTGGCAACCCTCCTTGATCCACGTTACAAGGGTAAGGTTGCGGACCTTATCTTGCCATCGCAGAGGGAGCAGAGGATGAAACATCTTCGGGAGGCCTTGCAGAAAGGTCTGTGCAACGCGTTCCCAGAGACTGGGAGGTTACAAACTCCTGTTTCTGGACAACGTGTTGCTGAGGCTTCGGTCAGTCAAAGAAGGAGCGGTGGAGAAGGTGGCCGTCTGACCGATGCGTTCAGACAATTTTTTGGTCCGCAGCCCCAAGGTATGATCGGTTCCAGCAACCATCGCCAGCGTCTGTTTTACATGGTGCAGGAATACCTAGGGGCAAGATCAGACTTGGACACCTTTCCCACCGAAAATCCTCTGGGTTACTGGGTCTTGAGGATGGATCACTGGCCAGAGCTTGCACAGTATGCAATTGAGCTACTGGCCTGTCCTGCATCCAGCGTTCTTTCGGAACGTACATTCAGTGCTGCTGGAGGCGTGGTAACCGATCACAGGGTGCGTCTGTCCACTGACTCGGTCGATCGGCTGACCTTCATAAAAATGAATCAGTCTTGGATCACCACCAGCTACCAAGCACCTGATGCTGATGTAACTGAATAATTTTTTTCAGATCCCTTCAAAGACTGCCTATGCTGATGCTGAGTGATTATCCCTGAGTAATTATCCTCTTCCTCCTCAATCATCACGCTGATAGCTTGTAAGAACATTTTTGGTTCTGGGCGCCACCACCAGTGCCTAAGGCACAATTTTTCAGCCCCTGTATAACAGGGGCGTGTAATTACAATTTTTGATGTAATACTTTGCAGCACGGCTCGTTCCTGCATTCCAACTAGAGTGTCTGTGAGGGGTTGCAGTGTTGTGGCACCAGCACCAGTGCCTAAGGCCCAATTTTTCTGCCCCTGTCTAACAGGGGCGTGTAATTACAATTTTTGATGCAATACTTTGCAGCAGTGCTCGTTCCTGCGTTCCAACTAGAGTGTCTGTGAGGGGTTGCAGTGTTGTGGCACCAGCACCAGTGCCTAAGGCCCAATTTTTCTGCCCCTGTCTAACAGGGGCGTGTAATTACAATTTTTGATGCAATACTTTGCAGCAGGGCTCGTTCCTGCGTTCCAACTAGAGTGTCTGTGAGGGGTTGCAGTGTTGTGGCACCAGCACCAGTGCCTAAGGCCTAATTTTTCAGCTCCTGTTCAACAGGGGCATGTAATTACAATTCTTGATCTAATATTTCACAGCAGGGCCCTGTGAGGGCTTACAGTGTTTTGGCCACAGCAACACCTAAGGCCCAAATTTCTGCTGAGTATATAGGGCAGGACCCTACTTTCAAACATCTAACTTACAAACGACTCCTACTTGCAAACGGAAGGAGACAACAGGAAGTGAGATGAAATCTACCCATTGGAAGGGAAATTCTCTCATGTAAGAGTTAATATGGGAAAACAATTTCTCCTTTCCACTGATGCTTTCCAATCCTTGTTCCACAAAAAAACCCAAATTTTCAAAAAACATTTTTCATTGGGACAAAAAAGTGAGGTGAAATCTTCTGAAGAGGAGGAAAGACGCAAAACAAATGTCACAGGGGTGATAACCCTTCCCTATGTTTTCCAAAAAGCTTAGAAAAGATTTTTTGGCTGGAGCTAAACACATTAAAAATGTTCAAAATTACAAACAGATTCTACTTAACAACAAACCTACAGTCCCTGTCTTGTTTGCACCGCCTGTATACTGCTGTTCAGAGTATATAGGGACCTTTCCTTATTTTAATTTGGGTGCGGGGTTCCCCTTAATATCCATACAAGACCCAAAGGGCCTGGTAATGGACTGGGGGGTACCCATGCCGTTTGTCTCACTGATTTTCATCCATATTGCCAGGACCCGACATGACATTAAACCCGCAAGCAGTTTTAAATGAGATTTTTTCCTTTAAAAATGACATTTGGTGCAGGGACTGTTCTAAACATGGGAAACACGCGTCACTTTACAGGCATACTATAGACACCCCCCAGGTACGATATTTAAAGGAATATTTCACTTTTTTTTTTTTACTTTAAGCATCATTAAAATCACTGCTCCCGAAAAAACGGCCGTTTTTAAAAGTTTTTTTTGCATTGATACATGTCCCCTGGGGTAGGACCCGGGTCCCCAAACCCTTTTTAGGACAATACCATGCAAATTAGCCTTTAAAATGAGCACTTTTGATTTCGAACGTTCGAGTCCCATAGACGTCAATGGGGTTCTAACGTTCGTGCGAACTTGCGGTCCGTTCGCGGGTTCTGGTGCGAACCGAACCGGGGGGTGTTCGGCTCATCCCTACCAGAGAGGCAATCAGATTTTTCCCTGGATCAACTTTACCTATAAATGTTAGTACCCAGTTATATTATGTACATTTAGGAATGAATCCAGGCCTTTCTTAAAGCAATCTACTGAGCTGGCCAGAACCACCTCTGGAGCGAGTCTATTCCACATTTTCACAGCTCTTACTGTGAAGAAACCTTTACGTATTTGGAGATTAAATCTCTTTTCCTCAGTGTTGACCATAAAGTGAATAACTCAACACCAAGTTCACTATATGGACCCCTTATATATTTATACATGGTGATCATATCCCCCTTGAATCTCCTCCTCTCAAGAGTGAATAAATTCAGTTCCTTTTATCTTTCCTTATAGCTGAGCACCTCCATGCCTCTTATCAGTTTGGTTGTCCTTCTCTGCACTTTCTCCAGTTCCCCGATATCTTTTTTGAGAACTGGTGCCCAAAACTGAACTGCATATTCCAGATGAGGTCTTATTAATAATTTGTACAAGGACAAAATGATATCTCTCTCTCTTAATACAAGAAAGGACTTTGCTCGCTTTGGAAACCGCAGCTTGGCATTGCATGCTATTACTGAGCTTATAATCTACAAAGACCCCCAGATCCTTCTCCACCATTGATTCCCCCAGTTGTACTCCCCCTAGTATGTATGATGCATGCATATTCTTAGCCCCAAGTGCATAACTTTACATTTATCAACATTAAACCTCATCTGCCACATAGTCGCCCAATTATACAGTGCACTGAGGTCGGCTTGTAAATTGGAGACATCCTGTAAGGATGTTATTTCACTGCATTGCTTAGTGTCATCTGCAAAGTCAGAAATTTTACTTTTAAACCCAGACCCAATATCATTTATAAAGATATGAAAAAGTAAGGGTCCCAGCACTGAACCTTGGGATACACCACTGATAACCTTAGACCATTGAGAGTAAGAATCATTAAACACTACTCTCTGAATTCTGTCTTTTAGCCAGTTTTCTATCCATTTACAAACTGATATTTCCAAGCCTGTAGACTTTACCTTACACATGAGCCGTATGTGGGGAACTGTGTCAAACACTTTTGCAAAATCCAAGTATACCATGTCCACCGCCACACCTCTGTCCAAGGTTTTACTTACCTCCTCATAAAAAGAAATCAGATTTGTGTGACAACTTCTGTCTTTCATGAATTCATGCTGTCTGTTGCTTAAAATATTTTTTTCCAGCAAGAACTCGTCTATGTGGTCTTTTATTAAACTCTCCAGTATCTTCCAGACTATAGAAGTTAAACTAACAGATCTATAGTTACTTGGTAAAGACTTTGTTCCCTTTTTAAATATAGGCACCACATTGGCCCTATGCCAATCCAGTGGTACTATTCCCGTCATTAATGAGTCCCTAAAAATTAGATACAATGGCTTTGAAATTACAGAGCTCAATCCTTTTAGGATCTATGGGTGGATGCCATCTGGTCCAGGTGCTTTATCCACCTTTATTCTATCTAAATATTTCTGGATCATATCCCTTTTGAGCCATTGCAGATTATTTGAGGCTGTGTCACTAACACCCCCATTATGGACATGAGCTCCCCCATGCTTCTTTGTATACACAGAGCTGAAGAAAGTATTTAATACATTTGCTTTCTCTTTGTCATCAGTCACCCACTCTATATTATTTTGTAAAGGGCCTACATGCTCAGACCTGACCTTTTTACTATTAATATATTTGAAGATATTTTGGGGGTTTGTCCTACTACCTTTTGCAGTCTGTCGTTCGTTTTGAGTTTTTGCATCCTTGATTTTATTTTTACATATTCTGTTATATTCTTTGTAACATTTAAACAACACTAGTGTTCCTTCATTTTTATATTTTTTTAAAAGCTCTTTTCTTATTGTTTATAGCTTTTTTTAACTTTAGCCGTGAGCCACATAGGTTTTATTTTAGCCTTTTAAACTTATTGCCCAAGGGAATATACTTTGCAGTGAGTTCACAGTCACTTTGAAGAATTCCCATTTCTGTTCTGGGCCCATTGATGCCAATATTCCCTCCCAATCCAAGTCCTGGAGAGCAGCCCTCATCCTTGGAAAATATTCTCTCTTGAAGTTTAGTGTTTTTATCTTTCCCATATGTGTTTTTTGCTTACAGCTAACATCAAATGAAATCTTGTTATGGTCACTGCTACCAAGATGTTCCTTTATATGAACATTAGTAATAAGCTCTGCATTGTTTGAGATTACCAGGTCCAACAGAGCATCATTCCTAGTTGGGGCCTCAATAAACTGGACCATAAAATTGTCCTGAAATAGGTTTATAAATTTTAGCCCTTTAACTGCAGTGCCATTACTCCAGTCAATTTCTGGGTAGTTAAAATCCCCCATTATTATCACCGTCCCAGCCCTTGCAGCCCTTTCCATCTCTGCAAGGAGCTGAGTCTCCACCTCCTCATTAACATTGGGTGGTCTATAACAAACTTCAATGATTAAGTTTGAACTACGCACATCTATATGCAGTTCCACCCATAATGCTTCAGACTCATCACACTCGCCATCAACCAGGTCCTCTTTCACACTCAGTTTGAGATCACTTCTCACATAGAGACAGACCCTGCCACCTTTCCTTTTTACCCTGTCTCTCCGAAAGAGTGCATAGCCAGGAATATTAATAGTCCAGTCATGTAAGGAATGAAGCCAAGTTTCAGCAATACCGATTACATCGTAGTTCTCCCCGTGCACCAGAGCTTCCAACTCACCTATTTTGCTTGGCAGATTTCTGGCATTTGTGAACAAATACTTTAATGCATTATTACATTTTGCTCTGGTGTTTTTCATATCTTGTTTAGTAGTACAAATGGCACTATAATTTCCAATGGTTGTTTGCAACATGCAAACTTTCTTGTCACCTGCCATACCCCTCCCCCCCCATCTATCCCCATTCCACCCTCCATTAATGTCTGACCCTTAACTGACCTGTCTGCCCGATGGAATTCTAGTTTACCCTCCCCCTTAATCCTAGTTTAAATACTGCTCTTGATAAGATTGTACATACGATTACATCAAACTTATTTAGACTCATAGTAACCTCTTATTCCATATAAGAGCACCTTTGAAGTATTACTTTAACAATTTACAGGGCACACTGGAAGATCAAATCATCCAAGCAAACCCTCTGCTGGAAGCCTTTGGTAATGCTAAAACTGTGAGAAACTCCTCCCGTTTTGTAAGTAACACCATTATTAAGACCACACAAGGATTCTGCTCAACATAACTTGTGTTGACGTGGTTTCTTCATCATCTCCAGGGTAAATTTACCAGAATCCACTTTGGAACGACAGGAAAACTGTCTTCTGCAGATATTGAGACCTGTAAGATTTGCCTCATACTTTAAAACTAATTTATTAGGGTACTTCATATGTTCCTTCAGTAAAAGGTGATCTTTTTCTTTACAGACTTGCTGGAGAAGTCCAGAGTCACATTCCAGCTTTCAGCTGAAAGAAGCTACCATATCTTCTATCAGATCCTGACTAATAAAAGGCCAGAGCTGATTGGTAATTTCCATAACTTTTCAAAGGATTACAAAACTGGAGAATTAGTCAAGTTATATTTTATCTAGATACATAATGTATTGTTGTACAGATGTGCTATTAATAGATTGTTACACTATGTCACTTTAATCAATAATATTTCTGTCTTTCAGAAATGCTTCTGCTGACCACAAACCCATACGACTACCCTTTCATCAGCCAGGGTGAAGTTGCTGTCAAAAGTTTTGATGATGAAGAGGAATTGATGGCTACAGATGTATGTGATGATACTAGAGGTTCTTTAGGCATTTTGGGATACAACTGTGAAACATGACACATATTCATATATTTGCAGAGTGCCATAGACATTCTGGGTTTCTCACCAGATGAAAAAAATGGCATCTACAAGTTGACTGGTGCTGTTATGCACCATGGTAACATGAAATTCAAGCAGAAGCAAAGAGAGGAGCAGGCTGAGCCCGATGGCACGGAAGGTAAGGTTTAAGACTTGTCTTAAAAACCCAGCAAAGGAAAATTTTGGTGATTGATCTGGACAATGCTATTAATTGAGCTTTAATAAATCCACAAAATATTCTAGTTGCTGATAAAATTGCCTACTTGATGGGGCTGAACTCTGCTGATTTGCTAAAGGCTCTCTGCTACCCCAGGGTCAAAGTCGGCAATGAGTTTGTCACTAAGGGACAAACTGTCCAACAGGTAGCATAACATAATGTAAAATATTTTGGTTTGTTTGAATATTTTGTTGGGAAAATAAGCTAATTCGCAGTCATTATTTGTAGGTAAACAATGCCGTTGGTGCCCTCAGCAAGTCTGTTTATGAGAAACTCTTCTTGTGGATGGTCATCCGTATTAACCAACAACTAGACACCAAAATGCCAAGACAATACTTTATTGGTGTACTAGATATTGCTGGATTTGAGATCTGGATTTGATGTAAGTGTAAACATACATTTTATAGAGAATATTACATTGGCTATGTATAGCAAAGTTCAGACACTTATCTATACATCATAATCTGTAGTTCAACAGCTTAGAGCAACTTTGCATTAACTTCACCAACGAGAAGCTGCAACAGTTCTTTAACCACCACATGTTTGTTCTGGAACAAGAGGAATACAAGAAAGAAGGAATTGATTGGGAGTTTATTGACTTTGGTATGGATCTGGCTGCCTGCATTGAGCTTATTGAGAAGGTGAGTATCTACATACTACATATTAGCAACTCAAAATTATAAGCTGATATGAATTTGTAACTTGTCCTTTTCTCTGAACAGCCAATGGCCATCTTCTCAATCCTGGAAGAGGAGTGCATGTTCCCCAAGGCTCCTGACACTTCCTTCAAGAATAAGCTCTAGGATCAACATCTGGGCAAGTGTAAGAACTTCGAGAAGCCCAAGCCTGGCAAGGGAAAAGCGGAAGCTCACTTCTCTCTGGTGCATTATGCTGGCACTGTGGATTACAACATCAGTGGCTGGCTTGACAAGAACAAGGACCCACTGAATGAGACTGTTATCGGCCTCTACCAGAAGTCTTCATTGAAGATATTGTTCTTACTTTACTCTTCCTATGCAGGTGCTGAGGGTAAGTAATCCATTGAAAATGTTATAATGTAACACTTCGATTTTCAGACACTTTATGGAATAGATTTAAACATTTACATCTCTTTTTCAGGTGACTCTGGTGAAAGGGTGGAAAGAAAAAGAAGGGTTCCTCTTTTCAGACAGTATCTGCCCTGTTCAGAGTAAGTGGTTTAAATAGAAACAATTGATTTTTTCTTTAACTTTTTAAGGCAGTGAAAATTATTCTAAATGCAATCTTCCACAGGAAAATCTGAACAAGCTGATGACCAATCTGAAGAGTACTCACCCTCACTTTGTACGTTGTCTGATCCCCAATGAGACAAAAACTCCAGGTAACTGACATTTATAATATAGGGTAAGATGTAGAAAAGTAGAATTCTTAGTTTTGAATTATGTGTGTCACTCTCTGCAAGGTACCATAGAGAATCATCTGATCATCCACCAGCTGAGGTGTAACGGTGTGCTGAAGGGTATCAGAATCTCCCGAAAGGGCTTCCCTAGCAGAATCCTCTATGATGATTTCAAACAACTGTAAGCATTTTGCTTACTTTCTCTTTTTTAATTCCAAACTGTTCCAGCATTTTTATAAAAGTTGGCCAAACTAATATTTGAACTCTACTTCAGGTACAAGGTCCTGAATGCTAGTGCAATTCCAGATGGACAATTCATTGACAGTAAGAAGGCTTCTGAAAAACTTCTTGGCTCAATTGATGTGGACCACACCCAGTATAAGTTTGGGCATACTAAGGTAGAAAACAGTCTTGTGGGTGAATGAATTAATCTAGCTTTTTAAAGTTGGTTTGATTGATATTTATTTTCCCACAGGTGTTCTTCAAAGCTGGTCTCTTGGGTACTCTGGAAGAAATGAGAGATGATAAGTTGGCCCAGCTGATCACTCGCACTCAGGCTCTGTGCAGAGGCTTCTTGATGAGAGTAGAATTCAAGAAGATGATGGATAGAAGGTATTGATGACACTACATGGTGTAACACACTGCCTCTGATCTAAGAATTAAACAACACATTTGCTTACATTTTATTTAAATATACCTATAGCTAAGATAAAATAGTTTTATAACCCTAAATTCAATCAATTTACATTTATGCAAAACTGTGTACATGCAGCAAGATACAGATAAACAGTTTAGCATTGCTATTGTGTTTTACTATTTTATAACCCCATAATAGGCTGTGTGACCTATCTGCACAAGCCTATTACTATTATACATTCTTTAAAATAGGGAAGCGATCTATACAATCCAGTACAATGTGAGATCATTCATGAATGTCAAGCACTGGCCATGGATGAAACTGTACTTTAGGATTAAGCCTCTCCTGAAGAGTGCTGACACTGAGAAGGAGATGGCTAACATGAAGGAAGAGTTTGCAAAGACGAAGGAAGCACTGGCTAAATCAGAAGCGAAAAGGAAAGAGCTGGAAGAGAAGATGGTTGCCCTTCTGCAGGAGAAGAATGACCTCCAGCTTCAAGTGCAGTTGGTAAAATGCTTAAAAGATACACAGAGATGTTATACAATGTTATCGTTATACAATGTTGTCTTAACACTTAAAATTACTTTACATTGTTTGCATGTAGGAAGGTGAGAGCTTAACTGATGCAGAGGAAAGATGTGATGGCCTCATTAAGAACAAAATTCAACTGGAAGCCAGAATCAAAGAGATCACAGAAAGGCTTGAAGATGAGGAGGAAAGCAATGCAGGGCTGACAGTCAAGAAAAGGAAATTGGAGGATGAATCCTCAGAACTGAAGAAGGACATTGATGACTTAGAGCTGACATTGGCCAAAGTTGAGAAAGAGAAACATACAACAGAAAACAAGGTTGGGCACATTATAATATTCCTAAATGTCAGGTTTCTAAATTGCACAGTAGACGTATTTTGAATGTTTTCACTATTCTTAGGTAAAAAACCTTACAGAAGAACTGGCAACTCTGGATGACAACATCTCTAAGCTCTCAAAGGAGAAAAAAGCTCTCCAAGAGGCTCATCAACAAATTCTTGATGATCTACAAGCAGAGGAGGATAAAGTCAGCTCCCTTACTAAAGCAAAAAACAAGCTTGAACAACAAGTGGATGATGTAAGTACTTTTAGTTTAATTTGTACTTGATTTTTGCTGTATAACTGAACTGCAGACATATTCAATAAACTGTAAATATTTCTTTTATTTCTTTACCCAATCAGCTGGAAGGCTATTTGGAGCAAGAAAAGAAACTTCGTCTTGACCTTGAGAGAGCTAGGAGGAAGCTTAAAGGTGACCTAAAACTAACTCAGGAAACAGTCGTGGATCTGGAAAATGAAAAATAGCAAGCTGAGGAAAAACTCAAGAAGTTAGTAAGATTAAAAAAAAACAGCTGTAGTTTTAAAATATGTCACAAACAACTACTTATTTGCCAACACAGGAAGGCTTTGAAATAAGCCAGCTGCAAAGTAGGATTGAAGATTAGCAATCCCTGGGATCTCAGCTGCAGAAGAAGATCAAGGAGCTCCAGGTAAGATTACAGAGCTAAAATGCAGACATATTGCTTCTAATAATCATTAAAACTGCATATAATAACTGAAAGTTCCTTCTTAGGCCAGTATTGAAGAACTTGAGGAAGAGATAGAAGCTGAGCGTGCTGCTTGTGCCAAAATTGAGAAACAGAGAGCTGACTTGTCCAGAGAACTTGAAGAGATCAGTGAGAGGCTTGAAGAAGCTGGTGGTGCCACTTCTGCTAAGATTGAGCTAAACAAAAAATGTGAGTCTGAGTTCCAGAAACTGAGACGTGATCTGGAAGAATCCACCCTTCAGCATGAAGCCACGTTTGCTGCCCTGCGCAAGAAGCATGCTGACAGTGTGGCTGAACTTGGAGAACAGATTGACAATCTCCAGAGGGTTAAACAGAAGCTGGAGAAGGAGAAGAGTGAACTCAAAATGGAATGACCTTGCAAGTAATTTGGAGAATGTCTCCAAAGCAAAAGTAAGCAAACCTCAATTATGAATACAATATGTTTTACTGAAAGTTATTTAAAACATTGATATTGTTGTATTTCTTTTTTTAGGCCAACCTTGAGAAAGTAAATCATGTTCTTGAGGATCAATTCAGTGAGCTCAAGTCTAAAGATGATGAGCATATACGTGTAATCAATGACCTTACAGCTCAAAAAGTCCGCTTCCAGACTGAGAGTGGTAAACTTCCTAATCAATATTAATGAACACTACAAACATTCAGTACATTATATACACAATGTATAGACATATATATTTATATAAATGGCACAGAGTATATGTAAATACTACATTTGGTTTTGTAGATTTCAGTAACAATTAAAATGTTTAATCTTTCTTATATTTTAAGTAATTGCATATTATCTCATATTAGGTGAATTTTCCCTCCAGTTAGAGGAGAAAGAATCTCTGGTTTCTCAGCTGAGCAGAGGAAAACAAAGCTTTACCCAGCAGGTTGAGGAACTTAAGAGGCGCTTAAGGAGGAAAGCAAGGTATATGAAAGATTTTTAAATAATGCACATTCTACTTTAACTTAAGTATAGCTTACAAGTTGTTATACACTAAAATCATACTGGCTGTACGAGGGGTCTTGAAAACGTTGTCACACTTTTATATATATATCCATATATATCTATATCTATATATATCTATATATCTATATATCATATATATATATATATATATATATATATATATATATATAGATATATATCTATGTATATAGATATAGATATATATCTATATATATAGTTATGTATATATATATATATAACTTGTATAAAAATATAAATATAAAAAAGTGCACAAACTTTTTTAGGAACCCTTGTACATAAATCTTTTCATTGTTATTTACAGGCTAAGAATGCCCTTGCCCTTGCTCTGCAATCAGCCCACCATGACTGTGACTTGCTCCGTGAGCAGTTTGAAGAGGAACAAGAAGCAAAAGCTGAGCTTCAGAGGTCTCTGTCCAAGGCAAATGGTGAAGTTTCCCAATGGAGAACCAAGTATGAGACTGATGCCATCCAACGCACAGAAGAACTGGAAGAGGCCAAGTATGTTTGTGGAAGAAAAATCGATCCACACATATATATAAAAAAGTATTAATGCATAACCACCTTTTTGAACTTTTCAAATATAGGAAGAAGCTTGCCCAACGTCTCCAGGAAGCTGAGGAACAAGTTGAAGCTGTAAACTCCAAATGTGCTTCCCTAGAAAAGACCAAACAAAGGCTGCAATCTGAAGATGAAGATCTAATGGTTGTTGTAGAGAGAGCAAACAGTGCAGCTGCTGCTTTGGATAAGAAGCAGAGGAACTTTGATAAGGTATTGACAGCATATATATAGGTTAAACAAGCATTAATTTTATCCTAGTGTTACAAAAAAAAAATTGATTATGGCACCACCAACCAACAGGTTTAACTTCATCAGGTCCTTGTTGAATGGAAACAAAAATATGAAGAGGGCCGGGCTGAGCTGGAGGCTGCTCAGAAGGAAGCTAGGGGACTGAGCACAGAGATCTTTAAAATGAAAAATGCTTATGAGGAAACTCTAGAACAAGCTGAATTCCTGAAACGTGAAAACAAGAACTTGAAAAGTAAGCATTAAATGGAGATCCTACTTATATATTACCCTCATGCAATATATGAGATGAAGTATTAGTTACATGATATGTTCATTTCATTGCAGAGGAGATTTTAGACCTCACAGAACTGATTGGAGAATCAGCTAAATCAATCAACGAGCTTGAGAACGCTAGAAAGCAAGTCGAGCAAGAAAAGAGTGACCTACAGTCTGCTTTGGAAGAAGCTGAGGTATACTAGTATTTTAAATAGTGAAACTGACTACAAGACTATAATTTCTTGTTGAACAAAATTGGAAAGCTTCTATTTTTTTATTGCATAGGGATCTCTGGAGCATGAAGAAGCTAAGATCCTTCGCATTCAGCTTGAACTGAATCAGGTGAAATCTGAGGTGGACAGGAAGATTGCAGAGAAAGATGAAGAAATTGAACAACTGAAGAGAAACAGCCAGAGAGTTATTGACACCATGCAGAACACACTGGACTCTGAAATCAGAAGCAGGAATGATGCTCTGAGACTGAAGAAGAAGATGGAAGGAGACTTGAATGAGATGGAGATCCAGCTGAGCCATGCCATTAGCCAAGCTGCTGAGGCCCAGAAACAGCTGAGGAACGTGCAAGGTCAACTCAAGGTACTTTCTTAATTTCAGTTCCTTAGCAATAGTAAATGCAAAGCTTATCTGTATAGGGAGGCTTCTTAGTCATCATTCTGTACTAATAAAATGTTTTTTTCTACCTCGATAGGTTGAATGAAATTGGTCACCTTAGTGGTATTGTCTATCTATTTGTCTTAAAGGATGCTCAACTTCATCTTGATGATGCCCTCAGGAGCCAGGAAGACCTTAAAGAACAAGTGGCTGTGTTGGAGCGCAGGAATAGCTTGCAGCAGGCTGAGATTGAAGAGATCCGGGCTGCATTGGAACAGACCGAAAGATCTCGCAAGTTGGCTGAGCAGGAACTCCGGGATGCAAGTGAACGTGTTCAGCTTCTGCACTCCCAGGTAAGTGTACATTTTAGGGAAATGTAAAAATTACAATATGGAATATACTGTAAATATAAGGGGCTTTATTATATGCTACATTCATTCTTTGTAGAATACAAGCCTCATCAACACCAAGAAGAAGTTAGAGAATGATATAAGCCAGCTTCAGACTGAAGTTGAAGAAGCCTTCCAAGAGGCCAGAAATGCTGAGGAGAAAGCCAAGAAGGCCATTACTGATGTGCGTATGAATCTCTTTGTAAACAAACATTAACAAAAATCCACTCAAGCAAAGAAATCTGATTTTGTTGTTTCATCTTTTATCCAAAGTCTGTATTGATGGCAGAGGAGCTGAAGAAAGAGCAGGACACCAGTGCTCACTTGGAGAGAATGAAGAAGAACCTTGAACAAACAGTGAAGGACCTGCAGCATCGTTTGGATGAAGCTGAACAGTTGGCAATGAAGGGTGGAAAGAAACAACTCCAGAAACTGGAGGCTAGAGTAAGCAGAATGAGAATGAGCTGGAAAATGAACTGAAGCGCAAAACAGAGGCAATTAAGGGGGTCCGCAAATATGAAAGGGGAGTGAAGGAACTGACCTATCAGATTTAGTATTTTTAGTATGTCTTATTGTTATTCAAACAATAATTTAAAAAAAAACCTTATAAAAAGTTGACTCTAACTTTTTCTAGACTGAGGAAGACAGAAAGAATGTCCTGAGACTCCAGGATCTGGTGGACAAACTTCAGCTGAAAGTGAAAGCCTACAAGAGACAGGCTGAGGAATCTGTAAGTTAGAAATAGAACCAATCATCAATATACAGTATATGGAAGCATTGACTAACAATTGAACTATTCCCTTGTATAGGAGGAACAGGCCAATACCCACCTGTCCCGCTTGAGAAAGGTCCAGCATGAATTGGGAGAAGCTGAGGAGAGAGCTGACATTGCAGAGTCCCAGGTGAACAAACTCAGAGCAAAGAGCTGCGACATTGGTGGAAAGGTACAGTAGAGTATTACTAGGTATTTTTTGTATCTGGAGTAATAGACTTTCCCTAATCATATTCTTCAGCTTGTTTTTCTTTAAAGAAAGGTGGTGGTGAAGAATGAAGTATCTCTACACACTTTACAGAGGATTATGAAATTTGCAGAATTTGAATTTCTGTCTTCTCTTTAACTCCTATCCTTTATACACATGTAAAAATAAACTATTTTCAGCTTGTAAAATTAGTGTTAGTGATTTATTTATTTTTTCTATGTAATAGATTATTGTATTTTTCAAACTATGAACTCTAAAAATTCCAAGTTATTGATCTACTAGAAATCAATTCTTCTTCAAAAAACAAAAAAAAAAACTTTTCATTGGTGGTTATTGTGGTCAAAAATTCACTTCATAACAGATCTGGACGAAGCAATATAAAAAAAAATTTAGAGTATAACTAAAGACAAAACTTGTTTACCATTATCATTGAAAGTGAAAGTAAAAGAAAATCCCAAATTTTGGGTTGTCCCCAGAAAAGTAATAGAGGGGAAATCTTCCCATGGGGATATTGGACAGTCCCTCTCACTTCCTGTTTTGGCTATGGGACAGGAAGTGAAGGTAAATCTCCCTAATGGGACAAAGATGGCAAAAATAAACCTTTCAGGGGTTTAACCCCCCCTTACTCTATCCAAAATTAAAAAAAAGTTTTGATTATAGTTCTACTTTAAAGTCTATGTGTAACCGTTATGTAGTAGAATTAATTAGGGGCATAGCTAAACTCATCTGGGACAGTCTGATCATTGGTGACAATTACGATGCACACAAACGCCTCAAACACTCACAAAAAAGTCTTTCCTGGCTAATAAGTTATTTTAGGGTGACTATACACTATACAATCTGATGGTAAATCTAAATGAGATTGTACAAACAACTATGCAGCATAAAGGTCTGCTTGATTTGATAAAAATTGATTGGATTGTAAAGATTTGTCCTCATATTATAATGTATAATTTTTGTAAAATTAAATGACATTGTACTGGGATTGTATAATCAGATTACAGTGTTTATGGCCATACTTAATCTTTGTAATAAGAGGAAAGAGATAAGCTTGCTTAATTCTTTGAAGCCGAAGTATGTACAGACCAGTGGGGGCTGGTGCTCAAAATATTTGGGGGGGGGGCGCAGACAAACTGAAAAAAAAACATCAATTGCAGCCACTGTGCCATCAAACACAGCTACTGTGCCCATCAATTGCCACCACTGTGCCATCAAACACAGCTGCTGTGCCCATCAAACGCAGCCACTGTGCCATCAAACGCAGCCACTGTGCCCATCAAACGCAGCCACTGTGCCCATCAGATGTAGCCACTGTGCCCATCAAATGTAGCCACTGTACCCATCAAACGCAGCCACTGTGCCATCAAATGCAGCTACTGTACCCATCAATTGCTGCCAGTGTGCCTATCAATTGCCGCTACTGTGCCCCATCAAATGCGCTGCCAGTGTGCCCATCAATTGCCGCTACTGTGCCCCCTCAAATGCTGCCAGTGTGCCCATCAATTCTACTGTGCCCCATCAAATGTTGCAAGTGTGCCCATCAATTGCCGCAACTGTGCCCCATCAAATGCTGCCAGTGTGCCCATCAATTGCCACTACTGTGTTCCATCAAATGCTGCCAGTGTGCATTGCCCGGCACTTACCTGTCTCGCAGTGGGTCAGCGGCGGTGTCCTGCACGCTCCTCAATGTCTTATTCCGTCCTCTCTATCAGGCGCCCAATCACAGCGCCTGATGTTTCAGCCAATCAGGTGACAGGTAACAGACCCCAGCACCTGGTTGGCCGAGAGGCGGTTCAATGTTAGTAAAGCGAATTCCTTTGCTAACACACAGCTGAGTGAACAGTGAATGCACAGCATTGCGTCCGCTGTTCACCTTTTTGGTCGCCTATTAGAGCCTACGGCTCTAATCAGGTGCTTCCAAAAAACACCCCCCACCACTGTAATTCAGGTGCCCGGGGCTCGAAAAGGGGCTGGACACTTAAATAGGGGGTGTCAGCGGCGACCATAGATAGATTCATGCGATGCATGAATCTATCTATGGTGATAGAGCGGGACCAGGAGAGAGGGGGTGGTGCTCCTGCGCCCTTTATAGTTGCACCACCACTGGTACAGACCCTTCAAGCAGAACTCCATGAATTCTAAAAATTTTGCTGCTGCCTTCTAAGGAGTTAAGTCCATTGATGTGTCTCATTGGACTTTTATATATCAATCACTTTTATTTTCCTATTTATATTTTTACCAAGCATTGGGAATGCAGCTATCTCTATACTTCCGGCACCCTGATACGGAACCTTCAAGACTCAAATACAGCAGCTGCAGAGTCCTTTGCTGACACTCTACCCTCTGCCTGTGTAAAATCTACATAAAAACAGAATGCAATGATTTGCAAATCTCATAAACCCATATTTTGTTCTCAATAGAAAATAGAAAAAACATATCAAATGTTTAAACTGAGAAAATTTGAAATTGATGGCAGCAACACGTTTCAAAAAAGTTGCCATGTTTCCCACAGTGTAGCATCCCCGCTTCATTTACCAACACTCTTTAAGCTTCTGGGAACTGAGGAGACCAGTTGCTGGAGTTTTGGGAGAGGACTGTAGTCACACTCTTGCCTGACCATATACTGCTCTAAAACATGGATATACAGTCAGTGGCGTATCTAAGGTATGGAAGCCATGGCAAGTGCCATGGGCGCCATGGGGGGAAGGGGCGGCAAAAAGCCGCCCTCTGCATGAATAAAAAACCCCCACCTGTCATCCAAGACTAAT
This sequence comes from Lithobates septentrionalis, assembly GCA_037952835.1. Taxonomy (NCBI): domain Eukaryota; kingdom Metazoa; phylum Chordata; class Amphibia; order Anura; family Ranidae; genus Lithobates; species Lithobates septentrionalis. The sequence continues at coordinate 19,963 of JBBDGP010001509.1, forward strand.
ATAGCCCCCGGCGCCGTGGCCAGCCTGCAGGATCGCGGCGCTGGTGTTCTATCAGATGGCTGTCGGACTCGGTTTAGGCTGAGGGAGGCTCTGTCAGCAGGGAGGGGTGGGGCAGGGAGCTCCACTGACGCTCTGACCCTGCCCTGCCCCGCCCCGCCCCATGTACTCTGTATGTGCTCGGAGCACTGACATCGCCTCTCCTGGACCACGAATATTCCCGCCCCCTGCCGCCGTAAGCCCTGCCCCTACCACCATAAGCCCCACCCCTACCACAGAAAGCTCCGCCCCGGATCTCTGAGAGGTGAGCCCGGCTGGTCAGGTAGGTCTTTCTGTCTATAGACTCAGTGTTACTAAACCCTCCCTGACAATGTTCTTTATCCCCCTGTATAGCTGTGCATTGCTGAAAGCTTAAATTTTAAAACTGGCTACTTGGTCATCTCCTGTAGTATGTCACATTCCCAATCTGGTCATCTGCTGTAGTATGTCGCATTCGCAGTCTGGTCATCTGCTGTAGTCGCATTCGCAGTCTGGTCATCTGCTGTAGTCGCATTCGCATTCCGGTCATCTCCTGTAGTCACATTCGCAGTCTGGTCATCTCCTGTAGTATGTCGCATTCGCAGTCTGGTCATCTCCTGTAGTCGCATTCGCAGTCTGGTCATCTTCTGTAGTCGCATTCTCATTCTGGTCATCTGCTGTAGTCGCATTCGCAGTCTGGTCATCTTCTGTAGTCGCATTCGCAGTCTGGTCATCTGCTGTAGTCGCATTCTCATTCTGGTCATCTGCTGTAGTCACATTTGCAGTCTGGTCATCTGCTGTAGTCGCATTCTTATTCTGGTCATCTGCTGTAGTCGCATTCACAGTCTGGTCATCTTCTGTAGTCGCATTCGCATTCTGGTCATCTCCTGTAGTATGTTGCATACGCAGTCTGGTCATCTGCTGTAGTCGCATTCGCATTCTGGTCATCTCCTGTAGTATGTCGCATTCGCATTCTGGTCATCTCCTGTAGTATGTCGCATACGCAGTCTGGTCATCTGCTGTAGTCGCATTCGCATTCTGGTCATCTCCTGTAGTATGTCGCATTCGCAGTCTGGTCATCTGCTGTAGTCGCATTCGCAGTCTGGTCATCTCCTGTAGTCACATTCGCAGTCTGGTCATCTCCTGTAGTCACATTCGCAGTCTGGTCATCTGCTGTAGTCGCATTCGCAGTCTGGTCATCTCCTGTAGTCGCATTCGCAGTCTGGTCATCTCCTGTAGTATGTGGCATTCACAGCCTGGTCATCTCCTGTAGTCGCATTCGCAGTCTGGTCATCTCTTGTAGTTGCATTCGCAGTCTGGTCATCTCCTGTAGTATGTGGCATTCACAGTCTGGTCATCTCCTGTAGTCGCATTCGCAGTCTGGTCATCTGCTGTAGTCGCATTCGCAGTCTGGTCATCTGCTGTAGTCACATTCACAGTCTGGTCATCTCTTGTAGTCGCATTCGCAGTCTGGTCATCTCCTGTAGTATGTCACATTCGCAGTCTGGTCATCTCCTGTAGTATGTCGCATTCGCAGTCCGGTCATCTGCTGTAGTCGCATTCGCAGTCTAGTCATCCGCTGTAGTCACATTCGCAGTCTGGTCATCTCTTATAGTCGCATTCGCAGTCTGGTCATCTCCTGTAGTCACATTCGCAGTCTGGTCATCTCTTATAGTCACATTCGCAATCTGGTCATCTCCTGTAGTATGTCACATTCGCAATCTGGTCATCTCCTGTAGTATGTCGCATTCGCAGTCTGGTCATCTCCTGTAGTATGTCGCATTCGCAGTCTGGTCATCTCCTGTAGTATGTCACATTCGCAGTCTGGTCATCTCCTGTAGTATGTCGCCATGTTTCCCACAGTGTAGCATCCCCGCTTCATTTACCAACACTCTTTAAGCTTCTGGGAACTGAGGAGACCAGTTGCTGGAGTTTTGGGAAAGGACTGTAGTCACACTCTTGCCTGACCATATACTGCTCTAAAACATGGATATACAGTCAGTGGCGTATCTAAGGTATGGCAGCCATGGCAAGTGCCATGGGCGCCATGGGGGGAAGGGCGGCAAAAAGCCGCCCTCTGCATGAATAAAAAACCCCCACCTGTCCTCCCAGACTAATATAGCCCCCGGCGCTGCGGCCAGCCTGCAGGATCGCGGCGCTGGTGTTCTATCAGATGGCTGTCGGACTCGGTTTAGGCTGAGGGAGGCTCTGTCAGCAGGGAGGGGCGGGGCAGGGAGCTCCACTGACGCTCTGACCCTGCCCTGCCCCGCCCCGCCCCGCCCCACCCCATGTACTCTGTATGTGCTCGGAGCACTGACATCGCCTCTCCTGGACCACGAATATTCCCACCCCCTACCGCCGTAAGCCCCGCCCCTACCACGGAAAGCTCTGCCCCCGGATCTCTGAGAGGTGAGCCCGGCTGGTCAGGTAGGTCTTTCTGTCTATAGACTCAGTGTTACTAAACCCTCCCTGACAATGTTCTTTATCCCCCTGTATAGCTGTGCATTGCTGAAAGCTTACATTTTAAAACTGGCTACTTGGTCATCTCCTGTAGTATGTCACATTCCCAATCTGGTCATCTGCTGTAGTATGTCGCATTCGCAGTCTGGTCATCTGCTGTAGTCGCATTCGCAGTCTGGTCATCTGCTGTAGTCGCATTCGCATTCTGGTCATCTCCTGTAGTGACATTCGCAGTCTGGTCATCTCCTGTAGTATGTCGCATTCGCAGTCTGGTCATCTCCTGTAGTCGCATTCGCAGTCTGGTCATCTCCTGTAGTCGCATTCGCAGTCTGGTCATCTTTTGTAGTCGCATTCTCATTCTGGTCATCTGCTGTAGTCGCATTCGCAGTCTGGTCATCTTCTGTAATCGCATTCGCAGTCTGGTCATCTGCTGTAGTCGCATTCTCATTCTAGTCATCTGCTGTAGTCGCATTCGCAGTCTGGTCATCTTCTGTAGTCGCATTCGCAGTCTGGTCATCTGCTGTAGTTGCATTCGCATTCTGGTCATCTCCTGTAGTATGTCGCATTCGCAGTCTGGTCATCTGCTGTAGTCACATTCGCAGTCTGGTCATCTCCTGTAGTCACATTCGCAGTCTGGTCATCTCCTGTAGTCACATTCGTAGTCTGGTCATCTGCTGTAGTCGCATTCTTATTCTGGTCATCTGCTGTAGTCGCATTCGCAGTCTGGTCATCTTCTGTAGTCGCATTCGCATTCTGGTCATCTCCTGTAGTATGTCGCATACGCAGTCTGGTCATCTGCTGTAGTCGCATTCGCATTCTGGTCATCTCCTGTAGTATGTCGCATTCACAGTCTGGTCATCTGCTGTAGTTGCATTCGCAGTCTGGTCATCTCCTGTAGTCACATTCGCAGTCTGGTCATCTCCTGTAGTCACATTCGCAGTCTGGTCATCTGCTGTAGTCGCATTTACAGTCTGGTCATCTCCTGTAGTCGCATTCGCAGTCTGGTCATCTCTTGTAGTTAACCTTACAGTGTCTAAAGGTGAACAGATGATAATCCTCTTAAGGTAAAATTGTATAAATAAAAAGATGAATCAAAAAAACGAAGAATAATAATCGTCTCTTAAAAATATTAATAATGAATAGAGCACAAGTGCATAAAAAAGTGTCTGTGCAAAAAAGTGTCAAGAAGGTCCAAAACAAACAATGGGCATGGAGAGGTATGAATCCAGGGATGAGCTCACAAAACCCTCACCTTCATAGCTTGAAAATCAGGCATATAATGAACAGGAATCCGTTGTGTGGTTACCACTTCAGCCACCAGGGGGCCCTTTGTTCCACTGTATGCACGGCCAATAATCACTCTAGGCCCATAAGGAAGGGGATGATTCTGGTGTATAATCAAACAACCGCCACTAGAGGGACCTCCACATCACTCACAAAACGACCTCAAATAGACATCCCATCCAAATCCTCATCCGAACCTGTCACCTCCGCTCGGGGGGGGGGAGGGCGGGGGGAACAAGGGAACGAGAGAGGGTGGGTAGAGGTGGGGGGAGAAGAAATTCCAGATAGTGTAGTACGTAAAATCCAACTAAGGTTTATTTAAAAGTAATCCTGGACTCTTACAATATGAAAGTTAAAAACAAGCAAGAATCAGCAAAACGAAGCGTCCGAGCGCCACTCTTACGTCACTTCCGGTGCACTGTCAACCTACGACCACTCCCTACGCGTTACGTCATCACGTGACTTCATCAGGCTGATTCTTGCTTGTTTTTAACTTTCATATTGTAAGAGTCCAGGATTACTTTTAAATAAACCTTAGTTGGATTTTACGTACTACACTATCTGGAATTTCTTCTCCCCCCACCTCTACCCACCCTCTCTCGTTCCCTTGTTCCCCCCGCCCTCCCCCCCCCCGAGCGGAGGTGACAGGTTCGGATGAGGATTTGGATGGGATGTCTATTTGAGGTCGTTTTGTGAGTGATGTGGAGGTCCCTCTAGTGGCGGTTGTTTGATTATACACCAGAATCATCCCCTTCCTTATGGGCCTAGAGTGATTATTGGCCGTGCATACAGTGGAACAAAGGGCCCCCTGGTGGCTGAAGTGGTAACCACACAACGGATTCCTGTTCATTATATGCCTGATTTTCAAGCTATGAAGGTGAGGGTTTTGTGAGCTCATCCCTGGATTCATACCTCTCCATGCCCATTGTTTGTTTTGGACCTTCTTGACACTTTTTTGCACAGACACTTTTTTATGCACTTGTGCTCTATTCATTATTAATATTTTTAAGAGACGATTATTATTCTTCGTTTTTTTGATTCATCTTTTTATTTATACAATTTTACCTTAAGAGGATTATCATCTGTTCACCTTTAGACACTGTAAGGTTATTTATATGTTTGATTTTATTTTTGCTGTAGCGCGGGATCATCTCTAGCATTTATCTTACTGTGAGTGGATTGTGATACACTTCAGGTTCTGCTGCAGACAGCTGTGATTTAATTTATTACACTACACCTTTATGCATTTTACACCTTTTTATCACCTGACCTTTGATGTCTAGTAGTTTGTTTTAGCACATTTAATAGCGCGAAGGCTTTTTTACATAATCTCTTGTAGTTGCATTCGCAGTCTGGTCATCTCCTGTAGTATGTGTGGTCAGCTGCTGTAGTCGCATTCGCAGTCTAGTCATCCGCTGTAGTCACATTCGCAGTCTGGTCATCTCTTATATTCGCATTCGCAGTCTGGTCATCTCCTGTAGTCACATTCGCAGTCTGGTCATCTCTTATAGTCACATTCGCAATCTGGTCATCTCCTGTAGTATGTCACATTCGCAATCTGGTCATCTCCTGTAGTATGTCGCATTCGCAGTCTGGTCATCTCCTGTAGTATGTCGCATTCGCAGTCTGGTCATCTCCTGTAGTATGTCACATTCGCAGTCTGGTCATCTCCTGTAGTATGTCGCATTCCCAGTCTGGTCATCTGCTGTAGTCGCATTCGCAGTCTAGTCATCCGCTGTAGTCACATTCGCAGTCTGGTCATCTCTTATAGTCGCATTCGCAGTCTGGTCATCTCCTGTAGTCACATTCGCAGTCTGGTCATCTCTTATAGTCACATTCGCAATCTGGTCATCTCCTGTAGTATGTCACATTCGCAATCTGGTCATCTCCTGTAGTATGTCGCATTCGCAGTCTGGTCATCTCCTGTAGTATGTCGCATTCGCAGTCTGGTCATCTCCTGTAGTATGTCGCATTCGCAGTCTGGTCATCTCCTGTATTCGCAGTGTAGTCATCTCCTGTAGTCACATTCGCAGTCTGGTCATCTCTTATAGTCGCATTCGCAGTCTGGTCATCTCTTATAGTCGCATTCGCAGTCTGGTCATCTCTTATAGTCGCATTCGCAGTCTGGTCATCTCCTGTAGTATGTCGCATTCGCAGTCTGGTCATCTCCTGTATTCGCAGTCTAGTCATCTCCTGTAGTCACATTCGCAGTTTGGTCATCTCTTATAGTCGCATTCGCAGTCTGGTCATCTCTTATAGTCGCATTTGCAGTCTGGTCATCTCCTGTATTCGCAGTCTGGTCATCAGCTGTAGTCACATTCGCAGTCTGGCCATCTCCTGTAGTCACATTCGCAGTCTATTTAAAAGTAGTACCTGCTGTTGCACAAATCACTTTATTACACTTTTATTTCTGATATTTATGGCTATGCATATTAATTTAATCCATATTGAGCACCATATTTGATTGGCTGCTTCTGCTTGGCATATACACACAATAAAATAGTGCTCAATATGGATTAAATAAATAGATATCATAAAGTTTAATAAAGTGATTTGTGCAACAAGCTCCTTAAACAGTCCAGATCCAGCGAAAGTTCATGCAGTGCAAACTTTGCAGTACATGAACTTTCACTGAATGTAGAATGTTTAACCACTTCAATACCAGGCACTTAGACATCTTCCCGCCCAGGCCAATTTTCAGCTTTCAGCGTTGTCACAATTTGAATGACAATTGCGCGGTCATGCTACACTGTACCCAAACAAATTTTTTATCATTTTGTTCCCACAAATAGAGCTTTCTTTTGGTGGTATTTGATCACCTCTGCGGTTTTTATTTTTTGCGCAACAAATAAAAAAAGACCGAAAATTTTGAAAAAAAACACGTTTTTCTTTGTTTCTGTTAAAATTTTTTGTAAATGAGTACGTTTTCTTCTTCAATGACGGGCACTGATATGGCTGCACTGACGGGCACTGATACGGCGGCACTGATGGGCACTGATGAGGTGGCACCAATGAGGTGGCACTGATGAGGTGGCACTGACGGGCACTGATGATGGGCACTGATAGGCGGTACTGATGCGCACTGATAGGTGGCACTAATGGGCACTGATAGGTGGCACTGGTAGGTGGCACTGATGGGCACTGATAGGTGGCACCGATGGGCACTGATAGGCGGCACTAATGGGCACTCGTAGGTGGCATTGATGGGCACTCGTAGGTGGCGTTGATGGGTAGTTATGGGTGGCACTGGTAGTTGGCACAGATGGGCATGGATGGGCACTGATAGGTGGGCACAGATGGGCACTGACAGGTGGCACCGATGGACACTGATGGGTGGCACTGATGATACTGATTGATGGCAGTGATGCCCCTAAGTGTGGCATTGCTGGGCATCACTGCAACATAATTGTGCCAATCAGTGCCCATTTGTGGGCACTGATTGGCACAGATTTGGCACTGACTGGGCACATGTGGATGGCCATGGGGTACATACCTGGCCATCCACATGTTTCCCTTCCCTGGTGGTCCTAGTGGCGATCCCTGGTGGTCCAGTGTGGTGATCTGCGGGGGGGCTGCGCTGATAAACAATCAGCGCAGACCCCCCCTGCCAGGAGAGCCGCTGATCGGCTCTCCTCTACTTGCGTCTGTCAGCTCTTCCTATTGACAGCGTGATCGGACACAGCTGATCACGTGGTAAAGAGCCTCCGCCGGAGGCTCTTTACCAAGATCGGTGTAGCGGTGTGTCAGACTGACACACCGATCCACCGATCGCCGCGATGCGCGCCCCTGCGGGCGCGCGGCGGCATGTTATCCTGAAGGACGTCATATGACGCCCAGTCAGGATAACTGAACCACCGCCCGGCCGTCAATCCGCTATAGGCCGGGCGGGAAGTGGTTAATGACCAGGGGCGAACTGATCCATTGGGCAGTTTATGTAGTACTAATCCATAATTTGTTAATAGAAAGATTAAAGAGCTTGACTTGTAGTTTTGTTAGCTGTTTTTTTTTTTTTTTTTGACAGGGGCGCAGTTTCAGTGCTTGCCATAGGCGCCATTTTCACTAGATACGCCTCTGTATACAGTAACCTTCAGCATTGATGATGCCTTTCCAGATGTGCAAGCTGCCCATTCTATACGCATGAATGCGCCCCCATACCACCAGATGCAGGCTTTTGAGGAGGACTTGGCACCCATGGTTGCGAAAAAGAATGTCAAATTTCAATTTGTCTGACCACAGAACAGTTTTCCACTTTGCAACAGACCATTTTAAATGAGCTTTGGCCCAGAGAAGATGGTGGCATTTCTGGCTCATGTTCAGATATGGCTTCTTCTTTGCATGATAGAGCTTTACGCATTTTTGGATGGCATAGCGAACTATGTTCACAGGCAGTGATTTTTGGAAGTATTCCTGAGGTCATGCAGTGATATCTATCACAAAACCATGCCTGTTTTGAAAGTGTAATACTGTCTGAAGGACCAAAGATCACGGGCATCCAATATTGTGTTTTGGCCTTGTCCTTTGTGCACAGAGATTTCTCCAGATTCTAATGCCCCGTACACATTAGCGGAATTTCCGTCGGAAAAATTTTGGATGGTTTTTACGACGGAATTCCGCTCAAGTTTGCCTTGCATACACACGGTCACACAAAAGTTCTCTGAACTTTTTTTTTTTTTTATAATTGTATTTTTTTTATTGATTTTCAAAAATTAAGTACAAAGTTTTAGCAAAACGAGCATTACATTGTCAATGCATGTGCATTATACAGCAATCAGTATAGAAAAAAAAGAAAAAAACAAAGTATAAAGTAACAAATATAGGTGACAAAAAGTGTTCACAGTAACAAAACACATAGATATATTAGGTCAATTCCCTGTGATGTGAAAATAAACGTAATATTGGAGGGAGTCTGAATCCTTGAAATCAGTTCAGGCCATATACACAGGTAGTATAGGGTTGACTTAAGATTAGGGTGAGCCTGGTGTCACGGGGGTCCCATACTCCGAGAGATCCCATGGGTCCCAAATTTCAGTGAACTTAGAAACACAATCGTGTACCGAGGCTGTCATGAACTTTTGACGTCACCGCGTTCTTGACGGTGAACTTTTGACCGTCAAGAACGCGGTGACGTACAACACTACGACGAGCCGAGAAAATGAAGTTCAATGCTTCCGAGCATTCGTCGAATTGTTTCCGAGCATGCGCAGGAATTTTGCGCATCGGAATTGCTACAGACAATCGGAATTTCCAATAGGAACTTTTTCCGTCGGAAAAATAGAGAACCTGCTCTCAATCTTTTGCTGGCAGAATTTCCAATAGTGTACGGGGCATCAGAATTGTTTGATATTTTGTACTGTGGATAATGATATACACTGAGCAAAATTATAAATGCAACACTTTTGTGAATGCCCCTATTTATCATGAGCTGAACGCAAAGATCTATTACTTTTCCTATGTACACAAAAGGCCTATTTCTCTCAAATATTGTTCACAAATCTGTATAAATCTGTGTTAGTGAGCACTTCTCCTTTGCCAAGATAATCCATCCACCTCACAGGTGTTGGCATATCAAGATTCTGATTAGACAGCATGATTATTGCACATGATTATTGATTATTGCATTCCTTAGGCTAGCCACAAAAGGCCACTCTAAAATGTGCAGTTTTACTGTATTGGGGGGGGAGTCCGAAAACCAGTCAGTATCTGGTGTGACCACCAATTGCCTCACGCAGTGCAGCACATCTCCTACGCATGGAGTTGATCAGGTTGATTGTGGCCTGTGGAATTTTGGTCCATTCCTCTTCAATGGCTGTGCAAAGTTGCTGGATATTGGCAGGAACTGGAACACGCTGTCGTATACGCTGATCCAGAACATCCCAAACATGCTCAATGGGTGACATGTCCAGGGAGTATGCTTGGCCAAGAACTGGGATGTTTTCTACTTCCAGGAATTGTGTACAGATCCTTGCAACATGGGGACGTGCATTATCATAATGCAACATGAGGTGATGGTCGTGGATGAATAGCACAACAATGGGCCTCAGGATCTCGTCACAGTATCTTTGTGCATTCAAACTGCCATCAATAAAATGCACCTGTGTTCGTTGTCCATAGCATACGCCTGTCCATATCATAACCCCACCGCTACCATGGGACACTCGATCCACAACGTTGACATCAGCAAACCGCTCACCCACACGAAGCCATACACGCTGTCTGCCATCTGCCCTGTACAGTGAAAACCGGGATTCATTCATGAAGAGAACACCTCTCCAAAGTGCCAGATGCCATAGAATGTGAGCATTTGCCCACTCAAGTTGGTTACGATGACGAACTGCAGTCAGGTCGAGACCCTGATGAGGAGGATGAACGTGCAGATGAGCTTCCCTGAGAGGGTTTCTGACAGTATGTGCAGCAATTCTTTGGTTATGCAAACCGATTTTTGCAGCAGCTGTCCGGGTGGCTGGTCACAGACGATCTGGGAGGTGAAGATGCTGGATGTGGAGGTCCTGGGCTGGTGTGGTTACAAGTGGTCTGCGGTTGTGAGGCCGATTGGGTATACAGCCAAATTCTCTGAAACGCCTTTGGAGACGGCTTATGGTAGAGAAATGAACATTCAATTCAACAGCAACAGCTCTGGTGGACATTCCTGCAGTCAGCAGGCCAATTGTACGCTGCCTCAAAACGTGTGACATCTGTGGCATTGTGCTGAGTGATAAAACTGCACATTTATTAGTGGCCTTTTAGTGTGGCCAGCCTAAGGCACACCTGTGCAATAATCATGCTGTCTAATCAGCATCTGGATATGCCACACTTGTGAGGTGGATGGATTATCTCGACAAAGGAGAAGTGCTCACTAACACAGATTTAGACAGATTTGTAAACAATATTTGAGAGAGATAGACCTTTTGTGTACATAGAAAAAGTCATAGATCTTTGAGTTCAGCTCATGATAAATAGGGGCAAACACAAAAGTGTTGCATTTATAATTTTGCTCAGTGTATTTAAAATGTCTTTGCAATTTTATGTTCAGGAACAATCTTCTGAAATTGTTTGACTTTTTCTAGATGCAGCTTTTCACAGATTGGTAAGCCTCTGCCCATCTTTATTTCTGAGACACTCTTACTCTCTAAGATGCTATTTTTATACCCAATCATGTTACTGACTTGCCAATTTTTTGCCAATTAACCTAATTAGTTGCAAAATGTTCTACCAGCTCTTCTTTGTTAGTACCACTTACTTTGCCAGCATTTTTGTTGCCCTATCCAAACTTTTTTGAGACGTGTTGCTGCCATAAATTTCAAAATGACCTAATTTTTTTCTTAAAATAGTACATTCTCTCGGTTTAAACACTTGATATGTTTTCTATTTTGAATAAAATATGGGTTTATGAGATTTGCAAATCGTTGAATTCTTTTTTTATGTAGATTTTACACAGCGTTCCAATTTTTTGGAATGGGGGTTGTACAAAGTACTCTGTGAATGGTCAGCGGAGAGGAGGGGTGGGCGGAGCGGTTGCTGTGTAGCAAAGTGCATCTCTCTTGCCAGAGCTATTGTTATACTCTCAGCACTCAGTAAAAATGTAAATAGTAATAAAATAGATAAACTCAAGAGATTGGACTTAATCCCTTATAATCCAGCAAATGGCTGCAAGATGTATGAAAACAGCTGCAATTCCTGGAGTTCTGCTTTCAGCCAAGGCATATCAAGTCTGTGAACTTGCTTATTCTTTTGTACAGGTATTACAAGGTGCTTGTCATACTGCTGGCAAAAACGCCTGCTTTTCCTTCCAAGCCCTCCCATGCCACCCTGTTCACTTGGTCGAGCACATGAAAATGTGTTATAGGCCAGCTTTGGATTGAAATTTACACAGTGCTAAGGGCCCTCCCAGCAGAGAGAAATGAAAGGGCCTATGGCCTGTTAGGCCTCATTCACATGGGCTCTGAGACCTATACCCTGAAATGGTGGTTTGTTTTCTAGAGTCTCCAACCTCCGGGTGCTGCGTGCAGGCAGCCTATTGAAGTTTATTAGGATGCAGTGGCTGCATTATATACCATTTATCATATACGAGCTCCATGTGAACAAGACCTAAAGAGGAACTGCAGTCTGCTCACATAATTTGTAACAAAAACATCTTTGCCATTCTGAAGTTACCGTCCAACTACTTTGCATATTATTTTATATATACTGTGATTCTGTACTTGCCAAATATGCTGCAGAAATCTCCCTTCACTGAGTCTGGCTGCAACCATTTTAACTGTGGGCAGCTGAAGCTGCTGCCTGTTCAATTCCTGGATTTACACACACCTCCAGCTCTGCAGCTCTCATTGGCCCTCTTATGACTCATCCCCCTTCCCTTCCTGGCAAACTCTCACAAGAGTAAGAGAGAGAGAGCGGAACACGATGTCATAAGCCTAGGCTAATGACCAGACAAGAAACAGGAAGTGGTCTGTATAAGGTATTTACTGGCAGAAAAAATAAGTTTTACTGTCCAAAGTTAAAACAATAAAGGCAGAAGATTTAATAGATGGAAAGATGAAAAAAAGTCTGAAGGTCCGCTTTAAATTGATACTCTGGCACTGGGCAAGGCATTGTGGGAAGCAAGGAAGAGATTTGTATGCTCCCCCACATAAAAAATACTTGACTTCACTCTGGGGGTCCAGCAAGTGAACGCGGAGGAGGAGGAGGAGGAGTAAATGAGAAAAAGCATACTCGTTACTAGTCCTGATTGGCACCTAAAATAACTTATTTTATCTGCTTTAGGATCACCCTAAGCAAATATACTTTGGCAGGATGGCCGCTCTGTGCCAGATCACGTACCTAGTACACGATCTGACAATCTGGGGGTCCGGCGGACTTAATTGTTTGAGACAAAGGCAGAATGGCAGCTTGCCTATGTAAACAAGGCAGACTGCCGTTCTGTGAGAGGGGAATGTACTAATCCTGTGTTTCTGCTAAGCAGGAACATGGGTTTTTTCCTTCCCCCAGTCAAAGCACCTTCCCCACAGTTAGTAAGCGCTCCCTAGAAACACATTTAACCTTTTGATCGTGCCTGATGTTAACCCCCTTCCCTGCCAGTGTCATTAGTACAGTGACAGTGCATATTTTTAGTATTAGTATCACTGGTCCCCAAAAAGTGTAAAAAGTGTCAGTTAGATGTCCGATTTGTCCACCGCAATATCGCAGTCCCGCTATAAGTCGCCGATCGCTACCATTACTAGTAAAAGTAAAAATAAATAGAAATATCCCACAGTTTGTAGACGCTATAACTTTTACCAAAAATATGTAGCAGAATACATATTGGCCTAAATTGATGAAGAAATTCGATTTTTTATTTATTTTTTATTGGATAGTTTCTACAGCAGTCTAGTTAGTTTCAAAATTGTCAGTCTTTTTTGTTTATAGCGCAAAAAAATAAAAAACCGCAGAGGTGATCAAATACCACCAAAAGAAAGCTCTATTTGTGGGAAAAAAAGGACAAACATTTAATTTGGGTACAGAGTCGCACCACCGGGCAATTATCAGATTAAGTAACGCAGTGCGTATCGCAAAAAAATGGTCTGGTCATGAAGTGGGGGGTGGGGGAGTAAACATTCTGGAGCTGAAGTGGTTAAACAGGAAACGCTTCTATGTTTAGTACTATGCAGAACTCATATTGAGCTCACATGGCTGTCTACCAGTGTGACTGTTATTTTGTCAGATCGTCTATTATAAATATAGGTGTCAAGAAGACATCCCCGGTGACTAGGGAGCCGCTAATATACTTCATCCTCATGAGATTCAGTCACCAGGGATTGCCTCACGAAGCCGCTCTGCCAATTACTGTTACTATTTTCTTAACAAGGACAAATCATACGCACGGTTATCTATTTTCGCCATATATTCTGCACCTAAGTTTAGTTTGATGGGACAGATTTGCCTGACAAACTTTCATGGGTTCCCTCAGAAGAATGGAAGACAGTTTCTGCGACAACCCTGCAATTATTTTGACAAAATGTCTTTTTTTTTTTTTTTAAATGAGCATTTTGACATTTGACAGTATGGGAAAGCAGCCAAAAAATATACAGTTGGAAAAAAAGAAAATTCAGCACTATTTAGCATGCTGTCATGGCACTGACTAAAAATTTTAGGCCTTGGGCTCCATTGTCATGGGGGGGTGGGGGGGTGGCTGTTATGAAAAACAAGAAAATACAGCCAGAGGAATCAACTTAACTTGACTGATCACTATACATATACGGCCGGTCCACTCCCCTATTGTTTTGGGAGGTCGTACTAATGCATCCTATGGCAACTGAGCTCCTGTACATACAGACAGGTGATCACCAATAGGACTGGCTCTGTACCACATGATCGCTGTGACCAATCACAAAGTCAAAGAATGTAAACACAGGCTCCCGCTAGCTGCTGTGTTTTTGACAGCTAGCTGCTGTCAGTTATTGGTCGGTGATCAGTTTGCTCTCACACAAGGATTGGTATGTAAGAGGAAAGAAAGACATCTGCCTACCAGCCAGCACTAGTGTAATCCAGTAAAATGTCAGCAATAGTAAGATTCACCCCTGTAATGTCATTCATCCTTCTACAGTATATGTCATATGTCCCATCCTGCATACCTCCCAACTTTTTGAAATGGGAATGAGGGACACCTATCAGCAAAAGTATGCAGGCATAGGACACACCCCTTGTCACGCCCCATTAAAGAAGAATTGTAAAAAAAAACAAGATTGGCTAAACCCACAAGTGCTTTTTTACTCCTACTATTCCTTTATATTAGCTTTTGGAATTTACAAATACAGCAATTTAGAAATCAGATGAAAGGTTTAGCTCTGAAAAATACTTTTTGATAGATAAAAAGTGCATTTTATATACATCTATATAGATCAGACCAAAATGAGGGACAAATGAGGAGGAATAATATACAGAGGGACATTGCTCAAAATCAGGGACAGTCCCTCAAAATCAGGGACAGTTGGGAGCTATGCATCCCGTCTCTGATTTGAGCTGTATATTAACAGCTTACAGTGGCAGGCTGTGCATTTCACACCTAGGCCTTCAGTGATGTCTTACCTGAATGAATCCAGCAATTTTTGTCTGTAACCCTACAAATCCAGCATTGTACGCCCTGCTAGATGACCCCAGTGTCACCAACTCAAAATCTGGTTCGTTAAAGCCACAGTTTCATTGCCATTTACTGTAAGCTACAGGCGCCTGCATTGTTGATTCTGAAGACCTCAAGGCAAATTTCTTTGACCATGGCAACACAGGATGGCTACCATGGCTGAAATAGAATTGGATAAAAGCTCTAACATAAACATATACTATTGGCAGCAGCGAAACCAAGAGAGAAGCTATGAAAAAAAATATTAAAACGTAAGTCAGTGATTCTAATGCCCCGTACACACGGTCGGACATTGATGGGACATTCCGACAACAAAATCCATGGATTTTATCCGGCGGATGTTGGCTCAAACTTGTCTTGCATACACACGGTCACACAAAGTTGTCGGAAAATCCAATCATTCTGAACGCGGTGACTTAAAACACGTACGTCAGGACTATAAACGGGGCAGTAGCCAATAGCTTTCATCTCTTTATTTATTCTGAGTATGCGTGGCACTTTGTGCTTCGGATTTGTGTACACACGATCGGAAATTCCGACAACGGATTTTGTTGTTGGAAAATTTTATAGCCTGCTCTCAAACTTTGTGTGGCGGAAAATCCGATGGAAAATGTCCGATGGAGCCCACACACGGTCGGAATTTGCGACAACACGCTCCGATCGGACATTTTACATCAGAAAATCCAACCGTGTGTACGGGGCATAATAGTTTAGGCCAGTGTTTAGGGTTAGGGTCAAGTTTTGCTGGCCCTAATGCCCCCCCCCCTGACTGCTCACTTCCTGTACACCACATCTGTACCTTAACCCCTTCATCTATTGCATCATTCCAAAACTCCATGTTTTAACCCCCTCAATACTAGCTTGTTTCTTCATTTCCCAAAAACATTGTGGCAAAAAATCAGATTGCCTTGAGGTGTCTACTTTCCAAAAAGGGCAAAAAGGGCTTATTTTAGGGGGGTTTCATACTGTCCTGCATTTTTTATTTTGCTCCGTTTTAAAACAAAAGAGGGTGAAATAGTTATTTTTTACATTTTCAGTCTTTTTTCCTTACATAGTAAAATAATCCCAGCGTTTATGAAAAGAGAAGTGTGGGATTGGAAACAGTCATACTCACCTAGATGGCTGCAGCATCGATCCGATGCTGCAGCTGCCCCACCACTGGCTCTAAGACCGAGAACTGGGTGATCACATGCCCACTGATCCTTGGATTATCAATCTTCACTGAGCACAGAGCCGTGACTGTCAGTCATCGGCTCTCTGCTCTGCCCCTCCAACACCTACTGGAGCACCAGGCCGTAGATTGGGTGGAAGCGGCTTGCTCAGGCTCTCAGTGGTGCGCTGAGAGGCTGATCCAGCTGCTGGTCAGGTATTTGGGTGGATCCCGACATTATTGTTGGATTCCTTGCAGAGCCTGGACCAGCTCTGTGATGTCAGCTGATAGTGGGCTAAAACTGAATTTGGGTCACAGAAGTGCAGAAATACAGTAAGTGACACAAAAAACACACCTGTGACCCAAAAAACAAGTATGGTCAAAAAAACTTTGGCCACACTATTCTTTTAAATGCCACTCACGGAAAGCTCTATCTTAAAAGTGATATAAAATTCATTCGGGTTCAGTGTTGTGATTGTTAGTCAAAGTGTCACATCTCTGTAAACTGGAAAAAGTCCTAGTAATGAAGGGAGTGAAACATATCGGTACTGGGGTGGTTAAAGAAAAAATACACCATGAGCAATATAGAGGCAGCCCTGATTCATCAGCAGCTCTGGCCAAGCTGGCAAGGGACATCTCCCATCTTCTCCATGTTTAGGATCTGAGGCAGGGTACGCACACCCACAGGTGGGTCCTCCACTTTAATCTGTACGGACCTACCTCGAAGGGTCCTCTCCCTTAGGCTACAGGCTTACAGGTTGTATACCAGGGGTAGCAACCAGGGGAGGGACCTCACTAAAAGGGGTTTCTAACCCCTGCCTACAAGTCATTGCTGACCTCCTGGAAATTCTAGTTTCCTGGCTATCTCGGATATCAATATTTTTACCATAATTGACCAGAAAAATGCATGCAACAAGCAAAGTGAGAGTAAAGTCAGAACTTGTGTTCATCTGTTCTAGGTCAGTGAATGAGAAAAAAACTAAAGCCTTTTTTATCAACATGACAGCCAGGCAACTAGTATTTTAAATAGAAGACATCAATGCAACCTACAATGGTTGCATTTAAAGCAGAGTAAGCCAAGCCTGTGAGAGTGTGGAGAGGGGTGAAGAGCTGTTGCAGATGTGCATAGCACTGGACCAAGATCGGGCTCAGGTCAGTATTTAGTGGGGGGCAGGGGGGGGGGGGTTTACAGCCACTTTAAGGTGGTGACAAGGTCTTTTTTAAGCCAGCAGATAGGGCAAAAAAGATGAATGGTGTTTATTTTAACATAGGCTCTGTTGACAACTATTTTTATGCATTGCTATGATTTGTGTGAAGACAGCTCATTCATTTTGAATTAGCCCTAAAGGAGCCTCAACAGAAAACAACATAACTGCATTTCCTTTGGGTGTTGCATTGCTGTGTATTCCCATTTGTGCCCTCCATTGTGTTGAAGGGCGAAAACTTTGTTTACACTGTATATGTGTGTTGGGATTATGTGTATGTGCCTGAATCCAGCCTGAAAGTGATAGTAAATTATATATATATATTTTATTTTAATAGCTTAGCGCTTACCCCGAAGGAGCCACTTGATGTGATGGGTCCTCTGTTCCTGCGCTCATGACTCTGCATACAGCTCTGTACTCTCTGACACACCTGGCTGGGTTGAGGATATCAGTTCCAGATACCTATGCATATATGCCCCCAAAAACACAGTGACACATACAGAGCAGTCTTAACAGCATCTGGGGCCTACCTACTAGCCTGCCCCAATTTATGCACCTACTCAGAAGAATAAAAACAGACTCGTGAATCGCGGGATACTCCCGCATTTGATGGCGGGCTCACGGACACCCACGAGTGTGGCACAATCTCCCGGCTGAGCTTGCACTGCCACTCAGCCTGGAGCAGGGCCGGACTGGCCTATCAGGATAACGAGAAATTTCCCAGATGGCCGCTTGCCCTGGGGCCGCTTTGAGCTGCGGCTGCAGCAGTGCCCAGGGCCGATCCAAATGCAGAGTTCTCCTCCCTCCGTTTGTGTAATCACAAACAGCGGGTGTCTCCCGCTGTGTCATGCAGCTGCAGTCTTAACTGTTTGGCGGCTGTCCAATGTAACAAAGCCCCACCTCCTCATCCATGATAGCCGGAACACTGATTCAATTTCCCAGCATTATTTCAGTGTTCAGTTGACCGTCTATCATGGACGAGGAGGCGGGGCTTTTTTACAGTGGACGGCCATGGAACAGTTAAGACTGCAGCTGCATGACACAGTGGAAGACAACTGCTGTGTGTAATCAAGGAACTGGCGAGGCTGCAGATGGGCATGGATGAGGATACAGATATAAACAGTGAGGCTGCATTGTTGGCACAGTAAGGCTGCATATGGGCACTGATGAGGATACAGATGGGCACAGTGAGACTGCATTGTCGACACTAATGAGGCTGCATTGATGGCTCAGTGAGGCTGCATTGATGGGCACTGACGAGGCTGCATTGTTGGCACTGATGAGGCTGAAAATAGGCACAGTGAGGCTGCATTGTTTGCACTGATGCAGCTGCAGATTGGCACAGTGGGGCTGCATTGTTTGCACTGATGAGGCTGCAAATGGGCACAGTGAGGCTGCATTCTTGGCACTGATGAGGCTGCAGATGGGCACATGGAGGCTGCAATAATGAGCACAGTGAGACTTTGCACTGATCTCTTGTACCAGGTCTGCAATCTATGACCATCTCTTGTATCATGTCCTCAGTCTCAAATCCCACAAATCCCCCCCCCCCATCCCCATTTCACAAATTCCTGCTCCTAACACAAATCCCCACTCCAAACTAAAACCCCCCCTCCAAAATCCAAAATCCCCTCTTCTTACACATGCCCCCCCCCCCCAATCCCTGCTTCTAGCACAAATCCCCCTCCTGACACAACCCTCCCAAAAGTCCCGCCTTCTAGCATAAATGTGGGGTGGGTAATCAAACCCTGTATGGTCCAATGTGAGTGTGTTCTGTCCTAACTCTTGTATATAGGCAGGAGGGAGAGAGCGCAGCCTGCACCTCCTACCTGCTCATAACTGTACTCCTATCAGTAGCCCAGAAAGCTGTGTTGGCACCTGACATGTTCTTAGCAACTGATGACGTCATCAGTTGGTAGGACACGGGTGGGCAGCTGGCTCAGCTTTCTGGGTTGCCAATAGGAGTACAGATAGGAGCAGGGAGGAGGAGAGAGCTAGGAGGAGGTGCAGGCTGTGCTCTCTCCCTTTTTTCTGTATACAAGAGTTAAGACAGAGCACACTCATATCAGACTGTAGAGGCCGATTTTTGTCCTTTTGACATGGCACCCCTGAGGACTCTTTGAGGCACCCCAGTTGACAAACAATACAATAAACAGTATAGTTAACAGGCTACAAACAGTGAATACTCTAGAGCGCACCTCTTTCTAAGCCTGTTTAGGATAATCCTAACTAGAGGAAGGGCCTTTGCCACAGTAGCAATCAGCAGTCTGTACTACACTGCTCTAGACCTCCTGCTGGCCAGCTCGTTGGGGCCCAGAACCCAGGATAATGTCCCTTTAAAAGGTTATGCATGCAATAACACAAAGTTTCTAGCTGGCAACTCTGTTACTTCTGCTGTGAATTTGACACTCACCAGTCCTGTGTATGCAGAAGTTCTCCTTCTATCCACTAGGCAAATGGGTCTCTCTCTATCTCAGTTAGGGTCCTCAGCATCTGGCTTTTTAATTGACAGCAAGCTCTCTGCAGTCCAGGGCAGGTAGTGGAGCATTTAGAATGCATCAAAGTAAAATACATTTTTACTTTAGAACCACTTTAAACTGGCCATACACAGTTAGATTTTTGTTCTAGTTCATCAGAACATTCTTACTTGACATCATTGAGTCAACTAATTTTGTTTGAAAGTCTTTAAAATTTTATTCAGACCTGCTATTTAAATGGAATCCCAGATGTATTTTCGTTACAAACAGTGGAGGCTGGTGCTTCATCGGCCGAGGGGACGTCAAACAAACCTGCGACATCTACTACCCTGGTCGCTCCAGACTGCCACCCCCCCCCCCGGTCACTGGCTCGTTTGCTCAATGATCAGTCAGCACTTACCCCATCCAGGTCGTGGCTGCCACTTGCCCCTCCGTCTCCTCCATGTCCCAGGGGTCGCCGCTTCTCTTCCCGGCCAATCGGTCTTTGGACTCCCAGCCAATTGGGTCTCAGGACCTGCTTCCTGATTGGCCTGGAGGAGAAACAGGAAGACATTAGCGAATATTAATTCGCTAATGTCACAAAACTGGGTGGGCTCAGGGCGCAGTGCTCTGCGCCCTGAGCCCACCCTTTTTTGAAGCCAATTACAGCCTCAGGATCTAATCATGTGCTTCAAAAAGAAAAAAACCCATTGAAATCTATACATACGGCACCCTGCATGTAGATTGGGGGCCGGGCGCATTGGATTGGGGGGTGGCACCCTGCGCCCCTTATGGACAGGCCGCCACTGATTATATGTAAAATTTTTTCCAAATGAAAACTCATTCATCCAGAATGTGCAGGGCTTCAAGAGTGCCTCTGAGTGGGACTACGACAGCTTGCCAACTATTCTTGACAGCACTCTAGTCATAATGTGAAAGAAATTGCGTTGCGCTAGATAAATATACTGCAGAGGAAAGATCCTAAAAACTTAAATTATCATCCTTTATACATAAATTTGCTGAAAAAATTATATTAAATATATCAAAAAACTCCTGTGAAAATAAATATATATAGTATCACTTCTGTGCAACGTGCATATGTATGCACCTATAAACAATCAATAAAAGTGCATATAGTGCAGAAAAAATATAAATATATACAATAGTGCATAAACATTCAACGGTGACTGCAGACAAAAAGCATGTAATATTCCAATTAACGTGCAGCATGCAAAAACGCAGAAAAAAACGCAGAAAAAAAGCTATATAAAAGTTCTTATATAAGTGTCCCAAAATTATAACTAAAGAGTGTTTCCGTGTCCATAAATCTCCATAAGGTTTCCAGGTGATCCAATGTGCCAAATTCAAGTGCTCTGAATAGTAATATTGTGCCACAGTGCCCCCCCACAGTGGTTGCGCTCACCTCAGAGCGTGTGACACAGCTGTTACCCTGTGTCAAAACACGCTGTGTAGCCACCCCCTGGGCTGTATGGGAAACGCCAATCGATCTCCACTCTGGGTCACTCAGGCTCCATGGATGTTAATCATAAGAACAAAAAGGAAACTGCAACAAGAAGAAGTAATGCACCAAACATTGCTGATATTTTTCTTTGGCTGGCTCCTGAAAAACATACAACTTGTAGAATGGTACTGCTGAAAACCAGACACCAGACATTCTATTAATGTGGTGTCTGGTTTTCAGCAGTACCATTCTACAAGTTGTATGTTTTTCAGGAGCCAGCCAAAGAAAAATATCAGCAATGTTTGGTGCATTACTTCTTCTTGTTGCAGTTTCCTTTTTGTTCTTATGATTAACATCCATGGAGCCTGAGTGACCCAGAGTGGAGATCGATTGGCGTTTCCCATACAGCCCAGGGGGTGGCTACACAGCGTGTTTTGACACAGGGTAACAGCTGTGTCACACGCTCTGAGGTGAGCGCAACCACTGTGGGGGGGCACTGTGGCACAATATTACTATTCAGAGCACTTGAATTTGGCACATTGGATCACCTGGAAACCTTATGGAGATTTATGGACACGGAAACACTCTTTAGTTATAATTTTGGGACACTTATATAAGAACTTTTATATAGCTTTTTTTCTGCGTTTTTTTCTGCGTTTTTGCATGCTGCACGTTAATTGGAATATTACATGCTTTTTGTCTGCAGTCACCGTTGAATGTTTATGCACTATTGTATATATTTATATTTTTTCTGCACTATATGCACTTTTATTGATTGTTTATAGGTGCATACATATGCACGTTGCACAGAAGTGATACTATATATATTTATTTTCACAGGAGTTTTTTGATATATTTAATATAATTTTTTCAGCAAATTTATGTATAAAGGATGATAATTTAAGTTTTTAGGATCTTTCCTCTGCAGTATATTTATCTAGCGCAACGCAATTTCTTTCACATTATGGTTTATGCACGTTTATGAGTACGTGAGCTGCGTTTGCTGCTGGATATTTCTATGTGATATACCTGCTATTTGCTGCTGATTCATTAAGCATAGGATTATTGTGGCTCGCAAGATTTTTTTCTTTGTCTTAGCACTCTAGTCATGTCTGTGTGTTGGCAAGTATGTTGATTGAAGATTGAAAGCCTCTCTTAAGAGTTTTATACATGACGGCCTATGGGATTAAATCAAAATGTGAGGAACTTTAATACCACTCTACGTATTAAGAAATGTTCCCAAACATCCCTAGTGGAAGCATTACAATGAAATAATATGATATAGATATGTTACCACGCTGATCCATTTACATTCTTCTTAGATGACAGCTGTGACCTTCTGTTCCATTCAGAGAATGGACAGAAATATCTGACATAGAAGCAATTTCTATTTCTTTATACAAGAAGCTGAAAAATGCAGATAAATACCAGTAAATTAAGACTCTAAAAAGGGGAATTGTGTAAGCTGCCATCTTATTCAGAAAATGCTGATTCTCTTGTTGCCATGTTGATCCTATGGCTACAAGACTTTTTTGGTCATTTACTTAAAGTGGTGTTCCGGCCGAAATTATACTTTTTAAATAAAAATACCCCTATAATACACAAGCTTAATGTATTCTAGTAAAGTTAGTCTGTAAACTAAGGTCTGTTTTGTTAGCTTATAGCAGTAGTTTGTTATTTTATAAACTTGCAGCAGGCTGTGGCCATCTTAAGTGTAGGCATCTGAAGCCAGACCGTATTCCTTCCTGGATCTCATCCTTGCAGATCTCGCACATGCTCAGTGCAGCACAAGCAGTGTAATAGGTTTCAGGTCAGGTTTCCATAGCAACGGCAGTGTCAGAGGAAATTGCCGCCACTTCCCAGAAGGCATTGCAAACAGGAAATGATGCGATGGGCCTCGGCCAGGGAGGAGGAAGTGAAAAATGAATACAGCAGATATACAGTAGGTGCTGAGAAAAAAAATAAAAAAATATCCAATTCGTTTACAGTGCACAGTTTAGTGAGGGATGCTGAAGAGTTGTAAAAGTGGATGGAACTCCACTTTAAAATGTGTGCACTTCAGATATT
Organism: Lithobates septentrionalis; assembly: GCA_037952835.1. NCBI lineage: Eukaryota > Metazoa > Chordata > Amphibia > Anura > Ranidae > Lithobates > Lithobates septentrionalis. The sequence goes on from JBBDGP010001509.1 coordinate 43,175, forward strand.
TTTCAGCCAATGTACAAACTGGTGTACGGGCCGGGCCTGTGGGAAAGGAGCTTCAGCTTTTATAGATGAGTGGTCATGGTAATCACTGAATTTTGCAGTAAGTGATGGGCCAATGATATGTACTGTATGTACAAAGTTAAACTTGGTTGGTTTTTCACTGCTGGTTACTTGGGAAAGACAAACTAAATTTAAAAAGTACATCTATGCATTTTCCCAGCCTACACTACTCTGCTATGATCTTGCCTGACACTTGACATACAGTTTTTACTTTAAGCTTTGTAGCTTTGTGTTTTTCTAATAAGGATGAAATTAAAGTTTGGTCTGAACACAAGTTGGCCGCTCTGGTGTTGCGTATGACCGAACGATGAACCATTCTGCCGTAGCAAAACATCATGTATAATAGAGCTATTACTTTTGCTATTATACATGTCAGCTTCCCGCCAAACAGTCAGTTTGTTAAGGAGGCCGGTGGGAGCAGGTGTTTCTTCAGATTCGCAGACTCATGAGAATGTGTAACGGAAGTGACATTCCGTCGCCTCCATCTTGCTACAACCCGCACTCCTCCACAGTAAGGATACAGTGAGATCGGGGAAAGCGGACATCTTGTTACACCCACCGGAGTTTTGCATTTTAACAGTAAAGTGAGTTCATATAGTGAAATACAGTACTTAGAACTCCGTCTGACTGGTTAGATGTTGAATTTTAAAAGCAGCAAACTTCTGTCAGATTAGCAAACCTGTGAGATGAGCAGGCTTACCGCTGCTTTTAAAATTCAACATCTAATTAGTCAGACGGAGTTCTAAGTACTGTATTTCACTATATAAACTCACTTTTCCGTTATAAATACGTGTATAATGCAAAACTCTGGTGGGTGTAACAAGATGTCCGCTTGCCCCCTTCTCACTGTATCCTTACTGTGTATGAGTGTGGGGTGTAGCATGATGGCGGTGATGAAACGTCACTTCCCTTACACATTCTGACGGGTCGCCTAATCTGATGAAACATTTCTGTTTCTGATTTCAACTTTAAGGGGGGTTGTAACGGTGGTACTTGAGGGGGGGGGTGTAACGTTGGTACTGGAGGGGGGGGTGGCGGCAGTGGTATTGGAGGGGGGTGGCGGCGGTGGTATTGGAGGGGGGGTGGTAGCGTTTGTACTGGAGGGGGGGGTGGTAGTGTTTGTACTGGAAGGGGGGTGATGGCGGTGGAACTCGAGGGGGGGTGGCAGCAGTGGCAGTGCCATCCTCTCCCACCACCACCTCTGCCTCTTACTGATCCCACACCCCCACCACTGATCTCATCCCTATCCCCTCCCCCCACATCATCACCTCTGTTATAGTGGTGATGGATGGGGCAGGGGGATAGGGATGAGATCAGTGGTGGTGGTGGGGGGATGGGATCAGTAAGCAGAGGTGGTGGAGGTTGGGATCGATTGCAGTGCAAAATGTCACGACTTACCGCCAATCAATCGATTCCCCTCCCTCAGAAATGATCCTTCACCGTGCTTTCTCCAGGAATGACTTGTCTCATGGGTAGACGGACCGTAGACGGGACAGCGGGTACTCCATGCAGTCGCAGAGGGGAGAGCTCCTCCCCACTCAATTGGTCTGCTGACTTTTTTCAGTGTCTGCCCGGCCTCCCTACATTCTCTCTGTCTCTGGATAGGCGGGGGCGGTCCACACACACACAGTCTGTCTCAGCGCTGCGCTGCCTTTGCCTTCTCTCTCCTCAGCGGGCAAAAGCCCCCCTCCCCGCGGCATGGACCGACAGATGACGAATGGACACCGACACACATTCACACACTGGACAGTCAGGTGGGCCCCTCACGCGGCGGGTGAGCCCCTCACAGTCACACTGACGAATGGACGGTTGGTGGGCCCTCCTGAAGTGGCGGAGAACTACAGGGCCCAGTCACAAGTGCGGCTGGGCCCTTATGTGGCCATAATTTCCCAATCAGGTAAGCAATTGAGCTAGGATCGTTCTAAAACAAATAGCATGCAGATATGGGGATTCCTCTATAATTTATACAATACCCTTTAGGTATGGTATGAGCTTTAAGGGGGACCCTGCACTAAAAAAAAAAAAAAAAAAAAAAGGGGGGAGTAGGGTCTATCAAAACTCTATATCAGACCCTTTGGGCCTGGTATGAATTTTAAGCGGGAACCTCTTGCAAAAATTATGAGAGCATAAGGGTCCCCCCAAAAATTCATACCAGGCCGGGAAAAGGGGGGGGACAAGTGTCCGCCCCCCTCCTCTCCTGAACCATACAAGGCCCCCTAGCAAAGCAACTTGTCCCCATGTTAAAGAGGACAAGGGTCTCTTTACCACAACCAGGGCCCGGTCGTTATGTATTAACTGGTTCATTGGTATACCTTGTATATTTTAATGTTACTGTTCATGTTTATAAAATGTATTACATATTGTGTACTCAATAAAAGTGGTGCTCTGTTGCCTTTTACCTGCTCCACTATTCCCATTTCTGCCTTAAAAGTCCAAGGGGGCGGCTCCTGCTGCACTTGTTGCATGTCTCTTCTCTTTATGTTTTAAGGATGTTGGCAGTCCCATACACTCAATTCCCATTAATAATCTCTTTCTCGTTGTAAAACAGTGACGACATTATAAACTTAAAAATAAATTCAATCTCCCTGTACATTTGTGCCCCTGTCCATTTTTGTCTCCATCAGAGCCTCCCTGTTAATTTGTATTCCCATCAGAATCACCTTGTCCATTTGTGTCCCCAGCAGTCTCTCAGTCCATTTGTCTACCTGTCCATTTGTGCCCCCACCAGAGTCTCCCAGTCCATTAGTGTCCCCAGCAGAGTCTCCCTGTCTATTAGTGTCCCCATCATAATTTTCCCATCCATTTGTGTCCCCATCAGAGTTTCCCTAGCCATTTCTGTTCCCATCATATTTGTCCTCATAAGAGTCTCCCTGTCCACTAGTGGCCCCATAATAGTTCCCCTGTACATTTGTGTCCCCATCAAAGTCACCCTATCCATTTCTGTTCCCATCATATTTGTCCACATCAGAGTCTCCCTGTCCATTTGGGTCCCCATCAGAGTCTCTCTGCCCATTTGGGTCCCCATCAGAATCTTTCTGCCCATTTGGGTCCCCATCATAGTTTCCCTGTCAATTTGTCTTACCATCAAAGTTTCCCTGTGCATTTGTGTCCCCATCATAGTACCCCTGTGTATTTGTGTCCCTATTAGAGTCTCCCTGTCCATTTGTGTCTCCACCAGAGTCTCCCTGTCCATTTGTGTCTCCACCAGAGTCTCCCTGTCCATTTGTGCCTCCATCAGAATTTCCCCATGCATTTGTGTCCCCATCAGAGATCCCCTGTTCATTTGTCTTCCCATCAGAGTCACCCTTTCCATTTGTGTTTCCACCAGAGTCTCCCTGTCCATTTGTGTCCCCATCAGAGTTTCCCTGTCCATTTTTGTCCCCATCAGAGTCTCCCTGTCCATTTTTGTCCCCATCATATTGTCCCTGTGCATTTGTGCCCCCATCAAAGTCACCCTATCCATTTCTGTCCCCATCATATTGTCCCTGTGCATATTTATCCCTATCAGAGTCTCCCTGTCCATTTGTGTCTCCATCAGAGCATCCCTGTTCATTTGTGTCCCCATCAGATTTCCTATATCCATTTGTGTCTCCATCAGAGTTGTTCTGTCCATTTGTATCCCCATCAGAGTCTCCCTGTCTATTGTGTGCCCCATCAGAGCATCCCTGTTCATTTGTGTCCCCATCAGAGTCTCCCTGTCCATTTGTGTCCCCATCAGAGTCTCCCTGTCCATTTGTGTCCGCATCAGAATCTCTCTGTCCATTTGTGTCCCCATCAGAGTTGCCCTGTCCATTTGTGTCCTCATTAGAATTACCCTGTCTATTTGTGTCCCCATAAAAGTCTCCCTGTCCATTCGTGTCCCCATCAGAGTCTCCCTGTCCATTTGTGCCCCCATCAGAGTCTCCCTGTCCATTTGTGCCCCCATCAGAGTCTCCCTGTTCATTTGTGCCCCATCAGAGTCTCCCTGTCCATTTGTGTCCCCCATCAGAGCATCCCCGTTCATTTGTGTCCCCATCAGAGTCTCCCTGTCCATTCGTGTCCCCATCAGAGTCTCCCTGTCCAGTTGTGTCCGCATCAGAATCTCTCTGTCCATTTGTGTCCCCATCAGAGTTGCCCTGTCCATTTGTGTCCTCATTAGAATTACCCTGTCTATTCGTGTCCCCATCAGAGTCTCCCTGTCCATTTGTGCCCCCATCAGAGTCTCCCTGTCCATTTGTGCCCCCATCAGAGTCTCCCTGTCCATTTGTGTCCTCATTAGAGCTGGTCTCCTGTAAAATGGCGGCAGAGACCATCGCCAGTGCCGCCCCTGAACCTCTAGCGACAGCTCTGGTGATTCTCCGGGAGAATGCCAATTTCCTGTTATTTTTCCCAGGACAACGCAAAAAACGGGACAAGGGTCTAAATCCCGTGAATGTCCTGGGAAAAATCGGGACTGTTGGCATGTATGCTAATATTCCATTGTTTCTCTTCTTCCTCAGTTTCTTTCCCTCACTGAGCTAATGTGACCCCAATACTGATGGAGAGGGGCAGGGGAGGGTCAAACAAGGATGCTGTGCAGATGCGCATTGTTCTCCTTATCAACCAATGATGTCATTGGTTATTAAGAAGCCGGCAGCTAGAAGGTTGTAATAGTGAACAATGAAAACCCGTTGCTTTGAGTAACTAAAACTTAAAGGCAGGCTTTATCCACCCGCTGGCTTGTATACGGTTTTTGGCCAATTTTTAGGCATTTTGCAAAGGCACCCCTGAAGAAACCTGAAGGCACTCAGGGTGTCTGGGCACCCTGGTTGAAAGAAATCTGCTCTAGTAGAAGAAATGTTTCTAGTGGCACACAGACAAAACACAAAAAAAATTCTAACCATTCCCCCACTCCATCCAAAACTTATGAAAAAAAAAACTGGCTAATAATACAGAGAAGCTGGTGCCAGACCATTCATTTTAACAAAAACATTCCTATAAGATTATATGTGCCTTTTTACCTTTTTTTTATTTATTTTTTTATGCATGGGATTTACCTGTAAATGCAGCCCTTGTGTAGACATTCAGAAGCCCTAAGACTACTGCTGGGTGCTACCATTTTGGAAGAAATGTCAGCAGCTCCAGCAGACCAGGGCTGTCACTTAAAGCGGAGCTACACCCAAAAGTTGAAGCTCTGCTTGTTCGCACCCCCCTCCTCCCAATCCAGTGCCACATTTGGCAGTTTATGGGGAGGAGGGGGGTGTGGGTACCTGTCAAAACCAGGTACCCACTCCAATGGTAGCCCGTCCATTAGGGGCGCCCGGACGCCGTCCCCTCTCTCCAGCCACCCGCCTATATGCAGTGGATAGATTCATGCATAGCAACACACCCGGGTGTGTTGCAACAGCGAATGAAAATTTGCTGTTGCAACACTGACCCTCCTCCTGGCCAATCGGGAAGCAGGTGTGAAACCTGTTTCTCGATTGGCCAAAATGTCAGACGATGCTATTGGATGCCTAGCGCCGTGAGGAGCAGAGAGGAGACACCGCGGAAGCTGCTCCAGGAGAGGGCACCGGAACAGCTTTACCCGAGCCCACCCTGCTGGAAGATGGCCACATCCGACCGCTGCTCTCACATCCCAGGGTAAGGACATCGAGTGGTGGTTGGGGCATAGGTGTGCGCAGCCTATTGCATTAGGGTGTGCGCCCCAAAGCTCAAACACACGTTTGTCCACGGACATTTATGGACAGGAAAAAAATGCCTGTTTACAAACCATCTGTATATTTAAAGAGGGAGTCCACCTAAACCGCCTAAAAAAAAAAATATTAAAAGCCAGCAGCTACAAATACTGCAGCTGCTGACTTTTAATACATGGCCACTTACCTGTCCCAGGGTCCAGCGATGTAAGCAGCCGACGCCGAGAACCCGCTCGGTTCTCGGCAGCTGCCGCCGCCATCCTGGGTGAGGGAATCAGGAAGTGAAGCGCTGCGGCTTCACTTCCCGGTTCCCTACTGCGCATGCGCGAGTCGCGCTGCGCATCGTAACTGGTCCCCGCTATCTCCTGGGACCTGTGTGTTTCCCAGGAGACAGCGCGGAGGGACAGGAAGAGGCATAGACTCCCGTGGGAGTCTATGCCGGAAGTGGGTGCAAATACCTGTCTTAGACAGGTATCTGCACCCCCCTCCCCCCTGAAAGGTGCCAAATGTGACACCGGAGGGGGGGAGGGTTCCGAAAAGCGGAAGTTCCATTTTTGTGTGGAACTCCGCTTTAAGGATAATTTGGGAACACAAGGCTGGAGTGTACACTTGCTGCCACTGTGATGCTTTGTTTTGTGACCGTGGCAGGAATTATAACCTCTTGCTTTCTGTGGGCACAGCGCCTGCTGCACATGACCCATTCAAATGATTGGAGCTGCTCTGCAAGCACCCCACAACTGTGTGCAATGCAGGTGGTTGTACTATACTCATGCACAGTTCTAGGGGTTAAAGCAGGTGGTGTGGCGGTGATACAATGCCTCCACACTGCCTGCCTCTTAAGAGCATTCTGAACGCAGATTGCTTTTCAAAGACCAAAGTACATGCAAACAAGTCCCTAGGGGATGCTGGGGCTGCGCAGGAAGGGGTTAAAACAGAAACATCACCCTCTTGTGAGCAAAAAACCCATCAATTTATCCAACTAGCAGATTTTTAGCCATCCCCCAATAATGCTAAATGGGTGATTAGGGTGTGCCCTGGCACACCCTGTGCGCACGCCTATGGGTGGGGGTGTTGTGTTAGTGCCGCGCTGCTTGTGGGGGGGGGTAGGTTTTAGTTGTGCTAGTGGCGCTCCACCGGCGGTCGGGGGGTTGTTTGCCGCCCCCCCAAAAAAACACCAGCCGCCACTGACCCACTCCCACTTCTGGGTAACATCGCCCGTGCCATTGCCATGATCTACGGAATTTACAGCCCCTCCTCTGTCCACCCCAAGCTGCAAGGCTTCACTTCCTGTTTCCCTTAGTAAAGATGCCGATGCCTGCACCCGAAGATGATGGACGACATCGCGGGATAACTGGACAGGTAAGTGTCCTTATATTAAAAGTTAGCAGCTACAGTATTTGTAGCTGTTCACTTTTAATTTTTTTTTAATACAGGCTGGAACTCCGCTTTAAGCGACACTCACAAATATAGCCTCATTTTTTTGGACAATAAAATCATTAAAGAATGGGATAGCTCTATTTCTCATGCCCTATACCGAAAGCCAACAGCAGGCAACAATATTTAGCATGCTGCTAGTTTTCATCCTCCCAGTCCTCAAATCAGGCATTCCATTGGCACAGTACATGAGAGAGTATCACAAAAACTGTTCCAATGATGATATCTTTCATAATAGATTTAGACAAAGAGATTATAAAGATAGATATCTGAGACACACCTATCTCGGAGCTAAAGAAATATCAGGCAAGAAAGATCAGGATCTGGGATCCAAAACCGAAATGGATCAGTGTAAAAATAATATTAGATTTACTACTACAACCAACAATCAAGTCGGTCAAGAAAACTTTTCAGTGACCCTGGCACTGACTCTTGAAATATTCAACTATCTGCAAGTTCATTACACTTTCACCTTTCTGTTATATATAGACGTGCAAAGTCAATTGGAGACTATTTCGTTCACAACGATCGATATGCTGCAAAACAAGAGGCTCATATAAGTGTACCTCTTGTTCTATGTGCAAATATCTTTGTATTGGCAATATGGTTCAATTATCTTATGGTAAGATACTTTATTTTAGGCATTTTACTAACTATAACACTTAAGGTGTAGTCTATTTGCTATTATGCGATTGCCAACGATATCATGTGGGCAAGATGAAACAAACCTTTAAGGTTAGGATCTCAGATCCTATCTTCATCAGGTATCATATGACCCCTACGGTTCTGGGCTCTAGATTGCATCCATAAATAAGTAGACGGAAGTGACACCACGCATGCCACATACCAGAAATGACGCAGTAGACATTGGCATGTCACAACCTGACCACTTAAAGTAAAACTATAGACAAAACTTGTTTTCATATTTAATAGAGCAAGGGAAGGTTATAGCCCCTGTCAGAATTGTTTTCACCATCTGTGTCCCATTGGGGAGATTTCCCTTCACTTCCTGTCCCATGGCAAAACAAGAAGTGAGAAGAAATCCCTGAAAAGGAAAGAAAATCCCTTGGGTCCCCCCTAGGTCACCAGAACTAGTGTCCCCATTGGAAGATTTCCCCTCTATTACTTGTCTGGGTACAACCCAAAATTTGGGATCTTTTTTACTTTCACTTGCAATAATAATGGTAAACAGGAAAAATTTGAGAGGGTGAATCTCCTTAACTACTTACCAACCAGCCCGCAGGTTGGCACGGCTGCATGAATCGCCGTCATTATACGTCGGCCACTTTAAGAAGCTACCGGGGGGGGGGCCAGAACGGGGATCTGTCAATGTAAACAGACAGATCCCCGTTCTGATAGGGGAGTAGAGAGAGATCTGTTCTAGTGATCAGGAACAGCGAGATCTATCTCTCCCTCCTCCTCTAGTCAGTACACTCCCCCCACAGTTAGAAACACCTCCCTAGGGAACACTTAACCCCTTGATTGCCCCCTAGTGTTAACCCCTTCCCTGCCAGTGACATTTATACAGTAATCAGTGGCTATTTTTAGCTCTGATCGCAGTATAAATGTCACTGGTTCCAAAAAAAGTGTCAAGTGTCCGATCTGTCCACCACAATGTCGCAGTCCCGCTAAAATCTGCAGATCGCCGCCATTACTAGTAAAAAATAAATAAATAGTAAAAATGCCATAAATCTATCCCCTATTTTGTAGACGCCATAACTTTTGCTCAAACCAATCAATATACGCTTATTGCGATTTTTTTTTTTTTTACCAAAAATATGTAGAAGAATACAGGTTTGCTCATAAGTTTACTTTATACAGTTCAACTACCCTTTCCCGCAGATCCTTTGACAATTCTTTTGCTTTACCCATGACTCAGAATCCAGAAATGTCAGTGCAGCACTGGATGAAAGATGCAAGGGTCTGTCAGGAGTCCAGAAACTCATTGACCTTTTATACACACACACTAATTACAAGCAAACAGATCACAGGTGAGGATGGTTATCTTTAATAACCATTCAAACCCCTTTGTCTCAACTTGTGTGCAAGTTATTGGGCCAAAATCTTTTTTTTTTTTCTTTTTTTATAGCGCAAAAAATAAAAACCGCAGAGATGATCAAATATCACCAAAAGAAAGCTCTATTTGTGGGAAAAAAAAGGACATGAAGTATGTTTGGGTATAACGTTGCACGACCACGCAATTGTCAAAGCGATGCAGTGCCATATCGCAAAAAATGGCCTGGCCATTAAGGGGGCAAATTCTCCCGGTACTTATGTACCCGACAGGGGTTCTAATCCCTCTCCACTCTATCCAAAAAAAAAGTTCTACTTTTATCTCTGTTTGAGGCCAAGGTTTTTAGGCACCAAGTCTTGCTTGAGAAAGTTACTTTTGTTAATCAACAAATTGAAGTAAATATCAAATTGTTTATGGAAAGGAAAAACAATGCATGCATGTACTGTAAAATGCTTGATTTTTCACATATGGTTGAAGAAAGGATCTCTGATGGACATTATTTTTTTTTAAACCAAATCTGCTGACATGACTTTTAATTATTTTATACCAATTAAATGAGAATTTCCATTGTGTAGCTGTCACGTCAGGGTGTGGGCCTGAATTTGAATGGCTGGTTGTTACGAGCTGTCAAAGCCCTCTTTTCTCTCTAGAGATTTAACCACTTCAGCCCCGGAAGGATTTACCCCCTTCCTGACCAGAGTACAATTTGGCACTGCGTCGCTTTAACTGCTAACTAGGGATGAGCCGAACACCCCCTGGTTCGGTTCGCACCAGAACCTGCGAATGGACCGAAAGTTCGCACGAACGTTAGAACCCCATTGACGTCTATGGGACTCGAACGTTCGAAATCAAAAGTGCTAATTTTAAAGGCTAATTTGCATGGTATTGTCCTAAAAAGGGTTTGGGGACCCGGGTCCTACCCCAGGGGACATGTATCAATGCAAAAAAAACTTTTAAAAATGGCCGTTTTTTCGGGAGCAGTGATTTTAATGATGCTTAAAGTAAAAAAAAAAAAAGTGAAATATTCCTTTAAATATCGTACCTGGGGGGTGTCTATAGCATGCCTGTAAAGTGACGCGTGTTTCCCGTGTTTAGAACAGTCCCTGCACCAAATGTCATTTTTAAAGGAAAAAATCTCATTTAAAACTGCTTGCGGGTTTAATGTAATGTCGGGTCCTGGCAATATGGATGAAAATCGGTGAGACAAACGGCATGGGTACCCCCCAGTCCATTACCAGGCCCTTTGGGTCTTGTATGGATATTAAGGGGAACCCCGCACCCAAATTAAAATAAGGAAAGGTGTGGGGCCACCAGGCCCTATATACTCTGAACAGCAGTATACAGGCGGTGCAAACAAGACAGGGACTGTAGGTTTGTTGTTAAGTAGAATCTCTTTGTAATTTTGAACGGTGTAGCAGAGCGTCCCAGAGAGAGCCAGGAAAAGTCCTGTTCGGGGTTTATACATCTCCCAGGCTCCTCTCATACAGGTTCAGGGATCTCTGATCCATGGTCCAGTTCAGTTCTTGGTCCTCTCCCCCAGGCTAATTTAAGCTCACCTGAGCAAGACAGCCCTTGCTCTTGGCCTGGGATACTCAGAGAACTTCTGTGTAAGAGTGCAAAAAGGTATGTGGAAGCTGACAAGCTGTAGGCTTGCTCAGCTTAGTAGTTAGGATCTGTAAATATTGTTTAGTTAGTGCCGAGACACGGCTAGGTTTTGTTTTGGCTATTTTTGTTCCTATTTGTTTCTTTTGGAACACTGTACAGCACCTGTATATAGACTTGTAAATATCACAAATAAACACCGCACTGTTTGTCACTATTCCACTGGCTTTGGTATCTGTGCCTGAAAGACTGCTCATCCCAGGGAGCTTTGTGCCTGCTACCTGTCCCCCAGGTTACAACGGGTACATTTTTAACGTGTTTAGCTCCAGCCAAAAAATCATTTTTAAGCTTTTTGGAAAACATAGGGAAGGGTTATCACCCCTGTGACATTTGTTTTGCTGTCTTTCCTCCTCTTCAGAAGATTTCACCTCACTTTTTGTCCCAATGAAAAATGTTTTTTGAAAATTTGGGTTTTTTTTTTGGAACAAGGATTGGAAAGCATCAGTGGAAAGGAGAATTTTTTGTCCCATATTAACTCTTACAGGAGAGAATTTCCCTTCCTAGGGGTAGATTTCATCTCACTTCCTGTTGTCTCCTTCCGTTTGCAAGTAGGAGTCGTTTGTAAGTTAGATGTTTGAAAGTAGGGTCCTGCCCTATATACTCAGCAGAAATTTGGGCCTTAGGTGTTGCTGTGGCCACAACACTGTAAGCCCTCACAGGGCCCTGCTGTGAAATATTAGATCAAGAATTGTAATTACATGCCCCTGTTGAACAGGAGCTGAAAAATTAGGCCTTAGGCACTGGTGCTGGTGCCACAACACTGCAACCCCTCACAGACACTCTAGTTGGAATGCAGGAACGAGCCCTGCTGCAAAGTATTACATCAAAAATTGTAATTACATGCCCCTGTTAAACAGGGGCTGAAAAATTGTGCCTTAGGCACTGGTGGTGGCGCCCAGAACCAAAAATGTTCTTACAAGCTATCAGCGTGATGATTGAGGAGGAAGAGGATAATTACTCAGGGATAGTCACTCAGCATCAGCATAGGCAGTCTTTGAAGGGATCTGAGATTTCAAAAAAAATTATTCGGTTACATCAGCATCAGGTGCTCGGTAGCTGGTGGTGATCCAAGACTGATTCATTTTTATGAAGGTCAGTCGATCGACCGAGTCGGTGGACAGACGCACCCTGTGATCGGTTACCACGCCCCAGCAGCACTGAATGTGCGTTCCGAAGGAACGCTGGATGCAGGACAGGCCAGTAGCTCAATTGCATACTGTGCAAGCTCTGGCCAGTGATCCATCCTCAAGACCCAGTAACCCAGAGGATTTTCGGTGGGAAAGGTGTCCAAGTCTGATCTTGCCCCTAGGTATTCCTGCACCATGTAAAACAGACGCTGGCGATGGTTGCTGGAACCGATCATACCTTGGGGCTGCGGACCAAAAAATTGTCTGAACGCATCGGTCAGACGGCCACCTTCTCCACCGCTCCTTCTTTGACTGACCGAAGCCTCAGCAACACGTTGTCCAGAAACAGGAGTTTGTAACCTCCCAGTCTCTGGGAACGCGTTGCACAGACCTTTCTGCAAGGCCTCCCGAAGATGTTTCATCCTCTGCTCCCTCTGCGATGGCAAGATAAGGTCCGCAACCTTACCCTTGTAACGTGGATCAAGGAGGGTTGCCAGCCAGTATTGGTCCTTCTCCTTGATACCACGAATACGAGGATCCTTACGCAGGCTTTGCAGGATCAGGGAGGCCATGCAGCGTAGGTTTGCTGAGGCATTCGGTCCGGAGTCCTCTGGGTCACTAAGGACGACAACGTCCGCAGCCACCTCCTCCCAGCCACGTACAAGTCCATGTGTTTCTTGGGACTGATCCCTTAAAGACTGCTGCTGATGCTGAGTGCCAGGCTCCACCTCCATAGTGACACAATCTTCCTCCTCCTCCTCCTCCTCCTCTTCCTGTGTGATCGGCGGGCACGCAGGAACACTGTCTGGATAAAGGGGGCCTTGAGAGCTAAGGAAGTCCTCCTCTTCCTGCCTCTGTTCTGCCTCAAGTGCCCTGTCCATTATTCCACGCAGCGTGTGCTCCAACAGGTGGACAAGGGGGACAGTGTCACTGATGCATGCACTGTCACTGCTCACCATCCTCGTGGCCTCCTCGAATGGTGACAGGACAGTGCATGCATCCCTGATCATGGCCCACTGGCGTGGGGAAAAAAAACCAAGCTCCCCTGACCCTGTCCTGGTGCCATAGTCGCACAGGTACTCATTGATGGCCCTCTGCTGCGTGTGCAGCCGCTGCAGCATGGCCAACGTTGAGTTCCACCTGGTGGGCATGTCACAGATTAGGCGGTTCTTGGGCAGGTTAAACTCCTTTTGGAGGTCCGTCAGCCGAGCACTGGCATTATATGACCGGCGGAAATGCACACAGACTTTCCTGGCCTGCCTCAGGACATCCTGTAAGCCCGGGTACCTGCCCAAGAACCACTGCACCACCAAGTTAAGGACGTGAGCCAAACAGGGCACATGGGTCATTTGTCCCTGTCGGAGGGCAGAGAGGAGGTTGGTGCCATTGTCGCAAACCACCATTCCTGCCTTAAGTTGGCGTGGCGTCAACCACCTCTGAACCTGCCCCTGCAGAGCTGACAGAACCTCTGCCCCAGTGTGGCTCCTGTCCCCCAAGCACACCAGCTCAAGCACCGCATGGCATCTTTTGGCCTGCGTACTTGCGTAGCCCCTTGAACGACTACGGAGCACCGCTGGTTCCGAGGAAGAGGCCATGGAGGAAGAAGAAGAGGAGGGGATGGAGGAGAGAGGTGTGTCACAATCATTAGCATTTTGGAGGCGTGGTGGCGGAACAACCTCCAACACTACTGCACCTTGTCCTGCATCCTTCCCAGCTGCCAGCAGAGTCACCCAATGCGCCGTGAAACTTAGGTAACGTCCCTGTCCATGCCTGGTGGACCATGAGTCAGCGGTAATATGCACCTTACTGCTGACCGCCCTGTCCAGCGAGGCATGGACATTGCCTTCCACATGCCGGTAGAGAGCCGGAATCGCCTTCCGTGAGAAAAAGTGGCGTTTGGGTACCTGCCACTGAGGAACCGCACATTCCACAAACTCACGGAAGGGGGCAGAGTCTACCAACTGAAAAGGCAGCAGTTGAAGTGCTAGCAATTTTGCCAAGCTAGCATTCAACCGCTGGGCATGTGGATGGCTGGGAGCAAACTTCTTTCGGCGGTGCAGCAGCTGGGGCAGGGAAATTTGCCTGGTACAATCTGACGTCGGTGTACCAAAAGCAGATTGCCCACAAGTACTTGGCTGTGACACACCTAATTCTACACCTTCATTCCTCTCACTGCAGGTCTCAGAGAGGACTGGAGGTCTAGTGGGGTTGGAAATCTCAGCTGATGAGGAGCAAGGAGAGATCCTCTTTGTTCTTTGGTGTGGGTCTTTTAGATACGCTTGCCAACGAACTGCATGGCAGGTCAACATATGTCTGGTCAAGCATGTGGTACCCAAGCGGGAGATGTTTTGGCCACGTGAGATACGCTTGAGACATATGTTGCAAATAGCAGCGGTGCGATCTGATGCACTCGTCTCAAAAAAGGCCCACACCAAAGAACTTTTTGAATAACGCGCAGAGACTGCAGCGCCCTGCACATGTGGAGTTTTGGGGTGTGATGCAGTCAATGTGCTGCCCTTAGGCTGGCCCCTGGAGGGCATCCTGCCTCATTGGTGATGTGCCGCCTCCTCCTCCTCCTCCTCCTCCTCCTCTCTCCTATCAGGCACCCACGTTGAGTGAGTGACCTCATCATCCCCTCCCTCCTCATCACTGGAGCAAACCTGGCAGTATGCTGCAGCAGGGGGAGCATGGCTGCCAGATTGCTGTCCTTCTTGGGCACCCCCTCTGTCCGTGCTCATGTTACTGCCTTCATCGAGCTCAGTATCATCATCAGAGCCTTCCAAACGCTGGGCATCCTCCTGGAGCATGTACCCAACACTGTGGTCAAACAGTTCGAGGGACTCCTCAGGAGGACATGGTGGAGCTAGAGAAGGAGTCACTGATGACATTGAGCCGAGGGAAGAGGCCGCTGCTTTGCCAGACAAAGCACCCTGGGCATGGGTGAGAGAGGATGAGGACGGCTTGGTCATCCACTCGACCAAGTCTTCCGCATGTTGCGGCTCAACACGGCCAGCTGCCGAAAAAAAGGCCAAGCGTGTCCCATGGCCACGTGCTGATGAGGATGCACCGTCTCCACGACCAGCACTAGACACAGAGCCTGCTTGCCCTCTCTTATTGGCTTGTGACTGTCTGCCTCTCCTTCTTGGCCTTCCAGACATACTAATGGCCATATATATATATATGTACTGATACTGCAGCTAGCAAAATCAACTGCTTGCCTGTAGTATGAGAACACCACCAACCTTCTACAGGTAGCTTTAGCTGAACACTGTGAGGTGGACGCACCCCACTAACTTGTAGGTTTAGCTGAACACTGTGAGCAGGACGCACTGCACTAACTGTAAATAGTCTAGCTGCCTGACCGTGGTACTAATAGGATCTAAAGAACACCAGTAATTTTCTTCAGGTAGCTTTATATACTGTAACAAGACAAGCCTGCCTGTCAGTAGGAAGATAACAGGAAAGGATCTAGCTGAACACTGTGAGCAGGACGCACTGTACTAAATGTAAATAGTCTAGCTGTCTGACCGTGGTACTAATAGGATCAAAAGAACACCAGTAATTTTCTTTAGGTAGCTGTTAATACTGTAACAAGACAAGCCTGCCTGTCAGTAGGAAGATAACAGGAACGGATCTAGCTGAACACTGTGAGCAGGACGCACTGTACTAAATGTAAATAGTCTAGCTGCCTGACCGTGGTACTAATAGGATCAAAAGAACACCAGTAATTTTCTTTAGGTAGCTGTTAATACTGTAACAAGACAAGCCTGCCTGTCAGTAGGAAGATAACAGGAACGGCTCTAGCTGAACACTGTGAGCAGGACGCACTGCACTAAATGTAAATAGTCTAGAACAGTGTTTCTCAACTCCAGTCCTCAAGGCGCACCAACAGGTCATGTTTTCAGGATTTCCCTCAGATGAAAAAGCTGTGGTAATTACTAAGGCAGTGAAACTGATCAAATCACCTGTGCAAAATAGTGGAAATCCCAAAAACATGACCTGTTGGTGCGCCTTGAGGACTGGAGTTGAGAAACACTGGTCTAGAAGATAACAGGAACGGATCTAGCTAAACTGAATACAGTGTATATATATATATATATGCAACACCTGGGATGCATATATATATACACAATACACTGTAAGTGCAGCTAACTGACTGACTGTTCTGCCTAATCTATCTAACTCAAATCAAATGACACTGTCTCTCTCTCTGTCTATCTCTTTCAACGCCGGAACACACACTACACAGGGCCGCCGTGCAGGCGGCCTTATATAGTGTGGGGCGTGTACTAAATCCCCTGAGCCGTAATTGGCCAAAGCCAAAGCTCTCTGTTCAGGCGGCGCTGTGATTGGCCAAGCATGCGGGTCATAGTGCATGCTTGGCCAATCATCAGCAAGCAATGCACTGCGATGCCGCAGTGAATTATGGGCCATGACGCGCCACACGAATTTGGCGCGAACGGCCCATATCGTTCACAATTCGGCGAACGACTGAACAGCCGATGTTCGAGTCGAACATGGGTTCCACTCGAACACGAAGCTCATCCCTACTGCTAACTGCGCGGTCATGCAATGCTGTACCCAAACGAAATTTGCGTCCTTTTCTTCCCACAAATAGAGCTTTCTTTTGATGGTATTTGATCACCTCTGCGCTTTTTATTTTTTGCGCTATAAACGGAAAAAGACCGAAAATTTTGAAAAAAACGATATTTTCTACTTTTTTTAATAAAAAAAATCCAATAAACTCAATTTTAGTCATACATTTAGGCCAAAATGTATTCGGCCACATGTCTTTGGTAAAGAAAATGTCAATAAGCGTATATTTATTGGTTTGCGCAAAAGTTATAGCGTCTACAAACTAGGGTACATTTTCTGGAATTTACACAGCTTTTAGCTTATGACTGCCTATGTCATTTCTTGAGGTGCTAAAATGGCAGGGCAGTACAAAACGACCCCAAATGACCCCATTTTGGAAAGTAGACACCCCAAGGAAATTGCTGAGAGGCATGTTGAGCCCATTGAATATTAATTTTTTCATCCCAAGTGATTGAATAATGACAAAAAAAAAAATTTACAAAAAGTTGTCACTAAATGATATATTGCTCACACATGCCATGGGCATATGTGGAATTGCACCCCAAAATACATTTAGCTGCTTCTCCTGAGTATGGGGATACCACATGTGTGGGACTTTTTGGGAGCCTAGCCGTGTACGGGGCCCCGAAAACCAAGCACCGCCTTCAGGATTTCTAAGGGCGTAAATTTTTGATTTTACTCCTAACTACCTATCACAGTTTTGAAGGCCATAAAATGCCAAGATGGCACAACCCCCCCCCCCCCCCCCCCAAATGACCCGATTTTGGAAAGTAGACCCAAAGCTATTTGCTGAGAGGCATGTTGAGTCCATGGAATATTTTATATTTTCCCACAAGTTGCGGGAAAATGACAAACTTTTTTTTTTGCACAAAAAGTTGTCACTAAATGATATATTGCTCAAACATGCCATGGGCATATGTGGAATTACACCCCAAAATACGGGGATACCACATGTGTGGGACTTTTTGGGAGCCTAGCTGCATACGGGGCCCCGAAAACCAATCTCCGCCTTCAGGATTTCTAAGGGCGTAAATTTTTGATTCACTCCTCACTACCTATCACAGTTTTGAAGGCCATAAAATGCCAAGATAGCACAACCCCCCCTCCCCCAAATGACCCCATTTTGGAAAGTGGACACCCCAAGCTATTTGCTGAGAGGCATGGTGAGTATTTTGCAGCTCTCATTTGTTTTTGAAAATGAAGAAAGACAAGAAAATTTTTTTTTTCTTTTTTCAATTTTCAAAACTTTGTGACAAAAAGTGAGGTCTGCAAAATACTTACTATACCTCTCAGCAAATAGCTTGGGGTGTCTACTTTCCAAAATAGGGTCATTTGGGGGGGGGGTTTTGTGCCACCTGGGCATTCCATGGCCTCCGAAACTGTCAAAGGCAGTGAAGAGTGAAATCAAAAATTTACGCCCTTAGAAAGCCTGAAGGCGGTGCTTGGATTTCGGGGTCCCGTACGCGACTAGGCTCCCAAAAAGCCTCACACATGTGGTATCCCCGTACTCAGGAGAAGCAACAGAATGTTTTTTTGGGTGTAATTTCACATATTCCCATGGCATGTTTGAGCAATATATCATTTAGTGAAAACTTTGTGCAGAAAAAAAAAAAAAGTGTCTTTTTCCCGCAACTTGTGTCACAATATAAAATATTCCATGGACTCGACATGCCCCTCAGCAAATAGCTTGGGGTGTCTACTTTCCAAAATGGGGTCATTTGGGGGGGGGGGGGTTGAACATTTTATGCACAACATTTAGAAGCTTATGTCACACATTACCCACGCTTCTAACCACTTGAAGACAAAGCCCTTTGTGACACTTTTTGTTTACATAAAAAAATTATTTTTTTTTGCAAGAAAATTACTTTGAACCCCCAAACATTATATATTTTTTTAAAGCAAATGCCCTACAGATTAAAATGGTGGATGTTTCATTTTTTTTTTCACACAGTATTTGCGCAGCGATTTTTCAAACGCATTTTTTTGGGAAAAAACACACTTTTTTAAATTTTAATGCACTAAAACACACTATATTGCCCAAATGTTTGATGAAATAAAAAAGATGATCTTAGGCCGAGTACATGGATACCAAACATGACATGCTTTAAAATTGTGCACAAACGTGCAGTGGCGACAAACTAAAAACATTTTTAAAAGCCTTTAAAAGCCTTTACAGGTTACCACTTTAGATTTACAGAGGAGGTCTACTGCTAAAATTACTGCCCTCGATCTGACCTTCACAGTGATACCTCACATGCATGGTGCAATTGCTGTTTACATTTGACGCCGCCAGACCGACGCTTGCGTTCGCCTTTGCGCGAGAGCAGGGGGGGACAGGGGTGTTTTTTTTGTTTTTTTTTGCTTTTTTATCTTATTTTTAAACTGTTCCTTTCATTTTTTTTTAATCATTTTTATTGTTATCTCAGGGAATGTAAATATCCCCTATGATAGCAATAGGTAGTGACAGGTACTCTTTTTTGAAAAAATTGTGGTCTATTAGACCCTAGATCTCTCCTCTGCCCTTAAAGCATCTGACCACACCAAGATCGGTGTGATAAAATGCTTTCCCAATTTCCCAATGGCGCTGTTTACATCTGGCGAAATCTAAGTCATGAAATGCTCATAGCTTCCGGTTTCTTAGACCATAGAGATGTTTGGAGCCATTCTGGTCTCTGATCAGCTCTATGGTCAGCTGGCTGAATCACCGGCTGCATTCTCAGGTTCCCTGTTGGGACAGGAGAGCCAGAGAAAAACATGGAAGATGGTGGGGGGGGCGGGCATTCCCTCCCACTGCTTGTAAAAGCAGTCTAGAGGCTAATTAGCCACAAGGATTGCTTTTACATGAAAGCCGACCGCTGGCTGAAAAGAATGATACCAAGATAAAACCTAAACCTGCAGGCATCATTCTGGTATAACCACTCAAAGTCCAGCAACATACCAGTACGTTGCTGGTCCTTGTTGGGCATATATTGTAAACTTTTTTTTCATGCAGCCTGTGGGCTGAACAAAAAAAAGATATTGATCCGTGGGTATGCCCACCATTAGAATACCCCCCTTCATCCACCCACTTCTAATGATGGGCATACATGCACCGTTTATATATGCCGAAGCATGGGGGCATCCTCCCACAAAAGGTAGGAGCAAATCGCTCCTCCACTCACTGCTGCCCCCACGCTTCGGCATATATGCTGAAGTATGTAACTGTGGTGGTGAAATCACCTCCGACAGCGCTGGGGTCACGGCTTTATGTATCGTGGGAGCAAACGCTGTTGCTGTCAAGATAAATAAATCCGCTCTGCAGCTGAATGGCGTACCTGCTTAGCAAATGATGGTTAACAATAAAACAAAGTAACATTACAGTATAACAGTAAGACTTACTATACCTGCAACGCAAATATAAAAAAAACAGTAAAAAATAAAACATTTAACGCAACCTGTGCCTAAAATATATATATGCCGAAGCATGGGGGCATCCTCCCGCAAAAGGTAGGAGCAAATCGCTCCTCCACCCACTGCTGCCCCCACGCTTCGGCATATATGCTGAAGTATGTAACTGTGGTGGTGAAATCACCTCCGACAGCGCTGGAGTCACGGCTTTATGTATCGTGGGAGCAAACGCTGTTGCTGTCAAGATAAATAAATCCGCTCTGCAGCTGAATGGCGTATCTGAAAACAAAAAAATGGTTAACAATAAAACACAGTAAACAGTAAAGTATAAAAAAATTGCATACCTATAAAGCAAACATGATAAAAACATAATAACAATAAAACATTGCAGAATAGAATACAGTAAAAAAGAGCAGAACAATAGAGAGAGAATAGAGAGAGAGAGAGAGAGAACAATAAAACGATTTTTGTTTTTTTTTATTTTATGTATTTTTTGTGTTTTTTTTTTTTTTTTTACACTTTTTTTTTGTAACTTTAACTTTTTTAACTGGTACCAGGTTTGGGTCTCTCAAAATGCGATGGCATCTTGGGAGACCCTGTGAAAAAGTGTGTCCTAGTCTGTGCAGTGCTGTACTCTACGCTAATACTCAACTAGTGTATGGTAGCGTTCAAAACATTCACCAATGCAAAGACCAGGATTGTCAGGACAGGAGGGACAATAATACTGGGTGTCACGCCTATATCTGCGCTTGCTGCAGACACAACATCTTTTTTGGGGAGCTCGTTGGGTAGGGGTACTCGGGAGGACATAAAGAAAATGCCTCTCATGCAGCCAGCTTACTGCATTTGGTTGGGAAAGGTGAGGTGGAGCACCGTCTGGAAACAGAAGGGCTCTGACGATCTCTCCCTGGAATTTAAGGAAGGATCCAGTCCGTCCTGAAGCTCTGTATAGCACATAAGCGTTCAGCAAAGCCAATTGAAATAAATAAACAGACACATTTTTGTACCAGCGTCTGGCCTTACGGGCAACTAGGTACGGCGCCAACAACTGGTCGATGAGGTCCACCCCTCCCATGTTAAGGTTATATTCGTGGACACAGGGGGGTTTCTCCACAACACCAGTCGCCGTAGTAATTTGGACCGTCGTGTCTGCATGAAGGGAGGTAAGAACGAAAACATTCTTATTATCCCTCCACTTCATAGCGAGCAAATTATTACACTGCAAGCAGGCTCTCTCCCCCAGCCTAAGACGGGAATCTACAAGCCGCTGGGGAAAGCCCCGGCGATTAGGTCGCACGGTGCCACATGCTCCAATCTGATGATCAAAAAGGTGACTAAAAAGTGGCACGCTCATGTAATACTTGTCCATGTACAAGTGGTACCCCTTTCCGAATAAGGGTGACACCAAGTCCCACACAATCTTGCCAGCACTTCCTATGTAGTCAGGGCAGTTTGTCGGCTCTACGTGACTATCTTTGCCCTCGTAAACCATAAAACTACATGTATAGCCTGTGGCCCTGTCACAGAGCTTATACATCTTGACCCCGTATCTGGCACGCTTGCTGGGAAGGTACTGTTTGAATGACAAGCGGCCAGAAAATTTAATCAGGGACTCATCAACGCAGACAACTTGATGGGGAGTAAACAAGTCTGCAAAACGTTGGTTGAAGTGGTTTACGAGGGGCCGAATTTTATAGAACCGATCGTATTCAGGGTCTCCACGAGGACGAGAGAGTTCATTGTTGTTGAAGTGCATGAACCGCAAAATCTGCTCGTAACGTGGCCTGGCCATGGAAGCAGAGAACACAGGCATATGGTGAATTGGGTCAGTGGACCAATATGACCGCAACTCACTCTTTTTGGTTATGCCCATGAGGAGGGAAAGGCCCAGAAAGATCTTAAATTCGGAAACCGTAATTGGTTTTCAATCTCTGGCAAGGGAGGACTGGGGAATAGTGGCGATGTGTTGACCAGCGTACAAATTGCTTTGGTCCACAATAGATCTATAGAGATCTTCGGTGAAAAACAGTGAATAAAAATCCAGTGACGTAAAATCAACTGTTTCCACCTGAATGCCAGGTTGGCCAGTGAATGGGGGAAGTACAGGTGCTGCAGAAGTGGTGGGTTCCCAATTCGGATTGGCGGATGCAGCAGGAAGGGCACTATGGGCACAACGGACCTGTGTTCGTCTTCTTGGTGGCAGCGGGACACTACTTGTGCTTGCCACATCGCCAGCTTGAACTGCACTTATGGGACTCGCCACGTCACCAAGTGTTACTGCAGTGCTGGATATACGACCAGGGTGTACTAGGCCGCTGGTGCTTGCCAGTCCACCAGAAGGAATAGCGGCGCTAGTACTGCTCTGCTCCATACGAGAGCCCTGTGGTTCTTGCACAACAAGGACAGAAGAAGAAGTTTGGGGTCTGGTACGCCTGACCTTGGCAGGGACCACAACTCCATCGTCAGAGCTATCTGTCATGGAGCCGCTGTCGTCTACAGGATCGTATTCTGAGCCTGAATCTGACAGATAAGTGACTTCCTCTTCACTATCTGTCATGCTCAGAAACGTGTAGGCCTCTTCACTAGTGTACCTTCAATTTGCCATTTTGGGCTCTAAATTTAGTGGTACACTAGTGAGACTCACAGGCAAAAAAGCTCCTGACTGTTAGCGACTGTATCAAAACGCTACCAACAAAAACTGTTAGCGATCGCAGGGATCAGGCCTGACTCTGCGAACGCTGCAGTTATGTGTGTTTAGTGTTTTGTAAGTGACAGTGTGCTAGCAGGTATTTGGGCTGATCCTGCTAACCCTGCGTTTTTGGGAACCCTAAACTGCTGGGGACGCTAGTATAGATCTGATCGGATCAGATATTGTTCCGTTCAGATACTATACCACTAAGGGAGGTGTATGGTGCGTGCGTGGGTGTTAGCGGTACTGGCGCTAACCTGGCGCTGCCTGGGGCGACGCACACCTCATCTGACCCTAAAACGTAACTTATATCACCGCCAGGCGATCAGGGGGTTAAACCTTTATAAGGTAATAAACGGCGGGTGCCCTGAAACTATAATAAACAAACTAACTAACCAGCGTCACCCGTAACAGTTATACGGTGATCACTGGTGAAAGGGTTAACTAGGGGGCAATCAGGGGGTTAAAACCTTTATTAGGTAGTATATGGTGGTCCCTGTCGCTATAAAATGCTGACGGCGCACCTATATACTTACCTTCCTAACTAGCGTCACCTGTGTCACTAATACAGCGATCAGAAAAACGATCACTTAGTGACACTGGCGATGGGGGGTGATCAAGGGGTACCCTAGACCTAAAGGGGGCTAACCCTAACTGCCCTACCACGTATAACTGTCACAAACTGACACCAATGCAAAAAAAAAAACCAAACTGCTATTGGTGTCACTGTGACAGGGGTTACAGGGGGGTGATCGGGGGTGAAAAGTGTGCCTAGTGTGTTCTACTGAAAGTGTAGTGTTGGTGCAACTCACATTGATGTCTTCTCTCCTCGGCGCTGGAACGAAAAGACCGGCTCGAGGAGAGATGACATCACTTCCTCTGCCGCTGTTTACATTACAGCAGCAGAGGAAGATTTTTATTCGTGGGGAGCGATCGCGAGGGGGTGGCCACGAATGAGTGGCCTCCCACTCAGCCTATATCGATCCCCTAACGAAGCCGACCGCCTGGGGCACCGGGGGGGCCACCCGCGGGAGGCAGATCACGTACCAGGTACGTGATTTTGCCTGCCCATGCCATTCTGCCGCAGTATATCTGCGTTAGGCGGTCGGCAAGTGGTTAAATAAATACGACCTGACATGGTGAAGGGTTAGACAAACTGAGACCGCGTCTAATTTATCACACTTTGTCAGTTTAAGTAGATCAATATAGGCCAGCTTGTTTACTGTTTGTACACCAGACCCATACCTCCCAACATTTTGAGATGGGAATGAGGGACACCTACTAGCAAACATATGTAGGCAGAGGACATGCCCCCTGTCATACCCCTAAAAGGGACATAACCAAAAAAAAAAAAAGGTTAATTAAATCTACAAGTGCTTTTTTTACCACTAATATTCCTTTATATTGGCTTTTAAAATTGACAAATGCAGCAATTTAGAATTTGGATGGAAGGTTTAGCACTGGGAAAGACTTTTTGAAAGATAAAAAGTGCATTTTATATACAACTAAATCAGACCAAAATGAGGGACAAATGAGGGGGAAAGAGGGACAGAGGGACATTGCTCCAAATCAGGGGCAGTCCCTCAAAATCAGGGACAGTTGGGAGGTATGCAGACCCCAACCAGTCAACTCTTTTAGCACAAGAGTCATGATGTAGCGTCTGCTAGCACCACCAGCTATGTCACTCTTGTAAATTTTAAGCTTGGAAACATATGGTGCGGTCTGGCTTGTGGTTTGAGAGTTGTGTTTCAGGCCAGCTGGGAGGTTGACTTCTGAAAAAAAGAAAAGCTTAAACTTAGTAACAGCAATTTCTGCTGGTCAGGGAGATTGAATGGCAGGGTCTGGAATCAAGATGTATATGGATCCACGACATACACAACCCGTCAAGAGACCATTCCAACTTTTTCAAGAACAGTGACTTATAGCTCTGACAACCAGCTGCACTTATAGCTGCTGTCACATAAACTAGTCTCTACATTGAGACAAGAAATCTATAGATACATACAAACTACAACTACAGAAAGCAGAAAAGTATAATGTACAGCCTGTGTATTTCGTATGCTTATGAACAAAAGAACACTGACATAGTAAATGCATAGGTTTACTTTGACCATTTTTAGGCCTCATGCTGCACACTGGACACTTTAGCCATCTTTACTAGACCTCTCCTCCTGGCAGCAGCATTTTGGCAGAAAAAAATGCCTGACGCTTATAAATGAGTGTAATGTGTTAGTGCTGGGGCATTAATTAATTTCATTGGCCAGAATAATCTTTTATCCTAGCCATTGAAATGGATGGACGCTCAAGCTCTAAATGTCTCTAGTGTTAATACGCATCCATTGGTTTTTCTGCCAAAATGCAGCTGCTCCTGAATTCACTGGCAGTGGGTTTTTTTTCTACCTCTAAATACCGTGGGTATAAAAAAGAATCACCCCCTTTAAAATTACATTTTGTTGCTTTGCAGCCTGAAATGAAGACAGAAACAGTTTTTGTTTTATCCAGTTGTATTTACTAGTACAACTTTTAACATCCAAGTGAAAGATATTACACCAACATGTCAGAAAAAAATAAAAAAAATTCAAAAACAGAATCAATGAGTTGGAAAAAGGATCAGCCCCCCTTATGTCAGTATATTGATGAACCGCCTTTTGCTTTAATTACAGCCTTTAGTCTTTTGGGGTATGTCTCTACTGACTTTTCACATCTAGACTGCAATATTTGCCCACTTTTCTTTGCAGAACTGCTCATATTCAGTTATATTTGATGGTAACTATTTGTGGACTGCAATCTTCAAATCATTCCACAGATTATCAATGGGGTTTAATTCTGGGCTCTGACTAGGCCATGCAAGGACATTCACCCTTTTCTCCTTCAACCAATCTGTGGTAATTTTTTCTGTGTGCTCATGTTGGAAGGTAAACCTTCTACAACTTTCTGGCAGAGGGCAGCAGATTTTCCTCTAGAATTTGATGGTATTTTGCTCCATCCATGTTTCCTACTAGCCTGAAAAGTGCTCCAGTCCCTGCTGCAGAGAAACACCCCCATAAGGATATTACCACCTCCATGCTTTACTATAGGAATTGTGTTATTTGGATGGTGAGCTGTATTGGATTTCCGCCAGACATATGTTTTGGTGCTGAAGCCAAATAATTAAAATTTTAGTCTCATCTGACCATAACACCTTTTTCCATGTGGCCTCAGAATCTTCAAGGTGTGTTTAAGGCGGTCACATGAGACTAAAATAGAATTATTTGGACTCAACACCAAAACTATATGTCTGGCAGAAATCCAATAACATCTCACCAGCTCACCATCTAAATAATACCATTCCTACAGTAAAGTATGGAGGTGGTAATATCCTGTTATGGGGGTGTTTCCCTGCAGCAGGGACTGGAGCACTTGTCAGGATAGAAGAAAAATGCTTTCTGCTCTCTGTCCGGGGCTCAGTGGTGTCAGCTGCAGTGACATCCACACCCACAATCAAGCGGCAACATCAGGCTCAATAGTGGCATTCCCACAAACCATGAGATGTTCACTACTGAGTCTTCCTGTGTCCCTGACCCTGCAGCAAACCAACCCGACAGCAGCCTCTTACACAACATAAGGTTGATTTACTAAAACTGGAGAAGGCAAAATCTGGTGAAGCTCTGCAATGAAAACAATCAGCTTTCATTGTCAAAGTTTAATTGAACAAGCTGAAGTTAGAAGCTCATTGGCTACCATGCACAGCTGTACCATATTTTGAGCACTCCAGTTTTAGTAAATTTCCCCCTGTGTGTCTTTCTACCACACCCTCTCTGCAACTACCCCTACCCCAGGAAGAGTCCTTGTGGACAAAACACAGGAGATGGCCAGAGAAGTGGACATGGAGATGGTCAGACTGCATACATGATATAAATATATTGTCAGAAACTGTGGAAATGATACAAAGGATGGTCAGAGACTGTGAACAGGCTGCTGGGGTTGTTATAGACTGGGAACATGAGACAGTCATTGACTGGAGGCATGTTGCCTAAAGGCCCGTACACACGATCTGACTTTTTGACAACAAACATGCAAATTAGCTGTTTTGGAGCAACATCCGACCGTGTGTATGCTCCATCGGACAAACTTTTTCTGTTTCCATCGGACTTTTGTTGGCTGTGCGAACGGACAAACTTTCCAGCAACAAAAGTCCAATGGAGCAAAGTCCGATCGTGTGTACACAAAAGCATCGGACTTTTGTACAAACTACAGTACGCGGCCGCGAGAATGTTTCCAGCGTGAACCCATCGCGCTGGTTCTCGGCGAGAGGGTACTGTACATCTTGCGCTGACTGCAATAGGAAAAACACGTTTTCCTACTGCGGCGAGCGTGAGAGGGAATTCCCCTCTGGGGGTATGCCAGGCCCTTAGGTCTGGTATGCATTTTAAGGGGAACCCCCTACACCGAACAAACGGCGTGGGGGCCCCCCCCAAAATCCATACCAGACCCTTATCCGAGCACGCACTCCGGCCCCAAAGCACCCCCCCATGTTGAGGGCATGTGGCCTGGTACGGCTCAGGGGGGGGGCGCCCCCCCTCCTGAGCCGTACCAGGCCACATGCCCTCAACATGGGGGGTGGGTGCTTTGGGGGAGGGGGCGCCCTGCGGGGCCCCCCCCACCACAAAGCACCTTGTTCCCATGTTGATGAGGACAAGGGCCTCTTCTCGACAACCCTGGCCGTTGGTTGTCGGGGTCTGCAGGTGGGGGCTTATCGGAATCCGGGAGCCGCCTATAATAAGAGGGCCCCCAGATCCTGGCCCCCCACCCTATGTGAATGAGTATGGGGTACATGGTACCCCTACCCATTTACCTAGGAAAAAGTGTCAATACTAAAACACACTACACAGGTTTTTAAAGTAATTTATTAGACAGCTCCGGGGGGGTCTTCTTCCGGCTACGGGGGTCCCTCCGGTTCCTCTTCTCCCGGCGTCCGGTTGGCTCTTCTCCGCTCTCTCTGGCCTCTTCTCCCGGTGTATGACTTATATAGCAGAGCGCACAGACAGCATTACAGCCGGAGAGAGCGTCGTGTCAACATCTCTGGAAGAGAAGAGGGAAGAAGACGATCCAGATGGCCGGGCTCCTCTGCTAGCAAAAGAGCGGCAAAAGAGCAGAAAATAGCGGAGGAGCCCGGCAGAAGGAAGAAGGCCCCGGAGAAGATCCAGAGAACGCGGACACGTCACCGGAGAGAGGGAGAAGACGCCGGAGAGACCCCCGAAGTCGGAAGAAGACCCGAAGTCGGAAGAAGACCCCCGAAGTCAGAAGAAGACCCCCCGAAGTGGGAAGAAGACCCCGGAGCTGCCTAATAAATTAATTTTAAAACCTGTGTAGTGTGTTTTATTTATTGACACTTTTTTTTCCCTAGATGAATGGGTAGGGGTACTCTGTACCCCATACTCATTCACATAGGGTGGGGTGGGCCGGGATCTGGGGGCCAACTTATTAGAGGGGGCTTCCGGATTCCGATAAGCCCCCCGCCCGCAGACCCCGACAACCAACAGCCAGGGTTGTCAGGAAGAGGCCCTTGTCCTCATCAACATGAGGACAAGGTGCTTTGGGGTGGGGGGGGCCGCAGGGCGCCCCCTCCCCCAAAGCACCCACCCCCCATGTTGAGGGCATGCGGCCTGGTACGGCTCAGGAGGGGGGGGCTCGCTCGTCCCCACCCCCTTTCCTGACCGGCTGGGCTGCGTGCTCGGATAAGGGTCTGGTATGGATTTTGGGGGGACCCCCATGCCGTTTTTTCGGCGTAGGGGGTTCCTCATAAAATCCATACCAGACCTAAGGGCCCGGTATGCCCCTGGAGGGGAACCCATGCCATTTTTTTATTTAAAATTTGGCGTGGAGTTACCCCTCAAGATTCATACCAAACACGGTGCCTGGCGTTGGCGGGGATCCAAGTCGGATCCCAGCACCAGTGTGAACCCGGCTCGCAAGGTGTCAATCTCGCCAATAAAAATGGCGAGATTGACACAATATCAGACAACAATACAGAAGTTGACCAAAGGGTGGTGGTAAAGAACTGAAAAAAACACGTGATTTGGTGAAAGTTGCCTGGAAAAGTCCTGTCGTCTGTATGCAAGACAAACTTCTG
The DNA here is from genome assembly GCA_037952835.1 of Lithobates septentrionalis. Classification (NCBI taxonomy): domain Eukaryota; kingdom Metazoa; phylum Chordata; class Amphibia; order Anura; family Ranidae; genus Lithobates; species Lithobates septentrionalis. The sequence goes on from JBBDGP010001509.1 coordinate 71,907, forward strand.
GCCAACGTGCTTTGTACAAAAATCCAAGGGAAAGTTTGTACAAAGTCCTATCCTGTGTATAGGGCTTGAGACTGCTAGAAATCACTGTTATAACAGGGCAATAGGGAAAAACAGATTAGTGTCTGAAGGAGGCCCAAGGGCCATACAAAATCTGCACCAGGGGTTTAGATTGTACTGGCACTTTGTTTAAGGTGCAGATGACAATATTTATAATGCTTGAATATTGGACAGACAGCCACAATCACGAAGGCCCCTTTCAAACATATACCATCTGATCCAAACAGCAGAGGGGATCCATGTACAAATTCCCTGCTAAATTAAAAAGGAATGGAACAGATGTCACTTTTCTTCAGTTTTGTTCTGGACTCTCAACCCATGTTGGATCTATAGGTGCCCGGATGAAAAAGGACTTGTCTGTTTCCATCAGGCTACCTCCATTCCGTCATGTTTAGGACCAGAAAAACAGAAAAGGTAACAGACCTTTTCCAATCTTTGTCTTATGCCCAGAGGGACTCCGAGGTAAATTGATTCATGTTCGTTTCCATCTGCCTGCTCATAGACGGCCAAGCGGCTAACCTCTTATGTTCAGGATGCAGCAGGGCAGCTGCTTAGCATGTGACCGGAAGCAAGTGGAGTTTACTGAAGTAGCGGTGTCTACTTCAGTGATTTCTAGCTTCCAGCAGCATAAACCAGATATGGTATATCCATAGTTAGTCCAAGCAGGACCAATATACTGTACCTATACGTATATGAAATATCCATACCTGCAATTCATCTTTAACAATTTAACAATAATAGTGCTATGTTCCCAATCTGAGGTATGTAGCCCTGGCATGTCAGGGGATAGAAGCTGCTTCCATGAGGTAGATTATCATTCCCTTCCTTTGATTGTGACATCAGAGAACTGGTGCAAAGGTCTTATTTTAACTGGTAGATAGTGTTCTCCATAGTACGATATATAATAAACACTGTATATTTTGAATGCTAACCTTGCTATTGCCATTTTCCATCCCAGAGCCCAAGTAAGGGGTAATTCCCTATTAGCTGTCACTGAAACAGGTTTTGCCATGAGAAGATTACTCCTCCCCTCCTGTTTTGGTGAAAACTGTAATATTTTGCATTTCTCATCACTTTCTGCCCTAATGCCAATGGTCAATATGACATACAGAAAGGGTAAATCCTGAGCGAGGACAAAGACAGAAATAAATATCTGATGAAGATTCTAACCCTTCCTTTCTTTCTCCAAAACTGAAAAAAAACGGCTTTAAATACACTTTTTTGTTTCAGGCTTGAATAGACAAGTAACATATAGGATGCTTCTTGGATGGGACTTCTTTGGCATAGAGCTGAATCATATCCTCTTCCAGTCTCTGTCCGTGCTCCGATCCCCCTACGTGCTCCTCCGCCCCCTCTGTCCTTGATCTGTCAGGATGGAGAGCAGAGGAAGGAGCCGGTAAATGTAATTTACCAGCTTCTTCCTTTTCGCGAATTCACTGACTCTGTCCATTCATAACTGTCACTGAGCATCGTAAACTGTGTTTACAATGCTTCAGTTTATGAATAGAGAGGAGCCCCTGTCTCCTCTCCATTAATCTTCAGTGCAGCCGAGGCAACAGAGAAAGGGACTAGGGAATCTCTGTCCTCAGTCCCTTTCCCTGTCTCAAAAGTGAGATGCCAGGGGTCTGTTAAGACCCCTGATATCTCACCAAAGCCACCCCCCAACAGGGCTAAATAAATAAAAAAATAATAATAATAATAATAACAATAAAAAGAATTGTAAAAAATAAAATTGTAAAAATAAATAGAATTTAAAAAAAAAAATACTGACACAGTCCACGAGTCATCAGTGCTGCATATTACTGCCACTGTCACATGATATTAAAATAAAGTATCGGTAATCGGTATCTGCGAGTATTTGAAACAAAGTATCGGTAATCGGTATCTGCGATTACATGAAAAAAAAAGTATCAGTGCTTGTACAGGCGGTCCCCGGGTTACAAACAAGATGGTGTCTGTAGGTTTGTTCTTAAGTTGAATGTTTGTAATTCAGAACAGGTACACTTTTTTTAAGTGTAGCTCCAGCCAAAAAAAACAAATTTTAAGCTTTTTGAATAGCATAGGCAAGGGTTAACACCCCTGTAACGTTTGTTTTGCTGTCTGTGCCCCTGTTCAGGAGATTTTACCTCACTTTCTGTCCCAATGACAATTGGATTTTGGGTTGTTATGGAAACAAGCCTTGGTGATAAAGCTTCAGTGGAGGTATCTTTTTCCCATAATAACTCTTACAGGAGTGAATTTCCCTTCCTAGTAGTAGATTTCCTCTCACTTCCTGTTATCTCCCTCTGTTTGTAAGTAGGAGTCATTTGTAAATTGGATGTTTGTAACTAGGGGACCACCTGTGCTCGGTCTTAAAAAAGTGATATCGGTGCAACCCAATATACAAGGCATGCCACTCACTTTTCCCAGGGAAGTACAGCAACATGTTATAAACAAGGCCAAGGATAAATCCAAGAGAAAAAAAAACAAGCTTAACTTACCGCAACATGCCTGGTACTTTCACGTATGGAGAAACATGTGACATTGTGCTCCACATTGCTGTCACAGTACGTAAAAGATTTCTCAGCACTGTGTCATAGCTTCTTGTCTGCACTCCCAGGTTAACAGAGCAGATGGGGAGTAAAAGAAGATAAATAAAAATCCAATTCTGGAAGCTGGCTTTAAAGTGAACCTGTTGCTTGCCCTGCACATGCGACCCTGGTAGTTCGCCACTGGTGTCAGTAGTTTTTTTATTTTATTTTTTTACATTTCATTTTTCTACAATATTATTTTTTATTATTTTTAAAAAAATTTTTTAGGAGGAGCCCTGTTGAAGGGCTTTGGTGAGATATCAGGGGTTTAAACAGACCTCTGATATTTCCCATTTGAGACAGAGAAAGGAGATTGAAAACAGCCCTCAATCTCTTTCTCTGCAGCCTCAGCTGTACAGAATGAATAGCCAGGAATTTAAACACACTATAATGTTTATCGACGATAAGTGAGTAAACACTAGCAAATTGGAAATGGACATACCCAATATGAACACAATAAAATGTGTATCAACAATAGGTGAAAGAACACTAGTAAAAAATATATACAATGACATAAATAAATGTGCCCAATATAGATGCATGTGAGTTAAACATCAGCACAATAAATAAGTATAAGAAAATTAAAGTGCATAAGTGCTATCAAATATGTTGACCACAATGAACTGGGCAACAAAAAAATAAGGTGCAATCATGAACACAAGTCCAACAACATCCGTATTGAAGTAATCTCACAACACACTATATAAGTGTGACGGAGTAGGAAAAGAGTCTATGTGATGGAAACGATGGTGGACAATCGCAGTCGGCCTCACGCCATCTAAGCTGACAGAACGGTACTGTGTGATCGAGGAGCCCCTACCACTGAGCCCCACAGATTCCAGTCTGGCTGGTGTATGGTCCAGTCCCTCTATTGGCACTATCCGATTGGGATCTGGCACCCTCGGATTTTCTGCGGCAGTTGATACGGTGGACGATATTTGGCAATGGTTGCTTGTGCTATTTGGTTTTAGACTTGTACCAGTAGATTCCAGTCTGGCTGGTGTATGGTCCAGTCCCTCTATTGGCACTATCCGATTGGGATCTGGCACCCTCGGATTTTCTGCGGCAGTTGATACGGTGGACGATATTTGGCAATGGTTGCTTGTGCTATTTGGTTTTAGACTTGTACCAGTAGTTTAAAAGAACCAATGATGCCGATTTATGCCCTGATGAAGCAATTAAACGGTTGCGAAACATGTTGGCAGACAGGCATGAATGAAATTTGAATATTATACCGGATGGTCATACTGGTCTTTTACATGTATTCTAATATGTGTTTTGTATACTCCTTTTTATTATAACTATTGGAAATAGACGTATCACCTCCCTCAAAAAATCCCAAATTTCTTGAAAGAACCCCCACTTTCACTACATTTTGGATGGTGGACAATCGTCTGGAGAAAAAACACCCAGGACTGTGCATACATCACCCAAGGGAAGGGTAGTGTCAGGAAAAGCCCTCTTGCAGTTTTCTCAGCAGATTGAGGGTTAAACGAATGCCTGTGCATAGAAGTGCCTTCCGGCGCTCGCGCACACGCAATAGCGCCAATAGCGCTAATAGTGCTAACAAACGTACGCGCATGCGCAATAGTGCCACTTGGCGCCAAAGATAGGCTATTTAAAGAAGACTGTTTCAATGCTGCCTTGCTGTCCGGTCTACAGCGTTTCCTGAGACCCCTGCTACCTTGTTACCAGTTTTCCTGTATCCAGTACTTACTTGGCTTGTTCCTGACTTACCTGCTTGCTGCCCGCCCCGATCTTGGCTTGGACTCTGACTATTCTCTTGGTTTGCCCTTCTGTACCTGATCTGCCCACCAGTACCTTGACCCGGCTTGTCTGCACCTCCCTGCTGTCTGCAACCTGCTACAGGACTACAGTGCACCTCCCTGCCATCTGCATCCTGCTACAGTACTACAGTGCACCTCCCTGCTGTCTGCAACCTGCTACAGGACTACAGTGCACCTCCCTGCTGTCTGCAACCTGCTACAGGACTACAGTGCACCTCCCTGCTGTCTGCAACCTGCTACAGGACTACAGTGCACCTCCCTGCTGTCTGCAACCTGCTACAGGACTACAGTGCACCTCCCTGCTGTCTGCAACCTGCTACAGGACTACAGTGCACCTCCCTGCTACCTGCATCCTGCTACAGTACTACAGTGCACCTCCCTGCTGTCTGCAACCTGCTACAGGACTACAGTGCACCTCCCTGCTGACTACAGGATCCTGCCTTCTACTTCAGTGTTCCAGTCAGGCACTTGTGCCCCTCTGTACTTTCGAGTCCCTGTTCACACCTTCAGGGGTTCTTAAGTCAGAGGCATACGAGAGGCCGTTCTCTGCATTCCGGGCTCCACCTACCAGGTACGTGACAGTACCGGACAGCCATGTCTGAGCCCACGCAGGGAACGTCGCCTATGGAGGACTTATGCCATCATTTGGCTGGACTTACACAGGCTGTTAAAGACCTGCAAGATGGTTACAAACGTCTGGAAGAACGTGTTCAAGTGCTCTCTACTTCAGCTCCAGGTCCGTCCTCGGGCCCTTCTGTAGTAATGTTGCCTCCAGAACCTAAAGTTCCCACGCCAGAAAGGTTCTCCAGGGACCGCAGCAAGTTTAGAGCATTCCGTAATGCCTGTGAACTTTTCTTTGCACTGCAACCCAGAACTTTTTCATTAGAAACCACTAAGGTGGGGTTCGTCATTTCCCTCTTGCTGGGGGAGCCCCAGGCATGGGCCCATCGACTTCTGGAACAAAAGAACAGCTGCCTTAACTTACTGGACACTTTCTTCCAAGCCATGGCCCTTCTCTATGAGGACCCGCAACAAGTTGCTGTTAGGCGCCCGTCTTTTCCTTGTGGCCTAGGCTCTTGGAGATGGCTCAGTGGAGGTCCTCGCCGGCGGTTAATCAATGACACATACACACATAGGTATGCTGAAAATGATTACAATTCTTTATTTTTTGATTCGCTTTTTTATGCTGTCTTTACAAGACTCTGCCCACAATTTTGGGGCCAATCAAAATGATAATACATATTAGCATATTCGGTAATTTCCAAACATTAATACATCTTGTGATATCAAAACTGGTGACCCCTGTTTTTCAAGTTAATAGGTCAAAACATTCCTTAGCCTCTGTCATTGTCCACTGGGTGACCACAGCTTCCCTAAAAAAGCCTAATGTTAGCTGTTATGCCAGACAAAAAAGTACAGAGATAAAACCACAAGCAGATGCTTCCTCTGATAGGCATGGAAATAGAGGAAAAACAGACAGTATGATATATTTTAGTAAAATCATAAGACAGTCTGACCTTCATTAAAAATATACTCAGATATTTTTCTGATTATTAAAGCAAATAAGCAAAACCCTGAACATATCATGAACAGAGTGAAATCAACAATTAATCAATTATGAAATGTAATATGGAATCTCCTTACAATCCTCCCTTTGACCATTCGATATCATCGAAATGGTCATTCTACCTATTCGTCACACCTCAAGGAGTCATATTCCTCGGCTACCTTTTCATCATGCCTTAAGGAGTCATATTCCTCGGCCTCATTTCCCTGGTTCTCGTACCATACCGTGGGATCTCTGGTAATGGAAGTCAGCTTCTTGTTTTCGGAAGGTGCTTTATTACCCTTTTTGTAGAGGCATTTGAGTAACGTGAAGCATGCATACAAGAACAATATGAAAAGCAGTATGGTAAAAATTGTCATTGCCACTTCTAAGACATTGGCAAGAACTAGGGGGAGTTTCATTCAAAAAAGGAGTGATGTTTAAGGGAATGGCCATCAATGGGATTCTGGCTGTACTGGGGTGGAGTTTGCTGCATATCCAACATTTCTCAAAACCAGACTTTTGTGCATAACTGTACTTAAACTTCAACAACAACATCTTGTCAGTGAAACCTGAAGGGGGTTCAGTGGGGGACATACTTCTTTTATATTTTATACTAGATGTATTGGCTGTCTGTGCATTTCCACATATCCCTTCTAGTGACCCTAAATCTTCTGGATGGTACACACAATTTGTTATTAACCAAGTAGGTATGAATACTATCAGAATCAGACATGTCCAGAGGCATAATGTTTTTTCTGACACAAAGGTAGAAATCATTTTGTCAGGTACTGTGTGCAAAGTTCTGTTTACACGTTTCTTCCTGTTGGTGGGGGATTCGTCTCGTCGTCCAGAAAGATTTGTTTTATGCCTTCTTGAATGTCCTTCAAATCCGGTCGTTGTTCCTGAAGAGAGAAGTCATGGGATGCTGGTGGAGGGTCAGGGGTCTGGGGTTGCTGTGGACACTTCTTTAACCGGCTGGCGTGGATCCAGGTGTTTCCTAGATCGGTCAGTACAGCAGTTCTGGAAACCTTCTCTATCTTCCAGGGTCCGGAGAAAATGGGTCCAACCTTCTTTTTGTGTGCCAGTTGTTTCACCAGTACTTTGTCTCCTGGGATGAAGGGATGAGTAGGTTCTGTTGAAAGAGGAGAAAAGGTGACAGAGACTTGTTCGTTCATTTCCTGTAGCATACTTACCAGATTTTTCACGTACATTTCCTGTTGAGAATAGATGTTAATGTCAGTGTTTTGATCTAAGAGGGGCAGCTCTATGTTTGCAGGAACTCCCATCAAAATCTCAAAGGGCGAGAGTTTTGTTCTAGCATGTGGTGTTGTCCTGATCTGAAATAGGACAGAAGGAAGGTAATCCAACCATCCTTTCATGGTGCCCCCCGTAGCCTTTTTTAACTTGTCCTTAATGTTCCTATTCATTCTTTCCACTACTCCTGCACTTTGTGGGTGGTAAGGGATGTGCAGTTTCCACTGTAAGCCTAGTAGCTTAGCTAAAGTCTGTGTAACAGAGGAGCTGAAGGCAGGCCCTCTGTCTGACCATATGGCCGTTGGTATTCCGAACCTACAAACCCAATGGTTCAGTAGGCATTTGGCAGCAATTTTAGCAGTCTCACCTGTACACGGAATTCCTTCAACCCAACCTGACCATTTGCATACGATCACGCAAAGGCATTTCAAATTACCTCTTTGTTTGGGCATGTGTGTGAAGTCTATTTGCAAATCTGTCAGGGGACCCAGGGGTGAGGGCAGGTGGCCATGTAATCCATGATTTTTCCCTTGGACATTGTTTTGTGCACAGGTCAGACAGCTGCTGGTGAGGAGTTTTGCCTGTTTACTTAAGTTGTTTGTGCAGAAAGACTTTGTGTATATGTTTGTTAGGGCGGTGGTACCTATATGTCCTGGACCATGGAGATAGGAAAGTATGAGAACACTGCTTGATTCTGGTATGCCCAATATCTTCCCCTCTTTTGACCAAAGACCTTCTTGGTCCTTGGTCAAGCCATCCTTGACCCAAAAAGAAACATCCTCCTCTGTAGCTAATCCCTGTATTTGTGCCACAACGGTTTTAAAGTTGGGGGATGTAAAATGTTCTTTGAAGAACATTGTTGTGGGGGCTGGCTGACCCATGTACAGGGCAGCTGCTTTTTTTGCTTCTCTGTCTGCCAGAGCGTTTCCTTTGGAAACTCTGCTGTTATCAGATGAATGTGCTTTCACTTTGACGACCGCTATCCTCTTTGGGAGAAGAATCGCTTGCAGGAGTGCTTTAATTTGCGTAGAGTTAGCGATTGGCTTGTTGTCAGCGGTTTTAAATCCTCTATTCGCCCATATTACGCCATAGTCATGCGTTACGCCAAAAGCGTACCTACTATCTGTGTAGATGTTTACCTCCTCATCAGAGAAAAGTATGCAAGCTCTTGTGAGTGCCTCCAATTCTGCTACCTGTGCCGAGGAGGGTGGTAAGGCTTTTGCTTCCAACACCACATCAGGTAGTTGGACAATGGCATACCCTGTCAGGAATGTTGCATCAGAGGGGCGAGAACAACTGCCGTCTATGAAGACGTCCTGTACTCCTGGTAGGGGAATGTCAGTGAGATCTGGGCGAGGGCTGGTTATTGCTGCAACCTGTTCAACACAATTGTGCTTCTGATCAGGGTCTCGTGTGATCTCATACCCACTAAGCCTTTGTGCTGTCATATGCTGTGTGTTCATGTTTTGCAGAAGGTGAGTTACTGAATGAGTAGTGTAGAGAGTCAGTTCATGGCCTAATACTGATTTGTTAGCCTCCTGAACTGCCATAGCACAAGCAGCAAGGTTTTGTAGACAAGATGGCATCCCTTGTACTTGGGTAGGCAACTTTTTTGAGAGATAGGAGACTGGTCGGTACCCGGTTCCATGTTGCTGTGTCAAAACTGCAGCAAAAGAATTTCCCGATACCACACAGTATAATTGAAAGGGTTTGCCATATTCTATCAATCCCAGGGCGGGGGCCTGAGTCAGACTTTTTAACAAGGCCTGAAATGCACAGAGCCTTTCTGTTGTCCAATCTACTGTCTTTGGGGCGGTGGACAAGGTAGCCTCCCTCAGAATGCCATCATAATATGAACAATCTGGGATCCATTGGCGGCAATATACGATTGCGCCCAAGAATGAGAGCAAAGTTGCTTTGTCTCTTGGAGGACTGAGAGCCTGCAGGGCTGCGGCACGTTTGGGGGATACCAGCCTGGTTCCCTCCTTCAAAATGCATCCCAGGTATTCTACCTGACTTTGACACCATTGAATCTTCTTCTTGGATGCTAGGTGGCCAGACCTGGCCAGGTGATGTAACAGAGATGTGGAATCGACCGCACAATCTTCAGCAGATCGACTGCACAGGAGCAAGTCGTCCACATACTGTATTAGTACCGACCCGCGCTCAGCAGTCCATGACTTAATTGTCTCATTAAGGACCATGGAGAAGGCTGCGGGACTGTCCACATACCCCTGAGGTAATCTTGACCAGGTCAACTGCTTTTTCCCCTCCCATGAGAATGAGAACATGGGCGATACCCCATCATCGATCGGGATGCTAAAATACGCGTTCGCCAGGTCTACTACTGTGTAGCAAAGGGAATCAGCAGGTATTTTCAAAAAGATGAAAGAAATATCTGCCACCAAAGGTGGCAGAGGTATAACCTGCTTGTTCACGGCCCTTAGGTCCTGTACAAGCCTCCATTCCCCATTTGCCTTTTTCACAGGGTATATTGGTGTATTCCAGGGGCTTATGATGTGTTTCAGAATCCCTTTTGCTATGTAATCATTGATTAATGGTGTGATGCCTTCAATTTTTTCAAGTGGCAGGGGGTATTGCTTGTGATATTGTACTACAGCGTCTGGACGCATTTGTGGTGTGTAGGGTGTACAGTTAATAAAACCCACACTCCCTTTGTTGTCTGCCCATATAGCATGTGTTTCTAGAGTGGGTGGTAATGATGCAAAGAGTCCCCTAAAAGTGTGTCTCTTTGGAGCATGTAAATCACAGAACGGTGAGCTGGCAGTGAGGGAGCCCCCTCTGTCAAATTTAATGGTGATATTCAGTTTTGAGAGTAGGTCCCTCCCCATTAAAGATACTGGGCAATCCACAAGGACAGCAAAACTCTGAGTGCACAGTTCCTGCCCTTCTGGAGTAGCCACGGGCAATGGTGGAGTGATGGGGTGGGTAACTGATGTCCCATTTATGCCAATAGAGTTTCCCTCAGTGCAGTGCGGTGTGTCATATATGGCATCATTCAAACTACTGAATGTAGCCCCTGAATCCAAAAGTAGACATATCAGGTGATTGTCTACCCGCAATAGTACCTGCGGAAGACTTTTCCATGATGGATTGTAACACACAAGGCTGAGGGACGGGACATACTCTTGGCATCCCTATTGTGGTGTCCGCCGAGCGGATGGCCACTGCATCGGAATGCGTGGGGGTGGTCTGTTAGGCTGAGGCTGGTATTGGGGTTGTGGTGGGGGTGGTTGGGGTTGTGGTGGGTGAGGATACCTGATATCCTGAAGGCGACGGGGGGTGGTGTTAAGATTCCTACCTCTCCCTCTCTGGGCGTTTGTTCTAATTCTGTAGGGACATTGGGACTTCCAGTGCCCCAGTTCCCCACAGTTAAAGCACCCCTGGTCTGGTGGGTAAGATTGCATTGGTGGATAAGGTTGCATTGTCATTATGTGGGTGGGCGGAGTCCCACCAGTTGGCAGAGTCTGGGTTGGTGTCAGGGAGGGAAAAATGCCACCCTTCTGTTCAAATACCCCTGATGTTTCTCGTGACCTAGCATCTTTCATAAATTCATCTGGGGGTTGTTCTGCCCACTTTGGATTAGTGAATTTAAGCAACTGTGTCACCTTCGTATCGCCACCAGCCATAATGGTGGTGGTGAACAATTGGGGTTGGCGTTATCTACTGCTTTCCACAGACCATATACCCGGGTACAAAATTCATAGAACTTTTCCTTCGGTCCCTGTTTTGCTAGGACAAGTTCCTGAAGTGCAGATGAACCCTTGTATATAGCAGACCAATGATTCCCCATACCTTTCCAAAAAGACACCCAATCTTTATCTTCTTCTATGTGGGCTGTCCATAAGGCATCTACGGGATGCCCTTCTGGGCTGTCAGGGTCAACTATACTAAGAATCCCTGCTATATCTTCCTTATCCAGGCTCGTCCCTGCACTGTATTTTGCAAGGAAAGCACCAGCCTCCCTAGGGCTTTTCTTTGGGCTGGGGCATAACTCCTTTATTTTTGACAGTGTGCCTAGGGGCAGGGGAATATGCACTACCGTCTCCCCTATATGCATGAGTGGTGCTTTAAAGGTGGCACCTAGAGTTTCCTGGTCCACTTCCATTTCTCTTTCCTCAGTAGAGGATTCACCCTGCTCCCTTTCCTCCTGTGGGGGTTTCTGGCTTCTGAGTGTGGTGGATGGCTGTGAAATTATCTTTTCTTCAGCCTCCTTAATCCTTCTCGCCTTTTTCTCTAGTTTCCTCTCGTACGCCTCTAAATCTTCCCTTTTCCTCTGTATCCTTTCTTCCTCTTCCTGCTGTCTCTTATTAAACTCTTTCTGTTTCTCCTTCCACTCCTTTTCCCTGGGGCTTAACTTCCTGACTCCTTCTTCTTCTCCCTTTTCCAGGGACATTCCATCCCTTTCTTCCTTTTCCAACTTCCTAATCCTCTCTTCTGCCCGGACTTCCTCTTCCCTTCTTCTACTTTCGTTTTCCCATCGTGTAACCTGTACCTGATCAGCTGCACCATATATCATGGTAGCTAATACTGTTGGATCCAAAGATGGATACAGCTGAAGACATGGACCCAATGTTCCATCCTCCTGTTTAACCATCACATAAGGGGGGGGTGCTTCGGGTTGTTGTGAAAGGGCGGGTGAATTTACAGGTTTTGGTGTGGGGGCTTTAGTTACATACTCTGTTTTATATTTGGCTAAGCATTTATTCCATATTTTGTAACAATCTTTCATATACTGGGTGTCTTCCCATTTCCCAGGTGGGTAGGAGTGCTTGTGTACCTGACACACCTTGCTCACTTCCTTCCAATCATCCTCAGAACAGGGTCCCACTGGCCCTGGGTCATGTATCCCCAGCTGTTGGCACCTGTCTCTGACCTGTGTCCAAAACGGTTCTACCTGTGACCCCGGTAGTGTGTTTTTAACATACTCATAGGGAGATGGATTGGCCATGGTCTGGGTTGCCGCAGAATTCCCCATCCAATAACCTTGGTAGTGTATGACTAGAACAGGGACAGAGATGAAAGCAACCTGTTTGTGCTATAATCTGTTCCCTGACTTGGGAGTAAGTCCCTTGGTCTCTTATGGCAGTGGGGCTGAAATAGCTATGAAGGTTAACTCTTAGTACTCGGTGTAAAGTACCCCTTCTCGTGGCAGGAAAAACCCCCCTTGCACCAAGTCGGTATGAAAATCCGGTTGGTCTAGTGGTAAGCAGGATCCACGTCCTGTCAACACTAAGGAACAGTAAACCAAAGGTGCAATGTGGGCAGGCGGGCGCTATCTCACTACAGTCAGGCTCCTGTCTTAGGTCGTTCATTTAGTACATATATGTGTAATACAATATCTTAACAAAAAAATCCTCTAAATCAATACAGTACTTTACATTCAGTTGTCATACACATATATCATACACTTATCTCTAATTCTCTAATACTCTATACACTCTAAATACTTACGGTGGTACCTAAGAGAAAAACAAGCAAAATCTTATATATACAGTGGCCAAATAAAGTTACATTATATGAACATGTTATTATAAGTGCACTTTTCAATATTTTCCCCAAAAATTGGGCGTCCACTTAGCCATTCCTTATACTACGGGCGTATTCTATACTTCCCGAGTTTTAAACACACATATATCTACCTAACACAGTCAGACCAACCTAGTCAGACTCTAAAAAACCAAAAAACCCTGCGAGCCCTTAACCCTCCAAGGGGCCAGCCCTAGCCCGTTGCGAAGGCACAGTTATGTAAGTGGGTGGACATACAAGGTTATTTGAACAAGGCAAGCATCAACACCAGTTACCAAAAAATAGGTAAAAAGGAGGTGACTTACCTGTTCAAAACACCCCACTTCTGGTACCAAAACTGTTAGGCGCCCGTCTTTTCCTTGTGGCCTAGGCTCTTGGAGATGGCTCAGTGGAGGTCCTCGCCGGCGGTTAATCAATGACACATACACACATAGGTATGCTGAAAATGATTACAATTCTTTATTTTTTGATTCGCTTTTTTATGCTGTCTTTACAAGACTCTGCCCACAATTTTGGGGCCAATCAAAATGATAATACATATTAGCATATTCGGTAATTTCCAAACATTAATACATCTTGTGATATCAAAACTGGTGACCCCTGTTTTTCAAGTTAATAGGTCAAAACATTCCTTAGCCTCTGTCATTGTCCACTGGGTGACCACAGCTTCCCTAAAAAAGCCTAATGTTAGCTGTTATGCCAGACAAAAAAGTACAGAGATAAATCCACAAGCAGATGCTTCCTCTGATAGGCATGGAAATAGAGGAAAAACAGACAGTATGATATATTTTAGTAAAATCATAAGACAGTCTGACCTTCATTAAAAATATACTCAGATATTTTTCTGATTATTAAAGCAAATAAGCAAAACCCTGAACATATCATGAACAGAGTGAAATCAACAATTAATCAATTATGAAATGTAATATGGAATCTCCTTACAGTTGCTACTGCAGAAGCAGCTCTGTTCTCTCTCCAGCAAGGCCGTAGGGCGGCGGAGGACTATGCGTCTGAGTTCAGGCATTGGAGTTCCGACACAAATTGGAACGACGCCGCCCTACGTCACCAGTTCCGCATGGGACTCTCCGAGCCACTAAAGGATGAGTTGGCCCGGGTTGGCATCCCGGAGACACTTGAAGCCCTTATCAATCTCTCCATTCAGATTGACAGGCGTCTAAGAGAGCGAAGAGCTGAACGGACTGCCGGGTCCGCTCGCCTAGTCTGGATGCTTCCACGTGTACCACAGCCTTCTGCCCACGCTCCTGCTGATTCCACTGAGCCAATGCAGTTAGGCCTGATCCGTCCCTCTCTGACTCCGGAGGAACGTCAACGCCGGCGAGCTAATAACCTTTGCCTCTATTGCGGAGAATCTGGACACTATGTGAGGACTTGTCCCGCAAAGACCCGTAAGCACTTTACTCTCTCCTCTACCTCTTCATCTGCTGTGTTTGATTATGCTACTCATTTGGCTATTCCCATCTCTCTACAGCTTCCAGAAGGGAATATGCAAGCAACCGCCATCATTGACTCCGGAGCCTGCAGCGGGTTCATGGACTTGTCTTTTGCCCGTAAATTCCACATTCCTCTACGACCCAGAGCACAGGGACTGTCTGTACATCTGGCCGACGGATCGGCTATAAAATCTGGGCCCGTAACACAAGAAACAGTTCCTCTCAAGACCACCATTTCCGGCAACCACCAAGAATTACTCTGTCTTGACATCATCGAATCTCCCTTGTTTCCCATCATACTGGGAATGCCTTGGCTCAAGGCACACAATCCGCAAATAGACTGGTCTACTGGAAAAATCAGTTTTCATTCCTCATATTGCCAGCAACATTGTCTACAGGACACTACCAAAACCCCGTCTTCTTTGCTATGTCTGGAGACCGATGCTGAAGCCTGCCAAGCAGTTCCCAAGGCTTACCATAACTTTCTGGACGTTCAGTAAAAAAGGGGCAGAGACTCTGCCACCCCATAGACCTTACGATTGTCCGATTGAGTTGCTTCCCGGAGCAGAAATTCCCTTTGGGAGGATTTTTCCCTTAACTGAACTTGAACTCGGAACTCTTAAAGAATACATAGATGATAATCTGAGGAAAGGGTTCATACGCCCTTCTACCTCCCCAGCAGGAGCAGGGATTTTCTTCGTAGAAAAGAAAGACCACTCTCTACGCCCCTGCGTAGACTATCGGGACCTTAATAAGATCACAATTAAGAATCGGTACCCTCTACCCTTGGTACCCGAACTTTTCCAGCGACTCGGAACTGCATCCATCTTTACCAAATTAGACCTTCGTGGAGCCTATAATTTAGTCCGGATCCGAAGCGGAGACGAATGGAAAACAGCCTTCCGCACCCGCTTCGGACATTTTGAGTACCTTGTCATGCCTTTTGGTTTATGTAATGCTCCTGCCACCTTCCAGCATTTTGTTAATGATATTTTCAGAGACTACCTTGACTTGTTTATCATAGTATACCTAGATGACATCCTGATCTTTTCCTCCTCACTGATTACTCATCGGGAACATGTCGGGAAAGTTCTAACCCGCCTTCGCCAGCATGGCTTGTATGCAAAACCTGAGAAGTGCGAGTTTGAGCGCCAAAGCATCCAGTTTCTGGGCCTAATCATTTTGATTCACGGTGTCAAGATGGATCCACAGAAGGTCTCTGCCATCTTGGATTGGCCAGCTCCGACTGATAAGAAGGGAGTTCAGCGATTTGTGGGGTTTGCGAATTTTTATCGCAAATTCATTAAGGGATTCTCTTCTATCATTTCCCCCATCACAAGTCTTACTCGGCAAGGCACCCGTTTCCAATGGTCTTCTGAAGCTCAAGCAGCCTTTACTTCCTTAAAAGAACAGTTCGTTTCAGCCTCCGTCTTAAAGCATCCTGACCCAGCCTTACCTTACATACTGGAAGTGGATGCTTCCGAGGTAGCAGTAGGGGCAGTTCTTTCACAGAGACAAGGATCCAAGGCTCTGTTACACCCAGTGGCATTCTTCTCTCGCAGGCTAACCGAAGCTGAAAGAAATTATGATGTCGGGGACAGAGAGCTACTTGCAATCAAGGCTGCGCTAGAAGAATGGCGTTACCTCTTGGAAGGAGCGGCCCATCCTATTCTGGTGTACACTGATCACAAGAACTTAGAGTATTTGAAAGTTGCCAAGAGATTAAAACCACGACAGGCCAGATGGGCACTCTTCTTCACCAGATTTGCCTTTCACATTACTTACAGGCCGGGATCTAAAAACACTAAACCAGATGCGCTTTCCCGGATGTTCAGCGAACCTGAAGTTCCTTCACCCCCTGATACCATCCTTGCTCCTGGAAACTTTCTCATGCTTCAGGGAGATCTGCTCTCTCAAGTTAAACAAGCCTCCTCATTGGCTCCCCATCCAACAGATGTCACTTTACAGTGGAAAGACGATCTACTTTGGTACAAGGACAGAATTTTTGTGCCACAACAGACACGGGTTGCCATCCTCAAGTCTTGCCATGACCACGAACTAGCTGGCCACTTCGGGGTACGTAAGACATCCGAACTCCTGCAGTGCATGTTTTGGTGGCCTCAGCTACAAAAGGATTGCAAACGTTATATCGAAGCATGTACTACTTGCATCCAGAACAAGGGCAGCAAGACCAAGGCTTGGGGACTGTTGAGGCCTCTACCCGTACCAGAAAGACCATGGAGGATGATCTCCATGGATTTCATTGTGGAATTACCACCTTCAGAAGGTTTCACCACCATCTTCGTAGTGGTTGACAGACTCTCTAAAATGGCTCATTTCCTGCCTATGAAGGGTACCCCATCTGCCTCCGAAACTGCGAAGATTTTTATTAAAGACATTGTAAGGCTCCATGGTATACCTGCTAATATTGTATCTGATCGGGGGGTACAATTTACATCCAAATTCTGGAAAGCCCTGTGTGAAGCCCTAAAGATTGACCTCTCCTTCTCGTCTGCCTACCACCCCCAGACGAATGGACAAACCGAACGAACTAACCAGACCCTTGAACAGTATTTACGATGCTATTCTTGTTTTTCTCAGGATGACTGGGTGCCTCTGCTACCTCTTGCTGAGTTCGCTTATAATAATTCTGTGCATTCTGCAACCAACCAATCTCCATTTTTTGCGAACTATGGGTTCCACCCCTTGTTTCTGTCCAATAACATGCCAGAGTGTACTGTACCGGCGGCTCAAGAAACCTTGAACTTCTTCAGCACAAACAACAAGTTACTTCAAGGGACAATGGCAAAGACCCAAGTCCATAGCAAGGAAACGTTTGACAGGAAGAGAAGAGGGGAGCTTGACCTAAAACCTGGAGATCAAGTTTGGTTGTCCACTCTAAACCTGAAACTGGCATGCCCATCTAAGAAATTGGGCCCTAAGTTTGTGGGTCCCTTCCCAGTGGTGAGGAAAATTAACAGTGTGGCATATGAGTTGAAGTTACCGGAGTCCTTCCGTATACATCCAGTCTTTCACGTGGCTCTACTTAAACCAGCAGTCCCGGATCCCTTCCTTAACCGAAACACCGGTCCTCCTGAGCCTGTACTTATTAACGGCGAAGAAGAATTCGAGGTTGAGTCCATCTTAGATTGCCGAAGGAGACGTAATCAGATTCAGTACCTGGTGAAATGGAAGGGTTACGGCCCTGAGGAGAACTCCTGGGAACCAGAGACTAACATACACGCCAAAAGGTTAATCCTAGCCTTTAAAAGAACTCATCCAAGTAAAATGGCTCAGTTGGGCATCCGGAGGCTGCCCATTGGAGGGGGGCAATGTCAGGAAAAGCCCTCTTGCAGTTTTCTCAGCAGATTGAGGGTTAAACGAATGCCTGTGCATAGAAGTGCCTTCCGGCGCTCGCGCACGCGCAATAGCGCTAATAGTGCTAACAAACGTATGCGCATGCGCAATAGTGCCACTTGGCGCCAAAGATAGGCTATTTAAAGAAGACTGTTTCAATGCTGCCTTGCTGTCCGGTCTACAGCGTTTCCTGAGACCCCTGCTACCTTGTTACCAGTTTTCCTGTATCCAGTACTTACTTGGCTTGTTCCTGACTTACCTGCTTGCTGCCCGCCCCGATCTTGACTTGGACTCTGACTATTCTCTTGGTTTGCCCTTCTGTACCTGATCTGCCCGCCAGTACCTTGACCCGGCTTTTCTGCACCTCCATGCTGTCTGCAACCTGCTACAGGACTACAGTGCACCTCCCTGCCATCTGCATCCTGCTACAGTACTACAGTGCACCTCCCTGCTGTCTGCAACCTGCTACAGGACTACAGTGCACCTCCCTGCTGTCTGCAACCTGCTACAGGACTACAGTGCACCTCCCTGCTGTCTGCAACCTGCTACAGGACTACAGTGCACCTCCCTGCTGTCTGCAACCTGCTACAGGACTACAGTGCACCTCCCTGCTGTCTGCAACCTGCTACAGGACTACAGTGCACCTCCCTGCTACCTGCATCCTGCTACAGTACTACAGTGCACCTCCCTGCTGTCTGCAACCTGCTACAGGACTACAGTGCACCTCCCTGCTGACTACAGGATCCTGCCTTCTACTTCAGTGTTCCAGTCAGGCACTTGTGCCCCTCTGTACTTTCGAGTCCCTGTTCACACCTTCAGGGGTTCTTAAGTCAGAGGCATACGAGAGGCCGTTCTCTGCATTCCGGGCTCCACCTACCAGGTACGTGACAGGTAGGTACTCTTACCAAAAGATGTGGACCCACTCGCAAGTGGAGGTGAGTCAAATAAGCATGGAATGGGAAGAGGATCTCGAACCACGGTCTCCGGAAATCCAACTTGAACCCACCAAACTCTCATCCGTCAAATGATAGGAAATGGAATCATATAAAAGAGAAAAGCTTCCACATTGCATAGATCAAAAATGTAAGGGTTTATTTAAAAAATAGTACTGACATCATAATGATGTGTACAATAAAATCAATGTGATCACAAAGAAAATCCAGATAGGCACAATGTGCAGAGCTGGCTAGTAGTAACCAATGTGTTTCATCCTAAAGGACTTCTCGCAGCAGCCAGTGGGAGAGGGCAGAAGGGAACCTGTCAGAGCTGCAGGCGAGGAGAGGGGCCCGGGGGGAGCATTAAGAAGCTGGATAGGAGGGGCGGTGACATATAGAGGAACCAATCCCCCTCCCTCCTGCAGCTGCTAAATGCTTATGGGAGTGAGAGGAGGAGAAGCGGGCATTCAGCAGCTGTAGGAGGAAGGGGATCAGTTCCTCTACAATGCTGCCTCCCCTCCTTTCCAGGTGTACAAGGGCCTGTAATTGCGACCCTTGTAGGTACGCCCCTGGCTGTACATTTTAATATGGCAGAGTGATGGTTGTGGTGTTTTGGAGCACCATTTTAAAACATTGCTGCGCTTGCGTTGTGTGCTCGTGTCCAAAGTCTATGATCATGCGGTCATTATAGTGTAGGTCATAGGCAAAATGCACAACCAGAGTGAATCCATGTCTTGTGATCACTGTGAAGGCCAATCATATTGATCACAAAAGGAAACAATAATACTGTCTACATTTGAGAGCCCTCCGCTTCCTCTTTCAATGGAGAAAGGACAATAAAGGAATATTCCAATGAATGAAAGATTTTTAAACCCTTTCACCCCATCCTGTACATCTCATCGCTTTCCTGTCTCTTTAGTGACTGATATTATATTAATGTCTTCACCTCCCTTATTTTGCACAGGAATCCCCTCATCTCCATCCTCCCACTGTATATGATGTTTACATTAACCTTTTCACTTCCTCCACCCTCAGTGTATGAGCTGTACAGTAATGATACACTGTATATAATGCACCATTACCAAGCTTTAACCCCTCAATAGCAGCATTTTTTCTGATTTCCAAAAATGAATATACTTAGATCACCTTGGGGTGTCTACTTTCCAAAAAGAGGTCATTTTGGGGGTGTTCATATTGTCCTGTCAATTTTATAAAAATATCTAACATTAACATGGGTACTGTAGGTATACAGATCTTTTCTGCATATTTTAGGCAGCACAGGTAGCAGGAGGAGGGAATGAGCACATTTTTAAAGATAACATTAGGCTGGAATTCTGCTCGAAGATTAACCTAGTATAAAAACCTATAAAAGATGTAAACACTTTGTATATGGGAAAATGTTTGCTTAGTCTCATAAAAGTTTATCCATATTAACATAACTTTGTAGGTCAGGTTTACCAAAAAAATGAATTAACAAATAAAAGTGGCAAAAGCTCTTCAATGCAATAGCATTTGAGATCAAACTGCTGAACTGAAAAACCATATGGGAAAAATGACTCGTCTTACTTTTTTTTTTTAACAAGGTTGGTCTTTATCTGAGAAAGAATAAAGTGTAGCACATTAAATTCTCAAAAACAGTACAGTGGATGCACAGATGGAAGACAACGTATATACAGTAATCGATAAACAAGATGAATTTAAAATAATGTCCCATACATACATTTCCCAAGAGCAAGGGGAAGAGGCCATCAGTAACAGAACAAGAAACCTGAAGAGGGAGGGGGAAAGGGGAAGAGAGGGAGGGGGGGATGTTCTCCCATAATGTACAGTAGGGGGACCATCGGTTGGGAGATAAAAACCTTCTTCTAGCCACCCACATACCCGTAGAGTAACTTTAGTAGGATTCGGCAGAGAGGGGTATGACGAGGCCCCTCGATACGCCAGGTTGCCTAGTTCCGTGAGAGATCCCACAATAGCTGCCTCCAGACAGACCGCCGCATTAGTCCTGGACTGCTCGAACCACCACCTAATCATGACCAACATGGCTGCCCAGTAGTACACCAGCAGGTTAGGTAAAGCTAGACCACCACAGCTCACAGGGAGCTGAAGAGTCGATCTGGCCATACGAGGGGAAGATCCCCGCCACAGAAAAGAGGCTATACAGCTGTCTACGTTACTGAAAAAGGTCTGGGATATCCATGTAGGCAATCCCTAAAGATATAGTTGAACTTAGGTAGATAACTCATTTTTAAAATATTAATTCGCCCTAGTAGATTAAGGGGCAGATTAGCCCAACGAAAGCAATGGTCTTTCAGGCGTGCGACTATGGGCTGAAAGTTAAGGCGTTGGAAGGACTGGGAATCTCGCAAAATCCTTATGCCTAGATATGTGAACTCTTCCACCCACCGTAACACGGTCTGGGACGCAGGATCCCTAGCCTGCGCATCTAGAGGGAATAGGACAGACTTAGACCAGTTAATACGGATCCCTGAGAACCGGCCAAACTCATCGACAGCCTCTAGGGCAGCCTGTAGCGAGCCTGTGTAGAGTCTCACAATGCGACTAGATTCCCTGACTAAGACCGGCAGGGGCTCCAGGGCCAGTGCAAATAAGCTGGGAGACAGTGGACAGCCTTGCCGGGTCCCCCTCTGAAGGAGAAAAAAATCCGAAAGGGTATCATTCACCCGGAACCTTGCCCTAGGAGCCTTGTATAACAAACTGAGCCAGTGGAGAAATTTAGGTCCCACGCAAACTTCCGCAGCACCGCCCACAAGTATTCCCATTCAACGGAGTCAAAAGCCTTCTCCGCGTCAAGGGAGGCTATGACTCTTGTTCCCCCGTTACTATGAGAGGTGGCTAGATTCAGGAACAGACGACGGATATGAATATCAGTACCCTTCCCTGGCATAAACCTGGTCTGATCTACATGAACAAGGTCCTCTCTCACTTTGCCGAGCCTAATGGCCAGTATTTTAGCTAATAATTTAGCATCAGCATTAATTAGAGAGATAGGCCGGTAAGAGGCGCACTCCTCATGGTCCTTGCCAGGTTTGGGCACCAAAACCACAATCGTGTTGGACAACAAATCTGGCAAGGAGCCTAAGGTGGAAAGTTGCTGCAATAATGAGGTAAACCTAGGTGCTAAAATTCTTGGTATACAGACTAAAATTCAATGGGGATTCCATCTGGCCCAGGGGCCTTTCCCGACTGCATAGATCGCAAGGCCTCTTGTACTTCCTCAAGAGAGATGTCCTTATCTAGCTCCTCGCACTTCCCTGCCTTCAAGGAGGGGAGTGAGACCTGGTCCTGATAGTGGAGCAGCTCAGAGTTATCAAAGTTCGCCCTAGAGGAGTATAGGGTTTGGTAGAACTCAAGGAATCTCACATTGATATCTGCTGGAGCCGTCAACATACGACCATCCAGATCTTTCAGCCTACCAATGTGAGTCTGCAGCCCCCTGGCTAGCCAGGCCAGCAGCCTACCGTTCTTATCCCCGAATTCAAAAACCCTCTGGGCACTGTCAAGCATGGATTTTTTGGTGAGTTCAACTTTAAGGAGGGACAATTCCCTCGGGGTGTCCTGCCAGAGCACATAGTGGGCCTGATCAGGAGACTGTACATACTCAGCCTCCCTCAACCTCGCCTGCTCCTCTAGGTGCCTCAGAGACTGCGCAGATTGCCTTTGCTTACTGGCTATTTGACCCATGTATTCACCTCTAAGCCAAAATTTAAAAGTGTCCCACACCACCAGAGGCCCAGCAGAATCCGCATTATTTATCCAAAAGGTACACAATGCCTCTGGTAGCTCCTCCTGGATCTCAGGGTCCATAATCAAATATTTGGACAGCCGTCATAACCTCTCACCCTCCTCATGAGAGAGCTGGATGGTAACATTAGAGTTACATAACATAAGAGTTACCAGAGCATGATCATGATCCGAGATTCCTCGTGAGAGGATCTCAGCAGAAACCACCCTCCGCACCAGAGCAGGGGAGGCAAAGGCTAGGTCAATGCGGGACATGGTTTCGGTAAGTGGTAGACAGGCAGGTATATTCCCTATCAGAGGGGTGGAAATGTCAGCAGACATCTGTCATGTGGAAGGCGGAGGCTAAGCGGGAGAGTCCATGCTGTTGAGGACCGGAAGCGTGCATCCTGTCCAGCTCTCTAGATGGAGCCATATTAAAATCACGCATAAGTAGAACATTTTCAACATTGCACATCGTAACCTGTTGCATCAGCACATGAAGCATGTCTATATCGGCAGGGGGTGGCAGACAGACTCCCACTATCATGAAGGGGATCTCTGAAATCAGAGCGTGGAGAAGTACATATCTGCCCCCCGGGTCGAGTTTAACACCCAAAAGTTGAAACGGTAGGGATTTGTGCACCAGAACACGAACACCCCTGGCATAGGGTGCATGGTAGTGAGCACCGACCCAGGCCCACTTCAGACTGAGATTGCAGGAACCCATAAGATGTGTCTCCTGGAGGATACACACCCGTGGGCGGAGCTTACGTAGGTAGCCAAGCACCAGTGAGCGTTTGACAGCAGAGTTAAGCCCTCGTACATTCCACAATACCACTAATGTCATGCCTTCCGCGCCGGCTGTTCAGCGTCTTTATGACGCCCCATAGCGGCAGCATGTTTTCCATCTCCAGCGCTTGGTGGGGTCGGGTTGGCGCTCGCGGTCGGCCAGCTCGGTCGCCTGGCTGGCGGGTCTGCGGCGCCTCCCGGTCCCCCTTTGGTTTGCTGGTTGCATGACGTTGGGGGTGTGCTCTGCGGCAGTACTCCCCGCTTTGGCTTCTCCCAGTGAGGTGTCTCCTAATTCAGATTTATCCGTACACCATCAAGCAGCCACACACTTTTGGCAACCATGCCCCTACTCCCTCCTTCACAGGTACGGTCTTTCTTCACCCCCTTTTCTTTCACTCACTTTCCTTCTTTTGATCTACTATCCCCCTTCCCTGGTCTCTTTCTGAACTATCTTGGTTGTTTCTCTCATATTCTATTCTCTCCTTTTCTAAACTTCCTTTTACTTTTTCATTTTTCTCTTTCTCTTCCTTTCACTCTTTTCACTCCAACCCATTCTCACTGCTTCATACTCTTTTTTTCCATTTTTTTTTTCTCACACTATTCTCACCTATTCACTTCGTGTTTCTGTTTTTCAGGTCTTTTTCTTCACAGCTATAGTCTTTCTTCACCCCCTTTTCTTTCACTCAGTTTTCCTCTTTTGTTTACCATCCCCCTTCCCTGGTCTTTCTCTGTACTATCTTGGTTATTTCTCTCATATTCTATTCTCTCTTTCTCTGAACTTTTTTTCTTTTATTTTTTCACTTTTTTCCTTCTCTTTCTTTTATTCGTTCTTTACTCCAACCTATTTTCACTGCTTCATATTCTCCTTTTATTTTTTCACACTATTCTTACCTATTCACTTCGTGTTTTTGCTTTTCAGGTCCTTTTTTTTCCTCCTTCCACTGAGGTCACCCCGTCACATTCTGACCCAATCTGGGGGTTTCTCGTTGCCGGGTCTGCTGCCTAGACACGCTCCCTCAGCTTCGGACCCTGGCATCGTGGGTGGGCTCTGCATTCAGGGCTGCGCCGCCTTTGCACGGACGCATTTGTAAGTTCATGGTGGAATTTTATCACCCCTATTTATAGGTGATTAATACGGTTATGCTCCTGATGAGTCGCTATAAGGTCCCGAAACGGCGTAGAGCTTACAACTACCGTTATTCACACACCATTATTAGCTATGTATGGACGTTCCATTGTTATTGCATTTTGTCTTTGCCACTTTTTTCTAGTGACACTGCGTGCCACATATTTATTGTTATGCATTTTTTATTCATATCCTCATATGTTTACATAGAAGTCCTTGTTGGAATGTATTTTATGATTGAATACAAATTATATTTATTGAGCTATGTGCCTACAAATGTAAACTTATGAATTCATGTATTACTTTATATTAAAAAATGTAAACTTTATTCTAGTTTGACTTCTGCTCCCGTGTGCCTCACTCAAAGTCCCACATCCTTTTTCTTTTTTAGTTTTTCTTTTTTAGTTTTTACCACTAAGCACTTAGCCATGGCGAGTGTATATTAATAAGGTTAGGAGATTCAATAGCAGTGGTACCCGAAGCCAGTACCCCAGGGGGGAACAGCTCACACCCCCTGACTTACTGGGAACACACAGCACAGCTACACCTGAGAATCACATAGATACTAACGAACATTTGCTCAAAAAGACCAACAGTAACTTGAAAACAAAAAAATAACGTGAGCAACCAACCCTCCCCGTGCACCTTGGAACAGTGAGGAGCACTTGAGTCCCAAAAAACCCATAGTCCAAGAACTAGTAACCTAAGTTGGGGTAGTGCAACCGGACTGGGACATCACAATGCCTTGAGTGAGCTGTGGGGTCTAGGCGTGTGTGTAAGTGGTCCCGTCCTAGAGCTGTTGGAGTGACATGTAACAGAGAAGGAGTCCTGTCTTTCACCTGCAGTAGCATATTCATCAGAGTCTGTTACAGGAATCAAGTAGTGCAAAATAAAGAAAAACCCAGAGCAAGTAAACCCAGAGGCAACCTGGGATATAATGAGGTCCATAGGTGGGTTATACATCTGTAAGCGGCAACGGTGGATCAGTGACAGGACATCCTGAAGAACCGGGGGGGGGGGGGGGGGGGCTCAAAGCAGTCCAGCACATCCTGCATGACCCCCGATTACAGCAACTGTGCGCGGGAGCCGGGAAGGATATCAGGGCATAGGGACAAGGGCACAGTCACGCTTTCTGTTCCAGTAATATGGGGAGAACAATCACACCAAAACAGTCAGACATCACAGAGTAGACAGCGCAGTCTTCTTACAGGGGCAGAGCCTCCAGCCAGGTGGATGCATTCTTGGGGTTGGTGAAGAAGCGAACTGTCTCCCCGTCCACCACCCGCAGCTTAGCAGGGAACATGATGCTGTATTTAATTCCTTTCCTCCTCAGGGCGGCTTTCACAGCATCAAAGGAGCGTCGCTGTGTCTCCATGGTGTAGTCAGGAAACAGCAGGAGCTTGACATTCTTGAAAGGTAGTTCGCCAGCAGTGCGAGTGGCCCTGAGCAGCTCGTCCCGGTCCCGAAAATTTAGCAGCCTGAAAATGAAGGTGCAAGGTGGGGCCCCCTCAGGGCCGGGCCTAGGCGGGACCCGGTGGGCCCTCTCAACCACAAAGTATGGGGTAAGCTGAGCTGCTGGTAACAAGGAGCGCAGCAGGTCTTCTGTAAACAGGGCCGGGGAACGGCCCTCAACTCCTTTGGCTCCGATTCTCGGCATCCTCTGCCCGGTATTCAAGGGCCCTGACTTTCGTCTGGAGTGTACGGATAGAGGCAGCATGATCTGTCACCGTGTCCTCCACCGTTCCCACCCGCCGCTCAGCCTCCGATACCCTGGAGCTAATTTTGTCCAGGTCCTTCCGAATCAGGCCCACATCTAGTTGGACCTCCTCAATTTTAGATGCCAAAGTAGTCTGGCAGGAGGTGATCGCAGTTTGGCAGGAGTTGATAGCCACCATTATCTCTGGCACTCCCGGGGGTGCTGAAACAGGATCCGCCTCGTGGTGTTTGCGACGCCATATTGCTATGGCGCACAGGGGATCCTAAGGAACAGGAGACCGGGCTGATCTCCACCGGGATATTCGGGGGGGAATTTCAGTCTCTTACCCCTCTTCTGACTGCCAGGGGTTTTGGAAGGCATCCAGAGACCACAGGGTCCCTTTGACAAGCACAGTCACTAGGTGCGGATAGGTTTCCCGATTCACACTCCAGGAGAGCTCAGGAACACGTCTGCTTAGTCTGGCATTCTGGCCACGCCCCCCGACTCGTCTTACTTTAGAAGCATTTATTTAACCTGAACCCTAAGCAGCTGAAAGGAGTGTGCAGTCAATTACTTGGCAGTTCTAAATCGGTTCATTTCCACTCCCGTCCGGATGGTAAACAGCTCCTGCATTTATCATCAGTTACACCTCGTGTGGGGAAAAGAAACATCTAAACAATGTTGGAAACAGAATCCAGCCTAAACTAGCAATAGTGACCTACGAGGCTGCCCCTTATGACCCCAGACTTCTAATGGATTCCCCCTATGTGCTGCTCCGCTGTGTTGTGTCTGGCCCTTCATCTGCAAATGCATTTGTGGGTTCTCACATACAATATTTATAAAATACACGCAATGGAAGGAGGGCATGGTGGGTTGGAATAGAATGTAGGGAGAGGATAGATGGAAGAAGGAATGGGATGAGATTGAGGAAGGGAATAGAATGGAATGAGTGGATGGAGAAGGCGAAGGGAGAGGATGGAAGAGAGTGATGAGATGAAGAAGAGCATGGTGGAAATGGAGAGAGGAATAGAGGTGATGGAGAGAGGGAATGAAGGGAAGGGATGGATGGAGGGGATGGAAAGGAGGGTTAAAATTGAGAGGGGGGCGAAGGTAGGGGTGTTGGAAAGAATGAAGGGAGGGGATGAAGAGTGAGAGAAAAAGGAAGGGGATTGGCAGGGATTGAGGAAGGGGATATAGGGAAGGAGGAGGGAGAAGATGAGAAGGATTGAAGGATTGAGGGATGGAGGGGGTGCATTTAGGAAGAGGATGAAGGGAGGGGGTGTGGAAGAAATGTAGGGAAGGAATGGGAAGTATAGAGGGAATTTAAGAAAAAATACTTTGCTAAAAGTTATACAAGATCTTTAAGATGTTTTTCCAGGCATTATTATATTTTTAACCAATTCATATACAGTATCTCACTGAGTACACCCCTCGCATTTTTGTAAATATTTTATCTTTTCATGTGACAGCACTGAAGAAATGACACTTCGCTACAATGTAAAGTAGTGAGTGTACAGCTTGTATAACAGTGTACATTTGCTGTCCCCTCAAAATAACTCAACACACAGCCATTAATGTCTGAACCGTTGGCAACAAAAGTGAGTACACCCCTAAGTGAAAATTTCCAAATTGGGCCCAAAGTGTCAATATTTTCTGTGGCCACCATTATTTTCCAGCACTGCCTTAACCCTCCTGGGCATGGTGTTAACCAGAGCTTCACAGGTTGCCACTGGAGTCCTCTTCCACTCCTCCATGACGATATCACAGAGCTGGTGGATGTTAGAGACCTTGCGCTCCTCCACCTACCATTTGAGGATGCCCAACAGATGATCAATAGGGTTTAGGTCTGTCGACATGCTTGGCCAGTCCTTCACCTTTACCCTAAGCTTCTTTAGCAAGGAAGTGGTCACCTTGGAGGTGTGTTTGGGGTCATCATGTTGGAATACTGTCCTGCTTTTAATTCTCGAAGGGAGGGGATCATGCTCTGCTTCAGTATGTCACAATACATGGTGGCATTCATGCTTCCCTCAATGAACTGTAGCTCCCCAGTGCCGGCAGCACTCATGCAGCCCCAGACCATGACACTCCGACCACCATGCTTGACTGTAGGCAAGACACGCTTGTCTTTGTACTCCTCACCAGGTTGCCCCAATCTGAACCAAATAAGTTTAACTTGGTCTCATTAGACCACAGGACATGGTTCCAGTAATCCATGCCCTTAGTCTGCTTGTCTTCAGCAAACTGAGGGCTTTCTTGTGCATCATCTTTAGAAGAGGCTTCCTTCTGGGACAGCCATGCAGACCAATTTGATGCAGTGTACGGCGTATGGCCTGAGCACTGACAAGCTGACCCCCCCACCTCTTCAACCTCTGCAGCAATGCTGGCAGCACTCATATGTCTATTTCCCAAAGACAACCTATGGATATGACGCTGAGCTTGTGCACTCAACTTCTTTGGTCGACCATGGCGAGGCCTGTTCTGAGTGGAACCTGTCCTGCTAAACCGCTCTATGGTCCTGGCCACCGTGCTGCAGCTCCGTTTCAGGGTCTTGGCAATCTTCTTATAGCCTAGGCCAGGGGTCTCAAACTCAAATTGCCTGAGGGCCACATGACAAGTTTTCATATCCCATGGGGGGCCGCATGCAAACTTTTAAAACTTCAAAAGCAATAAACAATACCAGCAATAATATACTATACTATACCCAGCACTGGTGTCAGCAAACGCATTATTAACCCAGCACTGGTGTCAGCAAACGCATTATTAACCCCCAGCATTACCCCTCCCACACTGCACAAATAGCCCCACACTCCATAAAATACCCCACACACTCCATAATTATCCCCCACACTGCACAATAATCACCCCCCACACTGCACAAATTTCTACCCCAGTCACCCTACTAAGGACTTTGCCTCAGTGTGATGCTCACTCACCTCTCCTGGCAGTCAGGATCATCTGCCTCCCGAGTCCTCTCCTCCTAGCTTCCATACAGGCCTAGTGACAGGGGACCCAGAGAACACAATCTCCCGCCCTGAGGTGGCAGCAGGACCCTGGTTTGGGGCTCTGGCACCTCCCCCTCTGCGGTGCCTGGGTGCAGTTCAAAAAGACGTCCTGGATAGAGGTCGACCGATATGAGTTTTTCTCTGGCCGATGCCGATATTTAGAAATCGGGGCGGCCGATGGCCGATATATGATGCCGATTTTTGTGGCCGATATTTTAGGCCGATTTAAAAAGAAAAAACCTCACCCACTCCACTCCTCCCTGCTTGCTCCTGTCACTCTACCACACACTTGATGTCCTCAGTACAGATGGCACTGGTTGGCTGTGGCAGGTGGCACTGGTTGGCTTAGGCAGGTAGCACTGTCTGTCACTGGCAGGTGGCACTGGCCTGTGGCATGTGGCACTGATTGGCAGGTGGCACTGATTGGCACTGACAGATGGCACTGATTGGCAATGGCACTGGCAGGTGGCACTTATTGGCAGTGGCACTGGTTGGCACTCGAAGGTGGCACTGGCAGGCATTGGCAAGTGGCACTGGTTTGGAACTGGCAGGTGGCACTGGTTTGGAACTGGCAGGTGGCACTATTGGCACTGGCAGGTGACACTGATTGGCGTGGCACTGGCAGGTGGCACTGATTGGCGTGGCACTGGCAGGTGGCGGCAGGTGGCACTGGTTGGCACTGGCAGGTGGCACTGATTGGCGTGGCACTGGCAGGTGGCACTGGCAGGTGGCACTGATTGGCGTGGCACTGTCAGGTGGCAGAAGGTGGCACTGGTTGGCACTGGCAGGTGGCATCGATTGGCAGGGGCACTGGTTGGCGGTGGCACTAGCAGGCACTGGTTGGCGGTGGCAGGTGGCACTGGCAGACTGGTTGGTACTGGCAGGTGGCACTGGCGGTGGCACTGGCAGCTGGCACTGACAGATGGCACTGGCAGGTGGCACTGGCAGGTTTCACACTGACCGGAGTGTAACTGTGTGTGAAACTGACAAGGAGCTGTCCACACTCGCTTGATGCTTGTGTGAAGCTGACACGTAGCATAGAGGAGAGAGACAGAGGGATCTGTCAGAATTGAGGTTGATGTCGGGGTGGGTGGGACCTGGCCGGGGTGGGCGGGATCAGCAGCTGTCAAACACCAGCCAATGATTGGGCTGCTTAAGAAAAGGGGCGGGCCACATATACGTAGCGGCCCGCCCAGATCCCATTGGCTGGTGTTTGAAATTGGCCGGGTCCCGCCCACCCCCGACATCAACCTCAAATCTGACAGATCCCTCTGTCTCTCTCCTCCTGTTACATGTCAGTTTCACACAAGCATCAAGTGCTGAGTGTGGAGAAGGGAGGAGGAACGGCGGCCAGTGCTATATATCGGCCTAATGGCCAAATATCGGTCGACCTCTAGTACTGGATCGGCCCTGCCTGCGGGCCATTTTTAACCGGTCCGCGGGCCGCAAATGGCCCGCGGGCCGGTACTTTGAGACCCCTGGCCTAGGCCATCTTTATGTAGAGCAACAATTAATTTTTTCAGATCCTCAGAGAGTTCTTTGCCATGAGGTGCCATGTTGAACTTCCAGTGAGCAGTATATGAGAGTGAGAGCGATAACCCCAAATTTAACACAGCTGAGACCTTGTAACACTAACGAATCAGATGACACCAGGGAGGGAAAATAGCTAATTGGCCCCAATTTGGACATTTTCACTTAGGGGTGTACTTTTTTTGCCAGCGGTTTAGATCTTAATGGCTGTGTGTTGAGTTATTTTGAGGGGACAGCAAATGTACACTGCTAGACAAGCTGTACACTCACTACTTTACATTGTAGCAAAGTGTCATTTTTTTCAGTGTTGTCACATGAAAAGATATAATAAAATATTAACAAAAATTTGAGGATGTACTCAGTTTTGTGAGATACTGTATAATCAACTTTATTGTTATATACTGTTATGACTGGGGTTTAGGCGTATGATTTACATGACCCTGGTCATTCCAGACCGGTTGTCATTAACCACTTGAGCCCCGGACCATTATGCTGCCTAAGGACCAGAGGTCTTTTTCCAATTTGGCACTGCGTCGCTTTAACTGCTAATTGCGCGGTCATGCAATGCTGTACCCAAACGAAATTTGCGTCCTTTTCTTCCCACAAATAGAGCTTTCTTTTGATGGTATTTGATCACCTCTGCGGTTTTTATTTTTTGCGCTATAAATGGAAAAAGACCGAAAATTTTGAAAAAAAATGATATTTTCTACTTTTTGTTATAAAAAAAATCCAATAAACTCAATTTTAGTCATACATTTAGGCCAAAATGTATTCGGCCACATGTTTTTGGTAAAAAAAATGTCAATAAGCCTATATTTATTGGTTTGCGCAAAAGTTATAGCGTCTACAAACTAGGGTACATTTTCTGTAATTTACACAGCTTTTAGTTTATGACTGCCTATGTCATTTCTTGAGGTGCTAAAATGGCAGGGCAGTACAAAACCCCCCCAAATGACCCCATTTTGGAAAGTAGACACCCCAAGGAAATTGCTGAGAGGCATGTTGAACCCATTGAATATTTATTTTTTTTGTCCCAAGTGATTGAATAATGACAAAAAAAAAAAATATTTACAAAAAGTTGTCACTAAATGATATATTGCTCACACAGGCCATGGGCCTATGTGGAATTGCACCCCAAAATACATTCTGCTGCTTCTCCTGAATATGGGGATACCACATGTGTGAGACTTTTTGGGAGCCTAGCCGCGTACGGGGCCCCGAAATCCAATCACCGCCTTCAGGATTTCTAAGGGCGTAAATTTATGATTTCACTCTTTACTGCCTATCACAGTTTCGGAGGCCATGGAATGCCCAGGTGGCACAAACCCCCCCAAATGACCCCATTTTGGAAAGTAGACACCCCAAGCTATTTCCAGAGAGGCATATTGAGTCCATGGAATATTTTATAGTTTGACACAAGTTGCGGGAAAGTGACACATTTTTTTTTTTTTTTTTTGCACAAAGTTGTCACTAAAGGATATATTGCTCACACAGGCCATGGGCATATGTGGAATTGCACCCCAAAATACATTTAGCTACTTCTCCTGAGTACGGGGATACCACATGTGTGGGACTTTTTCGGAGCCTAGCCGTGTACGGGACCCCGAAAACCAATCACCGCCTTCAGGATTTCTAAGGGTGAAAATTTTTGATTTCACTCTTCACTGCCTATCACAGTTTCGGAGGCCATGGAATGCCCAGGTGGCACAAAACCCCCCCAAATGACCCCATTTTGGAAAGTAGACACCCCAAGCTATTTGCTGAGAGGCATGGTGAGTATTTTGCAGCTCTCATTTGTTTTTGAAAATGAAGAAAGACAATAAAAAACTTTTTTTTTTTCTTTTTTCAATTTTCAAAACTTTGTGACAAAAAGTGAGGTCTGCAAAATACTCACAATACCTCTCATCAAATAGCTTGGGGTGTCTACTTTCCAAAATGGGGTCATTTGGGGGGGGGGTTTGTGCCACCTGGGCATTCCATGGTCTCCGAAACTGTGATAAGCAGTCAAGAGAGAAATCAAAAATTCACGCCCTTAGAAAGCCTGAAGGCGGTGCTTGGTTTTCGGGGTTCCGTACGCGGCTAGGCTCCCAAAAAGTCTCACACATGTGGTATCCCCGTACTCAGGAGAAGCAGCAGAATGTATTTTGGGGTGTAATTTCACATATTCCCATGGCATGTTTGAGCAATATATCATTTAGTGACAATTTTGTGCAAAAAAAATAAAAATTGTCTCTTTCCCGCAACTTGTGTCGCAATATAAAATATTCCATGGACTCGACATGCCTCTCAGCAAATAGCTTGGGGTGTCTACTTTCCAAAATGGGGTCATTTGGGGGGGTTTTGAACTGTCCTGGCATTTTATGCACAACATTTAGAAGCTTATGTCACACATCACCCACTCTTCTAACCACTTGAAGACAAAGCCCTTTCTGACACTTATTGTTTACATGAAAAAGTTTTTTTTTTTTGCAAGAAAATTACTTTGAACCCCCAAACATTATATATTTTTTTAAAGCAAATGCCCTACAGATTAAAATGGTGGGTGTTTCATTTTTTTTTTTTCACACAGTATTTGCGCAGCGATTTTTCAAACGCATTTTTTGGGGAAAAAACACACTTTTTTAAATTTTAATGCACTAAAACACACTATATTGCCCAAATGTTTGATGAAATAAAAAAGATGATCTTAGGCCGAGTACATGGATACCAAACATGACATGCTTTACAATTGCGCACAAACGTGCAGTGGCAACAAAATAAATACATTTTTAAAAGCCTTTAAAAGCCTTTACAGGTTACCACTTTAGATTTACAGAGGAGGTCTACTGCAAAAATTACTGCCCTCGATCTAACCTTCGCGGTGATACCTCACATGCATGGTGCAATTGCTGTTTACGTTTGACGACAGACCGCCGCTTGCGTTCGCCTTAGTGCGAGAGCAGGGGGCGACAGGGGTGCTTTTTTTTTTTTTTTTTTTTTTTTCTTTATTATTTTTTTGCTTTTTTATCTTATTTTTAAACTGTTCCTTTCATTTTTATTTTTTTTTAATCATTTTTATTGTTATCTCGGGGAATGTAAATATCCCCTATGATAGCAATAGGTAGTGACAGGTACTCTTTTTTGAAAAAATTGGGGTCTATTAGACCCTAGATCTCTCCTCTGCCCTCAAAGCATCTGACCACACCAAGATCGGTGTGATAAAATGCTTCCCCAATTTCCAAATGGCGCTATTTACATCCAGCGAAATCTAAGTCATAAAATGCTCGTAGCTTCCGGTTTCTTAGGCCATAGAGATGTTTGGAGCCACTCTGGTCTCTGATCAGCTCTATGGTCAGCTGGCTGAATCACCGGCTGCATTTTCAGGTTCCCTGTTGAGACAGGAGAGCCAGAGAAAAACACGGAAGACGGTGGGGGGGGGGCATTCCCTCCCACGGCTTGTAAAAGCAGTCTAGAGGCTAATTAGCCGCTAGGATTGCTTTTACATGAAAGCCGACCGCTGGCTGAAAAGAATGATACCAAGATGATACCTAAACCTGCAGGCATCATTCTGGTATAACCACTCAAAGTTGTGAATGGCGTACCTGAAGACAAAAAAATGGTTAACAATAAAGCACAGTAAACGGTAAAGTATAAAAAATTGCATACCTGAAAAGCAAACGTGATAAAACATAACAATAAAACATTGCAGAATAGAATACAGTAAAAAAGAGCAGAACAATAGAGAGAATAGAGAGAGAGAGAACAATAAAACGACAACTATTTTTTTTTATTTTATATATATTTTTTTTTTTTTACACTTTTTTTGTAACGAACTTTTATAACTGTAACCGGTTCCAGGTTCGGGCCTCTCAAAATGCGATGGCATCTTGGGAGACCCTGTGAAAGTGTGCCTAGTCTGTGCAATGCTGTACCCTACGCTAATACTCAACTAGTGCATAGTAGCGTTCAAAACATTCACCAATGCAAAGACCAGGATTGTCAGGACAGGAGGGACAATAATAGCGGGTATCACGCCTATATCCGCGCTTGCTGCAGACACAATATCTTTTTTGGGGGGTTCGTTGGGTAGGGGTACTCGGGAGGACATAAAGAAAATGCCTCTCATGCAGCCGACTGCATTTGGTTGGGGATGTGAATGGGGGAAGTACGGGCGCTGCAGAAGCGGTGGGTTCCCAATTAGGATTGGCGAATGCAGTAGGAAGGGCACTATGGGCACGACGGGCCTGTGTTTGTCTTTTTGGTGGCAGCGGGACACTACTTGTGCTTGCCACCTCACCAGCTTGAACTGCACTTATGGGACTCGCCACGTCACCAAGTGTTACTGCAGTGCTGGTTTGACTACGACCGGGGTGTACTAGGCCGCTGGCGCTTGCCAGTTCACCAAAACGCTACCAAAAAATCTGTTGGCGATCGCAGGGATCAGGCCTGACTCTGCGAACGCTGCAGTTATGCGTTTTAGTCTTTTGTAAGTGACAGTGATCGATCGATACTGCACTTGGGTGGGCTGGGCTGGGCCGGGCGGAGGGGCAAAACGCAGGTGCTTGCAGGTATCTGGGCTGATCCCGCTAACACTGCGTTTGTGAGAACCCTAAACTGCTGGGGATGCTAGTATAGATCTGATCGGATCAGATATTGATCCGTTCAGATACTATACCACTAAGGGTGGTGTACAGTGCGTGCGTGGGTGTTAGCGGTACTGGCGCTAACCTGACGCTGCCTGGGGCTGGTGCTTGCCAGTTCACCAAAATACTACCAAAAAAACTGTTAGCGATCGCAGGGATCAGGCCTGACTCTGCGAACGCTGCAGTTATGCATTTAGTGTTTTGTAAGTGTCAGTGATCGATCGATACTGCACTTGGGTGGGCTGGGCCGGGCCGGGCGGAGGGGCAAAACGCAGGTGCTAGCAGGTATCTGGGCTGATTCCGCTAACACTGCGTTTTTGGGAACCCTAAACTGCTGGGGACACTAGTATAGATCTGATCGGATCAGATATTGATCCGTTCAGATACTATACCACTAAGGGAGGTGTACGGTGCGTGCGTGGGTGTTAGCGGTACTGGCGCTAACCTGACACTGCCTGGGGCTGGTGCTTGCCAGTTCACCAAAATACTACCAAAAAAACTGTTAGCGATCGCAGGGATCAGGCCTGACTCTGCGAACGCTGCAGTTATGCGTTTAGTCTTTTGTAAGTGACAGTGATCGATCGATACTGCACTTGGGTGGGCTGGGCTGGGCCGGGCGGAGGGGCAAAACGCAGGTGCTAGCAGGTATCTGGGCTGATTCCGCTAACACTGCGTTTTTGGGAACCCTAAACTGCTGGGGACGCTAGTATAGATCTGATCGGATCAGATATTGATGCGTTCAGATACTATACCACTAAGGGAGGTGTATGCTGCGTGCGTGGGTGTTAGCGGTACTGGCGCTAATCTGACGCTGCCTGGGGCGACGCATATCACCGCCGGGCGATCAGGGGGCTAAACCTTTATTCGGTAATAAACGGCGGGTGCCCTGACACTATAAAAAATAAACAAACTAACCAGCGTCAACCGTAACGATTATACGGTGATCAGTGGTGAAAGGGTTAACTAGGGGGCAATCAAGGGGTTAAAACATTTATTCGGTAGTATATGGGGGTCCCTGGCGCTATAAAACGCTGACGGCGAACCTAAATATTTATGTCCCTAACTAGCGTCACCAGCGACACTAATACAGCGATCAGAAAAATGATCGCTTAGTGACACTGGTGACAGGGGGTGATCAAGGGGTTAAAACTTTATTAGGGGGGTACCCTAGACCTAAAGGGGGGTAACAGTAACTGTCCCAACACTGTAACTGTCACAAACTGACACTATGCAGTAATCAGAAGAAAAAAAAAAAAAAAAAACTGCTGGTGTCAGTTTGTGACAGGGGGGGGGGGGGGGGTGATTGGGGGGGATCGGGGGGCGATCGGGGGGGGGGGGGGGATCGGGGTGTTTTGTGTGCCTGGCATGTTCTACTGTGTGTGTGTGTGTTGGTGCACTCACATACCTGTCTTCTCTCCTCGGGCCGGAACGGAAATTACCGAGCCGAGGAGAGATGACATCATTTCCTTTGCTGCTGTTTAGCATACAGCAGCAAAGGAATGATTCGATTGGCCGGCGGCGATCGCGAGGGGGGGGCCACGAACGGATGGTCTCCCCCTCACCACCGATCGCCGCTGGACAAAAGACGACTGCCTCGGGCACCGGGGGGGGGTCCGATCGGACCCCCCACCCGCGGAAGGCAAATCACGTACCATGTACGTGATTTTGCCTGTCCGTGCCACTTTGCCGACGTACATCGGCGTGAGGCGGTCGTCAAGTGGTTAAGAACTAGGCTTGAGTTTGCCAATTGACCCAGTGCTTATCATGAGACTTCGTAAGAGAGGGATGGAGGGAAGGGATGAGCCCGCGGTTCGAGTCAAACGTAAGTTCAACTCGAACATCGGGTATTTGTTGGTTCTAAAACAAAGCGAACATATGGGGCGTTCATGGGAAATTCGAGCGCCACGGAATGCCCCATAATGCACTGCGGGATCTCAGTGCATTGCTGTATGATGATTGACCAAAGCATGCACCTGACCTGCATGCTTTGGCCAATTGCAGTGCGCTCTGCTGAGAGAGCCATAGTTGGCCAAAGGCACAATCATGGCTCAGGGGGACTAAGTCCACGCCCCACACTATATAATGCTGATTACATAGCAGCCGTGTATAGTGTGTGGCTAGAGATAGTTTGAGCTAGATTAGGCAGGCAGGTTAGTTAGTGGCAGTGTATTTGAGATAGATATATACACTCTGCATTTAGCGTAGACTCTATATTCAGTCAATGCAGGCAGTGTAGTTTATATAACACAGTGGTTAAGGGGAACCCTGCGCCAAAAAAAAAAGTGGCGTGGGGGTCCCCCCAAAATTCATACCAGGCCCTTCAGGTCTGTTATGGATTTTAAGGGGAACCCGTGACATTTAAAAAAAAATGGTGTGGGGGTCCCCAAAGATCCATACCAGACCCTTATCTGAGCATGCAACCTGGCAGGTCGCAGAAAAAAGGGGGGGCGGGAGAGCCGTCCTCCCCTCCTGAACCGTACCAGGCCACATGCCCTCAACATGGGGAGGGTGCTTTGGGGTCCTCCCCAAAGCACCTTGTCCCCATGTTGATGGGGACAAGGCCCTTATCCCCACAACCCTTGCCCGATGGTTGTGGGGGTCTGCGGGAGTGGGTCTTATCGGAATCTGGAAGCCCCTTTAACAAGGGGGCCCCCAGATCCCGCCCCCCCCATGTGAATGGGTATTGGGTACAGGTGTCAAAAAGCAAAAAAAAACGACGGCAGTTTTTGAAAATTCGTTTATTAAATAAAAATATAAAGATATAAATCCATCGTCAATCACGGAGCCGACATTCCCGAGAGAAAAAAAAAACTCCGCCTCCATGGGAGGCATCCTGCCGACTGCAGCCTTTTCGCGGTGACAGCTATTATATAGCCAAGGGCGGGTCACCCAGTGACGTTACCGGGTGACCCCGCCCCTTCTAATGTCATGTGACATCATATGTGGCGGAGTCACCCGTTTACGTCACTGGGTGGCCCCGCCCTTCGCTCTCAAAGCGAAAAGATGGCAGTCAGCGGGATGCCTCCCATGGAGGCAAGATTTTTCCGTTTTTTTCTCGGGACCATAGGCGCCGTCATTGACAATGGATTTACATCGCTGGACCCTTTTTATTTTATTAAGGACTTGTCAAAACCTGTCTGCTGTCGTTTTTACTTTTTTATAACGTCTCCCATACCCATTCACATAGAGGCGGGGCTTGTTAAAGGGGGCTTCCAAATACCGATAAGCCCCCCCGCCCACAGACCCCTGTAACCACCGGGCAAGGGTTGTGGGGATAAGGCCCTTGTCCCCATCAACATGGGGACAAGGTGCTTTGGGGAGGACCCCAAAGCACCCTCCCCATGTTGAGGGCATGTGGCTTGGTATTGTTCAGGAGGGGGCGCTCTCTCGCCCCCCCTTTCCTGCAGCCTGCCATGTCGCATGCTCGGATAAGGGTCTGGTGTGGATATTGGGGGGGTCCCCACGCCATTTTTTTTTTTTACATTTTGCAATGGGCTTCTCCTTAAAACCTATACCAAGCCTGAAGGGCCTGGTATGGATTTGGGGGGGGGGGGGGGAAACGCCGTTTTTTTTACATTTTGGCATGAAGTTCCCCTTATTATCCATACCAGACCTGAAGGGCCTGGTAATGGACTGGAGGGGGGAACCCACGCTGTTTTTTTAAATGCTTTTATATGTATACTGCCGGGAGACGGCAATACATTACAGCCACGGGCAATTTTAAATTACATTTTTTTTCCTTTTAGAAATGTCATTTTGCTGCGGTACTGTTATAAACATGGGAAAGATGCGCTACTACTTTACAGGCAGACTAAGGGGACCCCCAGGCACGCTATTTAAAGGAATATTAAATTTTTATTATTTCACTTTAAGCATTATTAAAATCACTGCTCCTGAAAAACAGCTGTTTTAAAAATGTTTTTTTGCATTGATACATGTCCCCTGGGGCAGTACCTGAGTCTCCAAACACTTTTTATGGCAATAACTTGCATATAAGCCTTTAAAATGAACAATTGATTTTTCACGTTCGTATCCATTAGAGTTTAACAGTGTTCGCACAAATTTTTTATCTGTTCGCATGTTCTGGTGCAAACCGAATTGGCTGGTGTTCGGCTAATCCCTAGATGAGAGGAATGGATGAGGGAGAAGAGAAGGAGGTGATGGAGGGACATAGGGGGGAATTTTATATTAATATATTGTTGTAGTACATGCTGGTATATCACTTTCTTTTTTAAGATGTGGACTGTTCTGTACCCAGCGTTTTATTTTTGTGATTTAATGAATTGATAATTAAATTCGATCTCTAGGCAAAATGTTTTTTGTTTTGGATACAGTGGGAAAGGGATAGACTTTTTGTCATGATTTTATTGTTGTCTGGGTCCCCATTGGGGAGATTCACTCCTTTATTTTTACTGGGGACCATTGTCACCATGAAAAAAAAAAGTAGCCAAACACAGGGTTGCATTCAGAAGCATTCCTGTGACATCCCTTAACAAATGTCCCTACTGCACCTCTCTGCCTAATGCTGTACAAGAGTGTTACTATGGAACAGTAAGTGTAGGGGGACCAGCGACAGTACATACGGCACTATGCTCCCATAGGTCAAAAATGGCTACCACGTTTCACCAAAATTAGTCTTTACATGCCTCCATCATTTTGTTCATATATTTGCATAAGT
Organism: Lithobates septentrionalis; assembly: GCA_037952835.1. Lineage (NCBI taxonomy): Eukaryota > Metazoa > Chordata > Amphibia > Anura > Ranidae > Lithobates > Lithobates septentrionalis. The sequence continues at coordinate 111,604 of JBBDGP010001509.1, forward strand.
TGTGTACTGAGTGCATGAGAGGCCTTTTAATGACACACTAGTGCACAGACCTATTTACCTTCCTATTTAAATTGAGCAATTGTGTACGTATATTTGAGTGTATAATACAAATGGATGTCTATTTATCATTTGGCCTGTCCAAGGCTGCTTTCACACTGATGCGGTGTGGTTTGATTGCACCACCGTGTACACGCTTGTTTGGAGCAGGTTGGTTGCACTGTCCCATAGAGTTATATTGGGTTACGCATGTTTGATGTGATTTCTAAAAGTACACCAAAGATGCAGCATGCAGGAGTTTTGGTGCACTTTTAGAAAGAGCACCAAAACCATGGGACACAATAAACTCTATGGGAAAGCACCCCTAACCCGGTCCAAACAACTCATACACAACGAGTTTTGTGTATACATTCGCCACCACCACCTATATATTTCCTTTTTAGTTTTCCTAAACTATGGTTACTTTTTTATCCCCTTACCTCCTCAGACATCCCAACCTGCAAAAACTCATTTCCGTGAGGTGGGCGTGGCCTAAACCGTGCTACATATTGAGCGTGGCTTAAATGGGGTGTGGTTTTATAGAGTCTGAGATGACTTACATAGTGCAGAATGTAGTAATGTTAAATAGGGAATGTACAGTGCGGAGTGTATGGCGGTGGGTAGTATGTGCAGGAGAGGAGTGCGGAGTATATGTAGGTGGGTATAATGTGCATGTGAGGAGTGTGGAGTGTACAGTGGTGAGTAGTATGTGCAGGACGGTGTCAGTAGTTCTTTATTTTTATTATTATTTGCTTACATTTTTATTTTTCACAATGATTGGGGGTGGGTGTAGTGGACAGTGTCAGCAGAGCAATGTGTCAGTAGTTTTTTTGTTGTTAATAATTTTCTCTATTATTTTTTACAATTTTGTTGTTTATTATTTTCTTTAAATATTTTTTTCACAGTGCTTCTGTGGAGTATGTGGCGGTGATGGTGTCAGTAGGGCAGTGGATGTTGTCGGTAGTTTTTATTTTTACATATTGTTTTTACAATTTCATTTTTTTTAATGCTTTTTGGGGGGAGGGGGTTCGGGCAGTGGACAGTGTTGGCAGGGGGGTGGTGTCAGTAGTTTTTTATTTTATAATTTAATTTTTCATAATTTTTGTTTAAAAAAATGAAAATGTAATCAACCCTGTTTGGGGGGGGGGGGGGGGCGCAACTATGGTAAGATATCAGAGGTATCAATAGAACCCTGACATCTCCCCTTTGAGACAGAGATTTCCCAGTCTCTTTCTCAGCATTGAAGATGAATAAACAGAAGACAGCGGGCTCCTGTCCATTCATAAACTGAGCAGAGTAACACACAGGTTACTCTGCTCAGTTTTCACAGGACACAGGAGCAATCTCGCTCACTGTGTCAAATTCAGAAAAGTCAGGGGCTGGTAAATGACCGGTCTCTCCCTCCGCTCTCCATCCTGACAGATCCCCACAGCTGGCGGAAGAGGAGGAAAGGCGGCTGTGGGGGACGAGGGGGGGCGGAGGAGGACAGGGAGCCAGAGAAGATGATGGGGGGGGGGGGGAGAAGGACACGGAGGGGGGCTGGAAGAGGAGGATACAAAGAACAGTCGGGGATGATCGGTGCAGCAGGAGGGACAGCTGTGATCACCGATCTCCCTGAATAGCTTTTTAGCCATCAGCCGCGGGAGGGAGAGAAGGAGAAGCGGATGTCAGCTATAGAGGGAGATCGGTGTTCACAGCTGTCCCTCCTGCTGTACCGATCATCCTGACTGTGAACCAGGGGACAATCAAGGATCAACCCCGCAGCCGGGATATCGGGCAGCACTTGCAGGTGTCCAGAAGCCGCCCCCAAAATGCGAGAGGCTCCCACACCTCACAGGAGACTTGAGATGTCTGCCTCCTCTCTCCATTTGAGTGTGTGAATTTGAAAGTCTAAACAATTTGCAAAAACAAAAATTGATAGAAAGTAGCCATGGCATGACGATACAGGAAAATGAAGAATTGTATGAAAGATTATATATATATATATATATATATATATATATATATATATATATATATAAAAAAAAAAAGAATTTTGACTTGCCTGTAAATTCTATATCTTGAAGTACAGGAAACAGGCAGAATAATCATAAGACATTGGCTATAAGCATGTACCTTCAGTTGAATTGACACTGGCAGGGCTTTAAAGGACTCGCTTCCTGGGCACCTTCCCTATAACCCTACCCCACTTTGAGTTTTTTTAGCAAGCAATAAAGAAAACCAAGAAAGGGTAGGGTGGCCTGTGTCCTGTACGTCAAAATATGGAATTTACAGGCAAGTCAAAATTCCTCTTACAGTACAGAATACAGGCAGATTTATACACCATGGGACACCCCTAAGCATAGAAAGGTTGGGCAACAAGGAGGAGAACAGAATGGTGCAAACAGGCCCAACAAGGGTCAGAAGACCCAACCTCAGAGAGCCTTTACCTTGGACAGCCACCTGGTAAAACATTGAAAAGGTATAAACAGAAGACCAAGCGGTGGCTTATTACAACTAGGCTACAGAGGCTTGGTGCTGAATTGCTCAGAAAATGCCCACCAATCCAACAGAATGGGTGCGTAAAAGCGAAGGAAGTGATTTCTCTTTGAGAATGTACAGCCGTGGCCAAAAGTTTTGAGAATGACACAAATAATAACTTTCACAAAGTCTGCTGCTTCAGTGTTTTTAGATCTTCTTGTCAGATGATACAATGGTATACTGCAGTATAATTGCAAGCATTTCATAAGTGTCAAAGGCTTTTATTGTCAATTACATTAAGTTTATGCAGAGTCAATATTTGCAGTGTTGACCCTTTTTTTTTTTTCAAAACCTGCAATTCGCCCGTGGCCACATCCTGACTGATGGCAGCCCATTCTTGCATAATCAGTGCTTGGAATTTGTCAGAATTTGTGGGGTTTTTTTAGCCGCCTCCAGGAATGACCACAAGTTCTTAATGGGATTGGGTCTGGGGAGTTTCCTGGCCATGGACTCACAATTTATATCTTTTGTTCCCCAGGTCACTTAGTTATCTCTTTTGCGTAATGGCAAGGTGTTTCAACATGCTGGAAAAGGCATTGTTCATCACCAAACTGTCCTTGGATGGTTGGAAGAAGTTGCTCTAATGCCGCGTACACACGACCGGTTTTGCCGTCGGAATAAACTCCAAAGGTTTCTCTGATGGAATTCCGCTCAAGCGGTCTTGCATACACACGGTCACACCAAAGTCCGACCATCCAGAACGTGGTGACGTACAACACGTACGACGGGACTAGAAAAAGGAACTTCAATAGCCAGTAGCCAATAGCTTCCGTCTCGTACTTGCTTCAGAGCATGCGTTGTTTTTGGTCCGTCGGAACAGCACACAGACGAGCGGTTTTCCCGATAGGAATTGGTTCCGTCGGTAATATTTAGAACATGTTCCATTTCTAGGTCCGTCAGAACTTTCGAAAAAAAAAAAGTCCGATGAGGCATACACACGATCGGAATAGGCGATGAAAAGCTTCCGTTTGACCTTTTCTGTCGGACATTCCGCTCGTGTGTACGCGGCTTTAGAGGATGCTTTTGCACCATTCTTTATTCATGGCTGTGTTCTTAGGCACAATTGTGAGTGAGCTCACTCCCTTGGCTGAGAAGCAACCCACACATGAATGGTCTCAGAATGCTTTACGGTTGGCATAACACAGGGCTGATGGTAGCGCTCACCTTTTCTTTTCAGGATAAGGTTTTTTCCAGATGCCCAAAACAATTGGAAAGGAGATTCATCAGGGAAAATTACTTTACCCCAGTCCTCAGCAGTTCAATCCCTGTACCTTTTGCAGAATATCAGTCTGTCCCTGATATTTTTCCTGGAGAGAAACAGCTTCTTGCTGTCCTTGACACCAGGCCATCCTCCATAAGTCTTCTCCTCACTGTGCATGCAGATGCACTCACACGTGCCTGCTGTCATTCCTGAGCAAGATCTGCATTGGTGGTGCCCTGATCCCGCAGCTGAATCAACTGTAGGAGATGGTCCTGGCGCTTGCTGTACTTTCTTGGGTGCCCTAAAGCCTTCTTCACAAATGCAGTGGAAATTTTTTTTGGGGGATTAAGTTCATTTTCACAGCAAAGAGGGACTTTGCAATTAATTGCCTATTCATCTGATCACTCTTCATAACATTCTGGAGTATATGCAAATTGCCATCATAAAAACTGAGGCAGCAGACTTTGTGAAAATTAATATTTGTGTCAGTCTCAAAACTTTTGATCACGGCTGTAAGGTCTTGCAATCAGATTTCATATCCATCATGCAATGGTGGACTTTGAAGCACAGTGTCCCTTGTGAGGTTCAGGGAACAGGACAAGTAAGTGATCTGTCTGCTGATTAAAGCAGAAGCATTGTGGTATATGCTAATGGCTCTGACTATATCCAAGCAATGTAAGAAAATTTCTCTTGGATGGTTAAGGCACAAGGATGGGAGGACAAAGCCTCATTGAGGTGAAATGTTGAGACCACAGAAAAAGGATGGCCTTCGATGCATGACACACTTGTTGTGAAGTATGAGGGAAGTCCCCTTCAGTTTGAAAACACAGCTGGAAGATGTGAAAGTGACCAAAAAGGCTATTTTTCTTGAGAGAACTTCTGGGGGATATCCCTGAGAACCTCAAAAGGTGGTTTTGGCAGGGCACAGAGAATCAAGTTGAGATCCTAATATAACGCAAGGTGCTGCAAGGGAAGCAATGTGTGTTACCAAGCAAGTGAACAGGTGTAACTTACAAAGTGGCCAGTGAGTGTAGATTGACGGTTTCTTTTTGGTTAAGATTTAAACAGGTTGCCAACCAGGTCACATAACCATGCCTTATTTTTTTTTTAAAAGTAGGAATAACGTAGGGACCCAACCAGCTGTTGTGATCCAATATAGGACAGTTCTTTTTTTAATAAAAAAAAAAAAGCCCCAGTGTCTGCAATTTAGTTAAAGGTTTGTTTTTTTTGGTGGTCGTTAAGCCACTCTGACATTACCACACTATCCTCTGTCTCCTAATCCTGTGTCCCCCTGTGTGTTATTTATATAAAAAAAAAAAAGAAGCAGATTATACCTAATTTCAGAGCGACGATCACGTGACCGGCCGGCTCTTTCCTTTCCCAGTCTGACAGCTGCAGCAGGCAGGGCCGAGATTCCCCCACTGCCGTCAGCCAGTTGGGGAAGAGGAGAGAGCCGGCCGGTCACGTGATCACCGAGTGGCGCTCTGAAATTAGGTATAATCTGCTTTTTCTTTTTTATAAAACACACACACACACACAGGGGGGGACACAGGATTAGGAGACAGATGATAGTATGGTAATGTATATGTTATTCCAGCAGCAGGTGGAGGTTGCGGCCCTGGTACGAGCTGACAGATTGAGGGGGGGGGGGGGGCAGACACGGGGAGAGCAGAGGGCAGGGGTGCGGATGACACAGGCACATAAACTGACCAGTGTCAGGGCTCAGCAGCCATGATATACCCTGGTCAGTTTACAGAGGGGAGGGTAGAAATTGGCAGGATCAGCCAGGTGTTTCAGGTGATACAGGGGGCCAAATGCACAGCACAAGCACTGTGCTGTATAACATGCTTTAAAAAAGGGACAGGATCCATTTTTTTTAGGTTAACAAACGCTTTAAGTCAAAAGTGTGGATTTCATTGCATTCCCTAATTAAATCTGTATGCACATAGGCGGTTAAATTTTTCTCATGCTAAATCCAGTGAGCCTTATGTGACAGTAAGAAATGTATGAGCCCATAGAAAATAGCTATATATAGGACTGTATTTGTTCAAGCCTTTTTAGCCTCAAGGTTAGTTATCAAGCCTGCGATATAACAAGGTTCCATATTGTCATGCTATGTCCTATTTATATAGGTGCAGCAGGTAAAAATGGTCTCAGGTTGTTTGCTTTACCCACAGAAACCAATCAGCTAGGCTCTCTACTCTCATGCTGCGCTGGGAGAATGAAATATGTAACCCTTCTCAACAACTACGTAATAGCCATTGTGTGATGACTTCATCGCCTGACAATTCCACCTTGTTATTTGCACCAAGGTAGTAAACACTGATGGATCTATTAGAACAAGTGCAAACCAAGAAGATGACATGCAAAGGGCAGTGACTGCTAACAGCCATCAAGATTCAAGTTTACTTTAGTCAGACCTATGATTGGTGGTTACAGGTTGTGGCACTTTACACATCGCTCTATTCCTTGAATTGCCTTCTGGAATAAGTTCATTAGTGTTGCCTGGGCTTAAAAGAGAAGTAAAGGATTTTTTTTCCTCCCATTTATACTTACCTCGGTCTGAAGCTGCATCTGTCCCCCGGTGCCTCTGCACTTAGAACTGAGCGATTGAACACCGCCGATCGCTCGGTTTTCAGAGTTTGGTGAGCAGAGAGCTGCAGACTGTCAGTCACAGCTCTCTGCTCTTCTCCCTCCTCGCTCACTGGAACGTTGAGCTGTGGAGGGGCGGAGTGGCCGTTTCAGGCTCTCAGCGGCTCGCTGAGAGCCTGAGACGGGTGTCAATCCAGGCACCTGGAGGATCCAGACTCCCACTGTCGGGATGACGCAGTGCCTGGACTGACATCAGCAGAGAGCGGACTTCAGCCTGCTCTCTACTGAAAACTGGTCACAGGAGTGCAAAATGAATTGCACTCCTGTGATCCATAGGAGAAACCCAGCCAAACGAGCTTTGGTTGGACTTCTCCTTTAAAGTACTGTATATATGAACCCTCACCTTGTAAAACAACCTATTCAGTGTACAACAGAAATGATAGGCAAAACATTTTAAGTGATCACACAATTTCTGTTCTGAGCTGCATAATGAGCTTGGAGGGCTGGGGGAGGAGAAACAGCAGCACACTGAACTTCCTAGTGAATGGCTGTGCAGGGGGGGGGGGGCATGATTATTGGAGGAGAGCAGGCTGAGATCCCAGCACAGACAGAAAATGGCTCATGGCTAGTGTGGTTTGTTATTAATAGGAAAGCAGGGGGGTTGGCAGGATCAGCAGGTATTTCACACAAAGGAAGCAATACAAAGAGAACAGGAGACTTTTCATACAAGTACATGGTACAGAAGGCACATATGAGGAATATGAAATGTTGAGTTAACATAATCTTTAAAGTACAACTCTGGCTTTACCTTCAGCCTTGACAAATGTGAAACCATAAGGAAGGGAGGTACTTTAGTAAATTGTATTTAATACTTTCTTGCTCTTTAATAAGGTGATGATGGAGTTCCTAATTAACCAGCAAAGAATGTATGTGAAGAATGAACTGTCAACTGCAAGCAGACAATGCTACCAATAACAATCTAATACAGTTTGGCAAAATTGCTGTCCTCTGTTTTATGCCATAATAATTCAATTGCAAAAGCAGAACACAATAAAAAGGAGTTCAATACTATTTACACACTTTATTATTTTGTGGCCCTGACTTACAATATCTGATTGATGAACAGAAAAAAGTGGAATGACACTTTAAGTTTGAGTTACATAGGAAATGCCATTATAATTTAGACAATAAATATAACAATACATAAAGACACTTTTTTTTGGTAAAAGACACTCGCTGTTGCTGTAGGCAATAAAGGACTATTCCCCCAACCCTCAGTTTGCTGTGGTGACTTGAGGGCCCAAATAACTCAGCAGCGTATAATATCTTTCAGGGGCTACAAGAATGACCCGTCCGTGTTCCCAGCTCCACCCCTAATGCCTTAGACTCTGTCCTTTTGCTGTGATCCATGTAGTGTTAAAAAAGAAAAAAAAAATAATTATAGATCATCATAGAGAGTGTGAACCTTTCCAAAAGGCTGCAGTAGGTGAGCAGAGCTGGAACCTCGGATGCAAAAATTTAAGTCTCCAAGATGCTAAAGGGTCATTCAACATGATGGCACCAACCAAAAAAATTAACTAGTTCAGAATGCACAGACCCTTAATGGAAAGGCCAGTACACTAATATATTGACAATGGTTTGTGACAGAGGTAGGTTTGGCTGTCCACAAGAATGCTTCAGCGTCATGGGATTGGTGGACGAGCAGGGATCGACCCTTCATCTGCACAGCTATCACCAGGGGCATGGTACTTAAAAAAATAAATAAAAGGCAAAAAGATATGCTGCAGTGTTACTACTGAAATATATAAAACCTATAACATGTATTCACCCCTTCGGAAATGTTCAGGTTTTATCATCACAGAGCATGAACCACATTGAACTTAATTTTGTGTTTCTTTTAAACGGATGGCAGAAATAGACTCTATAATGTCACAGTGAAAATAGATTTCAGCAAAGAAAATAAAAAAAAATGTAGCTTTAAAATTAGTTACTTTTACATAAAGAAAATAACACAAAATAACTGCATAGGGTTTCAAACACTAAAGGCTGCCATACACGACTTGATTCTCTCAGTCAGCCCGCAGGATGAAAAAGGAAATCAATTGATTTCCCTAGCCATGCTAACAACAAGGATAGAGGAATCAGATATTGTATTCAGGCTTTTGTGACACCCGTGGCTGTCTGAATACTTGAAAAGTAACAGTATCTGATAGGATGCAATCATTGTTTGGTTGATAATTTTCCACCTGACAATTTGTTAATTGACTTTTACAAGCTGGGTGATGTTTATAGCACCACCCACAGTCTAGCTGTCTATGGGGACCCCAAGTTTCCCTTTCACACCACTGCATTACAGCAATGCATATTAGCATGTGTTACAGGCGTTGGAGTGATGTGGTACCGTTCCTTCTGAAATCACAGCACTGCAGCGTCTTCTCGCCACACTTCGTGAGAGGATGAAAATGCTGCATGTACATTTTTCAGTGCATTTTGGTGTGTTCAATTGAATGAGCTGCTTTAATGCAATGCACATTGGCGAATGGTATAACATGCACTAACGAGCAGGTTCTAACACAGCACAACAGTGTGAACGGGCCCTTAAAGGTAGTATTTAGTAGATGCACTTTTGGCGGCAATTAGTCTTCAGTGTGTGTATAGGTCTTTATCAGATTTGCACATCTGGACACTGAAATGTCCCCCATTCCTCTTTGGAACAGATCAGTCAGACTGCATGAGGATTGGGAGTGAACAGACTTTTTATGCCCAGCCACAGTTCTCTATTGCAGTGGTCTCCAAATTCTGGCCTGGGGGTCAGATGTAACACTTTGCTTGCTTTTATCTGATCCTTGGGGCACTGTTCCTCCCACTGACACCAATGGCAGGACACTATTCTTCCCACTGGCACCAACGATGGGGCACCATTCCTTCCCCAGATACCAAAAATCGGGGCAATATTTCTCCCACAAATGATGGGGCATTGTGTATCCCCATTGACGCCAGGGCATTTTCTACTGCCACAGTTGGGCCCCCCTCAAAGTCCGAAGGATAGTAAACTGGACCTTTGTTTAGAAATTGGGGACCCCTGTTCTATTGGGTTCAGATCTGGACTCCCACCTGGCCATTCTAGGAGATTAAAACGTCCAAGGAGGTGAATACTTTTTATAGGCACTATAAGTACACATGCACACCCGTGTGTTAGTCTGCCCAAAGATCCCTTGATATACAAACACAGGGTTTCAGCACCAAAGCGTGAGATCTGGTTTGTAGATTGAGTCCTTCACTTTAGAGCCACCAACCGGTGTTCATAATTTATATATGCATTCCAAAAGCCTCCCATAGGTTATTATGACTCAAAAAGTCTGGTAAATTTGTCTACTGTAAAACACTATGTGAAAAATATAGATATATATTTAATGGCCGATCTCCTAATGATGCTAATTGCCTGGCTGGTATTCCCATTACCTGGCTCCAATACTTTTAGTCACTGACCCAGCAGCAAAACATTAAAAAGTCCTGATATACATGTTTGTTCTGGGTGAGCAGTGCGGGAAAGCATTAAAGTCTGAAGATGAGCATGACAGCCAAACAACTAGCAGTTTCAGGAGATCAGCAATTGTCAGCTTTGTCTATCCTTCACCAAAAGGTTTTCTCTGAAACTCTTTATATTTATACTTGTAAATATAAATTAGAGCCAGTAGGATGGACCAGTTATTTCCCATAATAAAAATAAGAAATGAAGAACCTGTGAAATTTGGCAGACAATAAGGTACCTTAAAAGATAAATTGATCCGAGTAGTAGTTTCACTATAATGTGCCTTCCCCAGCTGTTTATTTATTAAAGGCATTTTTATAGCTCCAACAGTTTCACGCAGCGCTTTACATACGGTACATTTACATCAGTCCCTGCCCTCATGGAGCTTACAACTTAAGTTCATATGCATACATACACACACACACACACACTTAGGCCCATTAACCTACCAGCATGTCTATGGAGTGTGGGAGGAAACCAAACCCATGCAAGCACAGGGAGAACATGCAAACTCCACAGAGACATCTGCCTGGGAAACATACCAAGGACCCCAAGGCAGAAGTGCAAACCACTAGGGCACAGTGTTGACCCTTGCCTTTCCTTCACTCCCTACCGCTCTGTTCAGCCGACAAGGTTAGACTAGTTCGATTTTACACAAAGGGCTGAGGACTCTCCTCCTTGTGACAGCTCTGGTCAATCACCAATGCAGTCACATGGGCTGAGTCACATGCTCCTCCCTACCCAGAAGAACCAAGTCATTTATTGGCTCCTGATGACCGAACAAAGCGGTAGGAAGTAAAGAAAAGACAGAGTATGCCAGGGAAGGGACAATAAAGCGAACCTGTTTCTTTGCACTACATAGGCAAAGCACAGGTTTGCTTTAAAAAGGGATTCCTAACTACAGATGACTTAACTTATGGATTTGTAAAAGCACTTTTGCAAATGTTCGGGTAGAGGCATTATTGTTGTCCTGGGATTCAGGCTGTTAGCTTTGCTCCTTGAATTAGAGTCTACTGTATCCAGAAAGCAACTTTATATGCTATCCCAGGACAACGGAAATACACTTACCTGATGGTAGATATAATGACATGGCTGAACAGAAGGAAGCTACTGTAAAGGCATGTAATGGAAGTTACAGGTGAACTTACATAAACTGGCTGACTTTGCCACATGGCTGTGGTTTCGTTCACTGGTTTCAAAACATTTTTAACCACTGACATGGAACAAGTATACAGATTTGGCATGCCGATTAGATTCACTGCATGCTGTTTCATGTCAGTGACTCAAAGGACTGAAGATAGGCAGGCAACTAGCATTTTTAACAGCATTTCAAGTAAGCCAGTCTGTTAATTCCTCTTGACAGCTTATCTTTAAAGCTAACATCCAGGGATGATATATTTTGCATACTTACTATTGGTGCTATAAAAATCCTGTATAATAATAATAATGCAGTGATGACCAAAGTATTCAAGGTGTCTGTTGAGCTGTGATCAGCTGTCCTTCTGCATAGTAACTACAGTCGGTTGCAGCAATGCATAAGGGCAGCTCCTTGGCACAGCACTGGGAAGATCCTGGCCATCACCATAATAGCTTGGGCTACTACAGTGAATTACAGCTTCCACGAAGGCCAATCAGATATCACTTAAGCTTAATTAAAGTGGGCCAAGGTGGCCCAATGCAAAATATATAATCCCTTAGAAGAATTTAAGTGCAAACAAAGCTTATTTTTAGCTTTGGATAGAGTGGGGAAGCATTAGAACCCCTTATATGTTAACAGGTGCTCCTTGTTTGAGTTTTTCCCTTACTTTCTACCATGATGACCACAGCTTCACCAGAGAGGGAGTGAGGAAACATCTCCAACAGCAATATAGATCGAGATATAGAGATTAGATAGATAGATAGATAGATAGATAGATAGATAGATAGATAGATAGATAGATAGATAGATAGATAGATAGATAGATAGATAGATAGATAGATAGATAGATAGATAGATAGATAGATAGATTTTTTTTTTTTCACAGGGTAGGCCAAATCTCACTTTTTTTTATTGTGTCCCTGCTGCAGGTTTTCAGCAGGACAAGAAGGAAAAACTTCTCCAACAGAGCCCTGGATAGCACTGAAAACCGACCGGCAGTCTAATCCTTCCCCACTTTATCCAAAAAAGATAAACTGGACTGGAATTGCACTTTAAAAAAAGACCCCATTTACAGAATAACAATTTGAATTGAAATAAAACCATGCTTACAAACTAACACACTGCCGCAGTCTGAGGATTAGTGTTGTACGACCATCAATCGCTTCCCTCCATTCTTGTTGTTCATGTACACTTAGGAACCTTTCTTTGGCAAAAACCAATAAAACATTGAAAAACAGTACAACAAAACAAAATTAAAAAAAAAAGAATTAAAACACAAATAAATAAATAAGAGGCACTGTGCCCATGTGCAAAATTAAAGGCTGGAATGAAATGAACGAGGACCGGGAAGCTGACACTCCAACCTAGTCTACAGTTTTTGGAAAATACTGGCTTCCTCCAACCACATGACATATAATGCAAGCAGAGAGAAGTGTGCAATTAGCCCAATATAGTGTCAACTTGAAATCTTAGTTGGAAATGTCTGCTCTAGTAGTAACAACCATCGAATGGATCAAGTATACAGCTGAAAGGATGCAGTTGACATGGACATGATTTTTTAGTTACAGGATTCATTTACTGTACAACTTCTGTGAATGGTGAGGAGTTCCTGCCATAGGTTCACTTTGGCCTCTTCTGCCTTGCTATGCTCTTATCATTGGAGTTAATCCGGTTCAAGTGCACCTGTCACCTTTGCAGAGAACATAGTACATCACATTCCACCACGATGTTGCAAGATACCAGTAAATGACAGTGCAATCTGTCATTCTTCCCTTGTAGAACTGGGATCCTGAGTTTAGTACCAGAAGGGACACAATTTGCAAGACCACTGTGTTTTCTCCTGCTCCTTCAGTTTCCCCTCCAAAATAAATAATATAGTTATAGTATAACTGGATTCTACGCAGCCCTCATTACTTATTCTAAATCTAACGAAGATTGAACAAATTGTAAACTAAGTGGCCAGCTTTAGACAAATTGGCTACCTGGCTTGTGGTAAGCCCTGAGCCAAAAACCAGTCCATGCACAGAAGACAGGTGCTCTTCAAGGGTCATTACATGAAATCTGCGCTCAACCAATGAGGCAGTACAGACAAAAACAGATTTGTTCTGCTTAATATGAAGGAAAAAAGGCCACAGCAGGGAATGTACATTGTGGCATCTCACTAAAATATCTCCATCGCTATTTGTTCTATGTGCTTATTATACTTGGGTCTTATATATGGTTACGTATGCTATAAATCACGTATAGGTTGTACTATTTATTATTATAAAGGCTATACAATACTTAACCATGGTCGGTTATTACTAGCTACCAATTTCCCACTGTCCCATCTATGCTAGAAATATGAAATTGTCAGGCCAATCAGGCACCTTGTATATACATCACCCCCAATACATTCTATTATATGGTAATACATCCCTCTTCAAACACCCCCCAAAATCAATGTTACCCAAATTAGACCAAAATAGAGATACCAATAATCTGTTTCTAATTTTTTTTTTCTATGAGGATAATGTTTTTTAAACAAGATGGTGAGGAGTTCTAAAACCAAATAACACTTTAGAGCAGCTAGGCCCAGTAACCAGCACCTTCATAAAGTATCTGCCCTACCCCTTGCTCTTTATCATGCTGCTTGGCAACACTAATTATGCAGGTCCCGAACGGGAAAGCTAGTCTGACCTCAAGGGAGATGGGATTTAAATGCCTGGTTTGGACCTTTCCAGCTAGGACATGCTAGGGAGAGGAAGATACACACTAGGAAAAAAAAAAAAAAGAAAAAAAAAAAAAAGGGGGAATCTCCGCCTGTTCGCACTCTCCCCCCTCCATTGCCACATTTGGCACTTTTTGGGGGGAGTGGATACCTGCCAAAACCAGCTACCTGCTCCCACTTTCGTACAATATGCCCGCACAACGATTGACAAAATTCTAGCCCCCCCCCCCCCCCGCTGCCTTCTGGGAGACACACAGGTCCCAGAAGACAGCAGGACCATTCAAAAATGGCACGCGCAACAGGAAACAGGCGGTGAAGCCGCAAGTCTTTACTTCCTGTTTCTCTTAGTGAAGATGCCGGCGCCTGCACCCAAAGCCGAATCGATTGACGAATCGACTAGGGGTGCTGACATCACGGGCTCCCTGGACAGGTAAGTGTCCTTATATTAAAAGTCAGCAGCTACAGTATTTATACAGTCAGGATGGGTTAAAATTGCTGTCAGTTCTTTTTGCCATCTTTGACTCATTAGGTAGACTTCCATTCACTTCCTGTCCTGTAGACTCAACAGGAAGTGAGAGGATATCTTTCCAATGTGAGGGATGTCCCCTTTAAGACAGCTGTTTCAGAAACAAGTGTCTCCATTGTAAGTCTTCCCCCTCTATTCCTGTTCTAGTGGTAACTCAATTTTGTATTTATTCTCGTTTTCATTCTCAGTGAACTGGTGATGAGGACATTTAGAGAGGGTACAGATAGCAAGTATATAAATAATTGGACTGTTTCCAGAAACAGAGACAAGACTCCCGATCCCTGTGGTGAATAGGAAAACAAAGAGGGAGTGGGATTTTAGAGGGAGATGATGTGTCTGCGAAACATGTTGGCTGATTACAACTGATTTCATAGAGAAAGTTTCTCTACAGTCGTATCATGTAACTTGATTGATCTTTTACTGTATATTTTATATGTGTTCAATAAAATTTATATTTTTATATTAACCGCTGTGGTATTGCTCACCTTCAAACAGACATCATCTCCCTCTAAAATCCCACTACTTTTTGGAGTTAGCTTTGTCTCCCTCTTTATATTTTCCAGGGTACAGATAGTAAAATACCTGACCATGGTTATAACCCCTAACCACTCTATATAGGTTTGCCTTTGGTTATACTTTAACTTTCCGTTGTTCCCTCCACCGCCGTCAGTGAAAAAAAGAAGACGTAAAAGCTCAGAGCCAGAGCTTTAACAAGGCTGAGCAGTCTATCGCTGCACTCATGTGACTGCATTGGGCCAATCACCAAACACTAGCACTGTTACTTGAAAGAAAGTGAATGGAGTCGCATGATCCTCATACTCAGAAGTACCTGCTATTTCTCTTCATACTCAGTGGTGAATGGAGAGGGAGAGGAACAAATGGAACGTAAACATAACATGATGTGAAGGTGAACCTGGCGCTTTGTCTCGCATAGACAAATCACAAGTTCACTTTAAGAAAACGAAGCCTTACAACCTAAACCCAAACGCTTATCCATTAGCTCCCTCTAGTGTCCATCTCTTGAACTGCTGTTAAAGTGTTTCACACGTTTGCACCAAACTTTATAGCATGTTTCTAAATGGTACTCAGTCTAAATAATTCTGGTCCATAAGTTGTCAAGTTGCCTCTGCTTTTCGGCCTCAAAAGTATACGATTCCCATGTAATCCAGCACAACCAATGTGACATTTGTAATACCAAGACCAGAGATACACAAACGCTTTCATACCAGGCTCTTAATTTCAAAAAACATCCTTCTAGGTCCTCAACTGATAAACCATGATGATGGGGACTACTGAGCTTTGAATGTTACTTTTTGCCATACTGAATTAGCTTGTTTGCCATAGTACTTACATCCTAAAATGATTTTATGCTTTGTGTAAACTCAAAATATAAATAAAGTTTCCGATTCATAAGATGAATCTGAAGCACACCACAGGCGTCAGCGGTTGCAGACCATATAGGTAAACATTCCTTGATAAATCCCCAAATAAAAATACCTTGCACGCCAAATATGAAACTGATGCTTATATGATTAGCATGAATGTAAAATGTCACTGTCAACGTGTAGACCCACCGAAATGTGACATCGATCAACATGAAGAGAAGTAGCAGTACCATATTTGTTGTGCGACATGTTCAACTGTATTTGTGGCCGCAAAACAAAATGCCTATAAGTTAAATTGGTGTTCAACTGGCTCTGGCTAGGTCTCACAAATCAGACCTGCTTGTCCCATTTAAGCCAGTGAAAATATTTTTGCATTCCTAAATGTCATTGTTCAGAATATGGTGATACAACATATGCTAGGGACTTCTTTGCAAATATTGGTCTGCAGAATACATACTAGTCTTTGTTCTATCCCTCTTACCATGTCCCCTGCCAGGAAACATTGGTACCCATCCAGCTATGAAATGACAGAGAAGGTCAGGAAGTGGAAGGCGATTCTGCTGCGGCTTCATCTCCTTCCTCAGAATCCCACACCTTAGACTGTAGATAGTCCGCAAAAAGAGCTTTGGCGCGGTGCAGTACACGGTTCAGGTTGTGTCGCCTGACCAGGCGGTTAAAGTGCATTGCCAGCTCGTCGTAACCCATGTTTTGTTTCATGATCTGCTCGCGGTGTTCCAGCAAGATGGAAAGGCATAAAAACAGCATAAAAGGATTTCCACGTCCAAACTCCTGTGGTGGGGGAAGGCTGATAGGGGCTGGGGAAGTAGCCACAGTTTGTTCTTCTTCTGGCACAACCTCATTTTCAGGCTTAGCAGCAAAGGTTTCACCAGCTTGGTCTGCAGTTTCAAGAGATGTTGAGCTCTGTGAAGTGGGGGAACAAGAGGTCAAAGAAAGAGCAGATATGGATTTGGTGACACTAAGGGAATCGGGGGGTCCTATGAGGGGTTCCTGTTCCCATAACCGTTCTTCATCCTCTTCCTCTGTGGATTGTCTGACCGGCAAGGTAGGACTTGCTAGATCATCAGTCTCAAAACTTGACCGTGCTTCATTCTCCTCATAACATTTGAAATCCCCGAAGCTCGCCTGTTTCAACAGAGAACATCTTAATGCTGGAGATCCCTGCAGTGCAACAGGTTCTTTGCTTTCCATCACTGTCACCTCCTCCACTTCTTTCTCCACCACTTCATTTGCCTCCTCCTCTGGGCTCAGGCCACGGTCCGGCCTCATCATGTGCCTTTTCCTCGTGTTTTTTCGATACTCTCCTGGAGCGCAGGGGGGTCCCACCAGCTCCACCTCTTTTTCTGGAGGATCTGGGGGCAAAGAGCTCCACATGACCTCTAGCATTCTCAAGGCATCCTCAAAGGCAAACTCCCTTTTAAGTTCTAGCAGCAGCCAACGATAGCAGAAGAAGAGGTCATCAGCACCGCGCGACATTAGGTAGTTGTTGAATTCTGGGTCAGAGTAACGCAAAAGAAGTTTGAGATGGGAGAACTTCACGGACATGCATTCGCCATCCATGCGGAAGTTGCCCTCGAGCCTCTTCATAATGCCGCAGAAGCAGATGAAGGCATGAGCTTCATTGTCCATGACCGCTAAGATAGGTGATGCAATATCACTCATACCTTGACAATAAGACACCTGTGGGTGGGTAACGGCATAGGTGGTAAGCAGGTCGTGCAGGGCCTGTAGATGAGGGTTATCCTCGGAACCAGAGTAATATGGGTGAGTACGGTCTGTTCGGAGGACATCTTTCATTACATTACCCTGAATGAACTCAAGGTCCTCCTGGCTGCATCTCTCTCGCCACTCACTCTTTAGCTGATAATACTCCCGGGTTTTACTCTTCATATAATCCATGCGTTCCTGTCCCGTTAGCCCATCTGGGTACACGTTGAGCAAGTAACGCCAGACAACCTGGAGAAGACAGAAAACAATAAAGGAACCACAGGGAAAGGGTATTTCAAATCTAAAGAGGGTATGGGAAACATATCAGAAGATAAAGATTAATTAAGAATTTAATGAACTGCTACAATAGCCACCATTCTTACTATTACTGGACACTGTTTTAAACAGCCACAAGATGCCGGCTATGATCTTTCTTAATAAAAAAAAAAAAAAAAAAAAAAAAAGAAGAAGAAAAGCCAGTCAATGCACCTTTCCGATATATATTCACTTGGATGTTCTTGCTGTCAGTTTGTCCGCAGCTGCAGAGCAATCACGGACAGGCTGTATGTAAACCAAGCAGTACCAGATTCCGTGGGTGCTTAATTTACCTGGCTGTCAACCTTTTATGCAATAAGAACGCACTTACCACCCACTAAGTGCTCTTGGTGGACAGGTGAACAGCAGTGCTCCCAAGCAGTAAAGTTAAACTAAATTAGAAATCGGGCAAAAGGTGAGGTTATCCTTTCCTAACTAATAAAAAGAAAAGCAGGTGTCATTGTGCACTGAGTTTAGGAACACAATTAACAATTGGGGGGGGTTTAGGGCAAGCAAAAGCATGAATACTTTATTAAAATAATTGAGGAGTATACAGAACTATATAAAGCTATAGGTAAAGCAGTTGTAAGGCTACTTTCACACTGAGGCGTTTTTCAGGTGCTAAAGGCGCCTGTAAAGCACCTGAAAAACACCTCCCTTGCCACCCCAGTGTAAAAGCCCGAGTGCTTTCACACTGGAGCGGTGCGCTCGCAAGACGGGAAAAAAAGTCCTGCAAGCTGCATCTTTGGGGCGTTGGGGGAACGGTGAATACACCGCTCCTAAAATGCCCCTTCCTAAATGTGAAATAAAAAAATATTATAGCTTGGAAGATTAAGGCTATGACCTACTGCATTTTCTATACCTGTGCTTTGAAGTGGTATTAAAGTCTTATACACGTGTAACTAGAGGTAAACTTATATTAGGGCTTACCTGTAGATACTGTGAATATCTTAAAAACTCATGCCATTTAGAAGATATTCACTGGAGTATGCGAGCAGCTCTGCATTCAGGGCACACTGAGTGTGCTGTCAATGCACAGACCGATCGTGACTCCCGGGCAAATGCACAGGAGTGATGTCTTTGTGGCCCAGCCATTCAAATGGCTGGAGAGTACAAATTTAGAAGGAAGACAAGGTGAAGATGAAGTGCCGGCAATGGTGACAGCGTGCCGCTGAAGAGCTCCATTTGAAAGGCAAGTCTGCCACGATGTGCTAGTATGCAGTGCATACTAGTACATTATAGCATTAACCTGCAGGCGATCCAGCTAAATTTTTAACATTTATTTTTTAACATGGTTTATTGCCACTTTTAGAGCGGTCACCAGAAGCCTAGGCTACTGCTTTATTTACATTCAGCCTCTCCTTTTGTGCACTGTAACTGCCAAAAAGACTGACGACTTGTAAGTCACATTCTCCACGCAACCGTCTAATTTATTATGAGCCAAATGAAAAATTGTGTGAGTTGCTCAGCCTTTGAGGGGTTCTAGTCTTGTGCCCACTGTTGTAAGTGCCGACCGGGAAAGGAGCTTGTCTTGGCTCCAAGCGCTCACATGTAGTAAAAGAAATGTCCCATGAACCGCACATCAAAGCAAACTGACTGTAATGTGGTATGTGGCAACTTTAGCCTGGGCTCCAACCGGGCCACGCCCAACACATTTCGCTCCACCCCTCAGAGCTTAATCTTGGGGCATGGGCTACCGAGGGGCAGAGCGAAACATGTTGGGGGCGTGGCCTGATTGGAGCCCAGGATAAGGTTGCCACAAACCACATTACAGCAGATTTGCTTCGATGTGCAGATCATGGGACACTTTTACTACATGTTTGATTCATTACTTTCAATGCCAGGTATCATAAATGAGGAGTAAGCTGCAATAGATTCATGTAGTCACTGAAGGTAAAAAACTGCTAGTAGCCCCTGCAAGGTTTAGCTACATTGTAGAGCGTGCATGTATCCAGACCAAGGCTGAGAACAAAGAAGACATCAGGGCTCCCTCTAGATGTACGTTCTACTTTCCAAATCTGGCCATTTAGAAACACATAGGATAAATACATCTATGCAGGGGCTGCTTGCTTCTAGCAATTTGACTTTCAGTGCAACACAAAAATCACAAAAATAAAAACATTAAAACAAACATGTATGTAAAGCAGAAGATCTCCTAGTTTTTCTGTCTTTCTGCAGTTACGGTGATTTTAAACAAAGCAATGTTTTTATTGGCTTAGGCCTGTAACGATACCATAAAACATAAGAAAAAAAGGCAAGAAAAGCTATATTTGCAAAGTTGCTTGGTTTTCTTCTATATATTAAAAGGTTTTCCACCACATGCAGTTAGAAAAACGTGGCTGCCATAATATGAATATTAATTAAATGCTCTTCTCTTCACCTTTCTCAGGGAGGGCTCTACACCGCCATGGTATATGCGAAGGCGAAGTTCTTCTGGACGGGTCAGCTGTCCTTCATGGTTCAGGTAGGTGTGGAACTCCACATCACTGAGTGGGGGCTTAAAAGGTTTCACATCCTCACCATACGTCCAGCTCAGCGCCTGTTGCACACGAGATATTGTACGACCCACCTGCATCACAAGCGAAATTCCGTTGTCTACTCTGCACAGTGTAATTTTAAGATAAACTTTCAAAGTAGCGGATGTCTGACAATGATGTCTGATATTCATCGTTTTCCGTTCACACTGATTCTAAACAAAACTGAAAACCCTTTCAATCAAAATCTGAAGCCAAAAGTTTTTGTTTTTTTTTAACTTTACTTTTTTACCAAAAGGGGTTCGTTAAAACCACTGTTATTTCTTTTTTTTTCATTTTTGGGTCTGTGGCCCATTGATGAGACTTCCGTCACCCCCGTTTCGTTGACAACTGTACAATTTTGCATCCCCCCTTAATTTCTGTAGATCAGTGCATAGGGTGAATAGTGTGCGTAGACCCTTAAACGTTCTCACTCTATACAAAACTAGAAATGTAGTCTGGGCTTTAGGTACACTACATCTTCTAGACTGTAAGTTCTAAGGAGCAGGGCCCTCTGATCCCTCCTGTATTGAATTGTATTGGAACTGTACTGTTTGCCCCCATGTTGTAAAGTGCTGTGCAAAAATAATAAATAAATCTCTTACAAAAAAATACATTTAAATTTTAGAGTGACTTTTGCCACCTAAATTAAGAAAAAAAAAAAATGTATCCTATACAGACTGTTTGTCAACGGTCTTTGAGCTGTTGTGGATGGCATCAGTTTTAGACACTTCTGAGAACATTCAGAATTCATTCATGGGTGTATCTGACCTGAAGTTGATCAGATGAATCCACCTCCCTTTATTTCCTGGAACACAGGACAGTGCACATTAGAGCTTCACAATTCTGGCCAAAATGAGAATCACGATTTGTTTGCTTAGAATAAAGATCACGATTCTCATGGCGTAACATCTTTCACGTTATACAAAAAAATTGGGCTAACTTTAATGAATTATTAAAAAACTAAACAGTAAAGTGTATTAATTCCATAAAAATTGCGTTTGAAAGAGCAGTTAGAATATATAAAATGTTTGGGGGTTCCAAGTAATTTTCTAGCAAAAAATACTGATTTTAACTTGTAAGCAACAAGTGTCAGAAAGAGGCTTAGTCTTTATATAAATATATATGTTAAATACGGACCTCATTTACAGATCGAAGTTCATTCCTTTGATCTAAAAAGTACAGAAGATACAATGTTCGCTTTATCTCCGCCTAAGCGATGTTATAAAAAAAAAAAAAAAAAAAAACTTGGCAGCCTGCCTGTTTTTTTTTTTTTTTTGACAGCTGTGAGCAGTGAAATCTCTACACTGAATCAGGAAAATCCTGTGTTAAGATCGCAAGGGGGGTAGAATCGCAATCTCGATTCTTTAACAATTAATAGTGCAGCTCTAGTGTGCACATCATATAAAAAGAGGAAAAGCACTGGTGTTGTAGCCTTCCCGGGATGCATCCGTGAGGCCCTGGTTACATCTACAGTGCCTCACTTAACCAGTTCCGGACCGCACACTGTATATGTATGTATATATACACACACACACACACACACACACACACACACACACACACACACACACGTCTCTACTTTGACATTATAATCCTTGTTTATGGCAGCAGCTAGCTGTCATAACCTCAGTATTTTTTTTTACATAGTGGGTGATCCTCTTTCTCATACAAGTGGTCCCGGCGGCAGGTTTGTCACAGGATCACTTTTATGGGCAGCAGCAGAGATGCCGCCTCTTACCCCCCTTCCAGGTCGTCTCCCCTGAGCTGCCGGTAGCGGCGGAGACAATACGGTCCCGTGGAGCGATGGGCAGGAAGTCGAGTGAGGGCAAAATGGCCCTTGGAGGACCAGAGTGACATCTGACATCACTTCTGCCCAACGGCCTTAAAAGGCCTTTTTTTTTTTTAGTAGCAAAATGTTTTTAAAGTGTGAGATCTGAGGTCTTTTTGACCCCAGATCTCACAATAAAGAGGACCTGTCATGCTTACTTCTATTACAAGGGATGTTTACATTCCTTGTAATAGGAATAAAAGTGATAAAAAAAATAAAAATAAATGTTTTTTAAAAAAAAGGGGCAAAAATAAAGAGTAAAAAAATAAATAAAAATTTAACGCGCCCTGTCCCTTTGAGCTCGCGCGCAGAAGAGAACACATAGGAAAGTCGCGTTCACATATATAAACAGTGTTCAAACCACACAGGTGAGGTATTGCCATGATCGTTGGAGCAAGAACAATAATTCTAGCACTAGACCACCTCTGTAACTCTTAAGAGGTAACCTGTAAAAAAGATTGAAAGCATTGCCTATGGAGATTTTTTAAGTATCGTAGTTTGTCGCCATTCCATGAGCATGCGCAATTTTGAAGCATGTTAGGTATCTATTTAGTTGGCATAACATCATCTTTTACATTATATAAAAAAACTGGGCTAATTTTACGGTTTTGTTTTTTTAATTCATTAAAGTGTATTTTTTCCAAAAAAATTGCATTTGAAACACTGCTGAGCAAATACAGTGCAACATAAAATATTGCAAAGACCGCCATTTTATTCTCTAGTGTCTCTGCTAATTATTATAATATGTTTGGGGGTTCTGAATAATTTTCTAGAAAAAATATACTATTTTAAACTTGTAAACAACAAATGTCAAACAAAGGCCTGGTCTTTAAAGGGATAGTTCACCTTTACCACAAAACTGTCTATGCAGATAAAGGGCATCTATTAGATAAAATCTAACTGAAGATGAATAATGCCCTTGCTATAGGTGTAGGCCATTTACATACCTTATAAAGCCTAACTGGAATACTCCCAGGATGTTGCTAAGGGAGGCCTAGTAGTCACTGCTCACCTCCATCACAGAAGTTTGCTCTTTCTCTGATTCAAACCTCTTCACATACTCTCTCTCCCGATACAATAGCTCTGAGCTCAGCATTTGAGAGCTCACTCCTGTGATGGTGGAGGTGAGCAGTGATGACTAGGCCTCACTTAGCACTGTCCTGGGAGTATTCCAGTCAGGCTTCATAAGGTATATAAATGGCCTACACTTATAGTAAGGGTATTATTCATCCTTAGAGCTGCACAATTAGTTTTAACAACTTATGGAACCCCCCGCCGTTGTTGTACGTCAGCTGTTTGAAGTGGAATACCGTTGTTATGGCTGCAGAAAGCTGCCATAACCCCGGTGTCCTCTTCAACAGTGGGCGGCCTGCTTTCAAATAAAAGTGGTCTCCATGGCGAATTCGCCGCAAGATCACTTTTATCGGGGGAGGGATAGGGGCCCCTCCCTCCGGTGGTCTCCGCCACTCACCAGAGAGATCGGTAGCGGCGGAGACGATCGGGTCCTCTCCCCTGACAGGCCTGGAGCCGAGGGAAAGATGGCCTACACTCGGCTCCATAACATTAGATGGCGGATGTCAAACACGACTTTCGCCCAATGGTCTTAAAGGGGAATTTTTTTTTTTTTGCATTTACAGTGATTGTAAAGTCAGAAGGTGTTTTATCTTAATGCATTCTATGCATTAAGAGAAAAAAGCCTTCTGTATGCAGCAGTCCTCCTCAGCCCCCCTAATACTTACCTGAGCCCCATATCTGTCCAGCGATGTCCACAATCGTCCGAGACTCTCCCTCCTGTTTGGCTAAGACACAGCAGCGGCGCCATTGGCTCCTGCTGCTGTCAAAGACAGTCAGCCAATCAGGGGAGAGAGGGGAGCGGGGATGGGCCGTTGCCCTGTGTCCAGCTGTGACTCGGCTCGGGTGCCCCCATAGCAAGCTACCTGCTGTGGGGGCACTCAACAGGTGGGAGGGGCCACGATCACAGAAGAGGGACCCGAGAAAAGGAGGATCCAGGTTGCTCTGTGCAAATCCACTGCAACAGAGCAGGTAAGTATAACATGTTTGTTATTTTCATAGAAAAAAAACACAAGACTTTACAATCACGTTAAGGCTAAATGATCTCACATTTAAGAGGTCCTGTCATGGTGTAAAAAAAAAAAAACAATTTTAAAGTGCCCCGTCCCGCTGCAAGGGGCCTGCCAAATGCGGGGTATTTCCTAGATGTAAGTCGTCGCAAGTCGCGCAGCTTCTGCATGGCTCCCTCTCTTGGGGTGTTATCGGACCGGGGGGGCCCTGGTGTTGGGACCGGATAGTGGAGGCAGTTCTGAAAATCGTAGGCTCAGGAGACATGGCTACACACATACTTTTGGTAATTATGTTTAAAACTCTCATTATATACAACTGTGCATAATCATATTGGTATTTCATTATGTATACGAAATTCTTCCACAGCGCATGCATTTCCTGTGAAGAAGACCCGATGGGGTCGAAACGCGTCAAACTATCCAATCGCTTTTGTATTGCATAATTTATGTATAGCTTTGTACATGCGCCTGTGCTTTCTATAACCTTATGTACACAGTTCATGTTTTTTACTCCAATGTCCTACGTTTATTAAAGCTACCTTTAAAACCATACAATATCTGCATTGCTGTTCGCTGCTTAGAAAGCCCCTTCACTTTTGGGGGTAAATTCCCGTTTTTGAAATCACCTTGGGGTGTGCAGCCTTTCCTTTCCCAGGTGTCTCCCTTTTCAATTATTTTATTATTTCCTATGCAAGTTTTCATCTACTGTAATTTTAAAATTACAACTCACAGCAGCCCCTCTGTCAACCACCCCCTGCGAGACCATTTTCAATCGGCTGGGAGTCGATTTGCTGCCTTCTTACCACCCGTTTAACCCCTGCAATACCATGCCACAACCTCAAACATTACATGTGGATGCAGCTCAGCCCCATTCACTTGAAAGGGGTGCATTTGACGACGGTACTGTCCACCGAATGTGACATGGGGAAAATGTTTGCACCATGTGTAGAACCCTGTCCAGCCATTCTTGCAGAATAAAAGTGGAGCAGTCGAAAGGCAGTAAAATTGTGGCTCAACCACCTATTTTTGCCACCCCCAGGCCGCCCATGTGAATGAGCCCAAATGTAAATAAAAAGTGTTTTTTATATTTTGTCTCATGCACACTGTATGCTCAATGCTTTTTTCTCTGACAGGAGTAGCAGCTGCAAAAACGTAGTAAAAATACGCTATTTTGCATAGGCGTTAATGCGCATTCACGCGTCTGCCGTTAATAAATTAAATTGGCCAGAATTTTCACCATAAGAATGCATTAATGCAGGAGTGCGCCTGGCGTTAACACACATTAATGAGCAATAATGCATGTTCAAGGAGCGTTTTTTTATGCTCAAATGCTCCTGAACTCTTGCAAGTGATTTTTTTTTTCTGCATGTAAACTCCTGAAAATGCCTATAGTGTGCAGAGTGAATGTAAAAGTTTGTTTTTTTGTTAAATAACAAATATGTTATACTTACCTGCTCTGTGCAAGAGCCCCAAACCTCTTCTGGGGTCCCCCAACGGCGCTCCTGGATCCTCCTCTTCATCAGGTGCCCCCACGGAGAGTCTCTTTCCAGGGGGGAACCCGTGCGGGCGTGCTCATGAGTCCCGCTGCTGCGTCCATTGACAGACAGCAGGACTCGGCCCCACCCCCCGCTCCTGTGTCACTGGATTTGATCGACAGCAGTGGGAGCCAATGGCTCCCGCTGCTATCAATCTATCCAATGAGGACGGAGACATCGGCTGGAGTCGCTGGGCTCGTGCACATCGCTGGAGCGGACGGGCTCAGGTAAGAAAAAGGGGGACGCTGTGGGGGCAGCTGCAACGCAAGGTTTTTCACCTTAATGCATAGAATGCTTTAAGGTGAAAAACCTGGAGCCTGTAAGGCATTTCATCAGCACAAATACAATCTGACAGGAAGAATCAATGAACTACCATGGAACTCCACAGCTCCGTGGTAGTTCATTGACAACTACAAGCCAACAGTCGCAAAGGATTTGTGAATGAATGACGCGGCTGTGTGGGCGGAGCCGATTTCAAAAAGTGACAGCTAGTACGGTGAACTTCTTCCTGTACTGTTGTCACAGGGTGGTGGGGTGAGGGAAATCGGGCAGCGGCTGCAGCTTGGGAACATGTTACATGTTCCAACGTAAAAACGACTTATTCTTTAAGGTTAACGGGTGGTTAATAAGGGATTAAACAGGAATACATAATTTTATAAACATATTTTTTACTTGTAAGGTTTCTATAAATAATGTCACACGCAGATCAAAGATGACTCCTTTCAGCCAGGGCAGTCTTTAACACTGGAAAAAAAGGCAGCTGCCCGAGCCCAGTCATTGTTGTGGGGCCCAAAACAGCTACCTCTTGAGCCCTGGACTGCCCCCAAAAAGTTGATAAGTGGATTTGGGAGGACCCAAGAATATGTTTGCCCAGGGTCCAATCAATATGAAAGGTGGCCCTGCTTTCAGCTACATATGAATGATATAGTAAGTGCAATGTGACAATACATTTTATTACCCAATGACACTTGCAGACTATCTGCATGTGTCATTTTACATAAGCCAGTCTGCCTAACACTCAGAAAGTCCCGGCTGTCATGTTGACAGCCAAAAAATGGTAATAATAGCGGTTAGAAGAGGAGCAGGGTGTAGCAGATACACAGAATAAACTTTAAAGTTTTTAAGGTGCATTTCCTACGCCTAAGGTCCTCAGTGATTAAAGAGTCACTAACCCAAAAGACGGTCGGGACCACTGACCAGCAAACTTGCACCAGGTCAGTAATTCATGAAGCAGTGAAGCTAGGAACAAAACGAAACACAGCCTGCGAAAGTCAGCAAGGGCAGCTTCCATATACTATCCAGACAGGTAGCCTTTAATACTCTGCTTATCTCGCTGTCCAGGAGACCGATGCACAATCCTGTCAGCCATGTGTATAACCATAAGCAGACGTGTGTACAGACAGTGGAGGATCTGCTGCTGTTTATGGAAATACACAACCCAGCGAAGACACACAAAACAAGTATGGCTCCATAAGCAGTTTTCACCACTCTCCACTCCAAGGTGAAGTATATCAAAAAGGTATTTTTTTTTTTTTTTTTTTTTTTTTAGTTTTGGATATACTGGGGAGAGGTATACACGCTGCTGGAATTTTTTTTCCGTGTCCTGATGGGGAGGTCTTCCCGCATTCACCAAGAGAGAAAGTGAGAGGATATAGTTCCAAAATGAGGGAAAACCCCTTCTTTACACACATTTGGTCTGGCGTAAAATTTTGGATTTCATATCACTTTCTGTCCTGGTAGCAATGGTCCCCAGGACAAATGGGTTCATCCTTTTTGGAAGAGGGTGGGACATAGACTGTAATACCTTCAGCACTGTATTCAAAAACTAGAGCTACACTTTACATTTTGAGTGGAGGTCTTCCTCAATTGTGCAGAGCTGTCTCTCACCTGGGATAGTAAGGACTGAGTGAAGGGCAGAGCTGCCGTGAATGAACGCTTGTCCACAAGAAATAAGTCGGTTCCAATGACATCTTTAGGGCTGATGATGTCCCAGTCCTCCAGGAGAGGACCTACAATGACAGTAATACCCATCAGGTGGCCAATGTACGCTTTAAAAAGAAGGAACTTGGTATAAAATTATTTAAAAAAAAGGTCAATCCCACCCAAAACTGGCAAATGCTAGCAGCTTAAAGCAGTATTAAACCCAAAAAGTATTATATTGAAGCTCACCAATCCTTAGATGTGGTGGCTTCTTTTTTTTTTTTTTTTTGAGGCTTTTCCTCCTCTGTTTCTATCTGATGATCTGGCCAGTAACACACCTTTTGTATTAGAGTGCCTGCACTCTGGATAAAGAAGCACAGGGGGCACCTTTGGACAGCAGCATTGTCAGTCTGGGCGGAGGGGAGTGTTGAATGGACTAGCAAATTTAGATACCCTAGGAAATTGAAGCCAGCTCACACTGCAGTTACAGCAACAGTTTTTTTCTTTTAGGATAAAGGTTTTACATAAATAAAAAGCTGATCATTGTAATCACACCGGTTAGTGGTAAACGGTTTGTATGAACACTGAAACATTTGCAAGAGAGCAAGTTCTGCTGGAGAACAACAGACTTAGTGAGCAAATAACCTATATGAAAATAAGGGGGGGGGGGGGGAGGCCTAATAAAATAAAACTATTGCAGCCAGCACATCGAAGAATTGGCAAGCTGCAATATAATAAATACTTGCTTATGGGTTTAATACCACTTTAAAGATGATTGGAAAGTTTCTAAGGTAGCAAAATCAGTTATTTGATCAAATAAGTTCATACATTCCTGTTGGCCTCATTTGGTTACTAGGTCCAGGCTGTACACAGCACTAAAATCATGTCCCATCCCTTCTACTGCTAAGCCCTGCCTCTGGTATTTTACTGTCAAAAGCCAAAGCCTCTGCAGCCCACTGAAGCTGTGGTATTTATTAGTTGAATGCCAGGGGAAAGGCCTTAGAACCAATAGGGGCGGAGCCTAATTTAAACTTGGATTTGGCAGAAGTTAAAGCCCCGTGTACAGTGGATAGAAAAAGTCTACACACCCCTGTTAAAATGTCAGGTTTCTGTGATGTAAAAAAATGAGACAAAGATAAATCATTTCAGAACTTTTTCCACCTTTAATGTGACCTATAAACTGTACAACAAACTGAAATCTTTTAGGTGGAGGAAAGTAAAAACAAAAAACTAAAATAATATAGTTGCACCCTTAAACTAATACTTTGTTGAAGCACCCTTTGATTTTATTACAGCACTCAGTCTTCTCGGGTATGAGTCTATCAGCATGGCATATCTTGACTTGGCAATATTTGCCCACTCTGCAAAAACATTCCAAATCTGTCAGATTGCGAGGGTATCTCCTGTGCACAGCCCTGGTGATCAAATACCACCAAAATAAAGCTCTATTTGTGGGACAAAAAGGACGTCAATTTTGTTTGGATGCAACGTGGCACAACCACGCAATTGTCAGTTAAAGCGACGCAGTGCCGAATCGCAAAAAGTGCTCTGGGCAGGAAAGGGGTAAAATCTTCCGGGGCTTAAATGGTTAATCTTCTTTTGGTGAAGCCATTCCTTTGTTGATTTGGATGTATGCTTTGGGTCGTTGTGATGCTAAAAGATGAAGTCCCTCTTCATTTTCAGCTTTCTAGCAGAAGCCTGAAGGTTTTGTGCCAATATTGACTGGTATTTGCAAACGGTTTATAATTCTCTCTACCTTGACTAAGGCCCCTGTTCCAGCTAAAGAAAAAGAGTCCCAAAGCATGATGCTGCCACCACCATGCTTCACTGTGGGTATGGTGTTCTTTTGGTGATGTGCAGTGTTGTTTTGCGCCAATCATATCTTTTGGAATTATGGCCAAAAAGTTCAACCTTGGTTTCATCAGACCATAACACATTTTCCCACATGCTTTTGGGGGACTTCACATGCATTTTTTGCTAAATTTAGCTGGGCTTGGATGTTTTTCTTCGTAAGAAAAGGCTTCCGTCTTGCCACTCTACCCCATAGCCTAGACATTTGAAGAATACAGGAGACGGTTGTCACACGTACCACAAAGCCAGTACTTACCCGATATTCCAGCAGCTCCTTTAATGTTGCTGTAGGCCTCTTGGCAGCCTCCCTGATCAGTTTTCTTCTCGTCTTTTCATCAATTTTGAAGGGACATCCAGTTCTTGGTAATGTTACCGTTGTGCCATATTTTCTCCACTTGATGATGACTGTCTTCACTGTGTTCCATGGTATATCTAATGCCTTGGAAATTCTTTTGTACCCTTCTTCTCCAATCTCCCATATTCTTCATACCTTTTAACAATGAGATCCCTCTGATGCTTTGTAAGCTCTCTGTGGACCATGGCTTTTGCTGTAGGATGCCACTAAGAAAATGCCAGAAAAGACCTACTAGGACAGCTGAACTTTATTTGGGGTTAATCAGAGGCACTTTAAACGATGGCAGAGTGTACTGACTCCTATTTAACATCAGTTTGAATGTGATTGTTTAATTCTGAACACAGCTACATCCCCAATTATAGGAAGGTGTGCACACTTATGCAACCACATTATTTTATTTATTTTTACTCCCCCCCCCCTAAAAGATTTAAGTTTGTTTTTCAATTGAGTTGTACAGTTTATAGGTCGCATTAAAGGTGTAAAAAGTTCTGAAATTTATCAATTTATCTTTGTCTCATTTTTTTACATCACAGAAACCTGACATTTGAACAGGGGGTGAAGACTTTTTGTATCCATTGTACATCGTTAGTCTCTTATCCAAGGGGCTGCACAGAGACAGAGGGGTCGAAATCCAGACTATCACAGGTATTTGCAGGTACTGCAATATCCTTACACTTCAGCACCATCATCTAAGTAATGTTTTGGGCTAGGTCAGGCTCGATGTAATAGCACCTTCTGGCTCCTGCTCTGATCTGTCTGGCAAGTGGTACGTTCAAAGGTCATTCCACCAAATACCTATATTTCAGTTTCTGGTAGATGCAAAAGTTTTATTGCTTTTAGCCCTGGTTCACACTGGTGCGATTTGTCATGTGGTTTGACAGCTCAAAATTGCATGACAAGTCGCACCCCATTGCTGGCAATGGAACTGTTCAAATCGTTGCCACTCAAGTTGCAGCGACTTTGAAAAAGGTCCCTGCAACACTTTTGTGGATTTCATTGGGACTTGCATAGACTTCGGTTAAATGAAGTCGCAGGTGCAAATCGCACTGATCTGCGGCTGTGAAATTGCGCTGAAGTAGCACATTTTCAAAGCCGCACCAGTGTGAACCAGGGCTTAAACAGTTACTTGTATATCTCAGGTACTTTGTAAATGGCTTCTTGTTGGCATCTCCAGTTGTGCATGTCTGCTGTGATAGTTATTATAAAGTCCTCTTATTGTATTTCTACTTTGTATTACTAGATAATACAGTATGAGGGATGGGAATGCCCACGGTTGCAGAAAATGAGATGGTAAGGTGGGTGGGTGAAAACCCAGGAACTATGGCAGGGAGATTTTACCTTTAAAGTCCTCAAGAGATAGGTGAACTAGTGAACCTTTCTACCGAAATATTGTTTTTGGTGGACTGACTCTTTAACCTACACCTCTGCATAAAAGGCTAGCTTCTTCTAGCACTACTATTCTTTTGGAGTCCTGGCCTCCACCCAGGCCCACATGCTTACTGTCTTCAGATGGCTTGATGTCCAGCTTCAGCTGCAGGTATGGTTTGGAGGCGCTGGCAAATGCCGCTCCCAGGTCCCAGTCGGACATGAGTGACAGGTAGTTCTCATGTCCCTGCTTGTCACGGCCAAGGTAACTGATTCCAAAGTTCTTCCTGCAGAGAAACAGGTCAGGAGAGATGAGCGGACAGCACAAGTTTGTTGCTTAAGGCTTGATTCACACCTATGCATTTTCAGTGCTTTTTGCATTTTGCAGATTTGCTCTACAGAACGTGTTCCATAGGTAACCATGTTAAATGGGCTGTAGTGCAAATCTGCAAAATGCAAAAAGCACTAAAAATGCATAGGTGTAAATCAAGCCTTACACTCCACTGAAGGGAATGTATAGCAGGTTTGTATAAAAACGACATCCAAGACTTAAAGGGGTTGTAAACCCCAATGGTTTTTCACCTTCTATGCATTAAGGACCCCGATCCTTTGCCGTCCGGGAACGAGCACACTAGTTCTAGCTGGTGTCTTGTTTCCCAATTGGATAGATTAATAGCAGTGCAGCCATTGGCTCCTGCAGCTGTCAATCAAATCCAATGACGCGGTGCCGGGGGGCAGGGCAGAGTCCTGCATTCTGTGTGAATGGACACAGATGGAGGACTCGGGAGCGCGCCCACACGGGTATCCACCAAGGAAAGCGATTCTCCAACGTGGACACTCGATGCGGGGAGGAGCCAGGAGCGCTGCTGAGGGACCCCAGGAGAGGAGGTTCGGGGACACTGTTCAAAACAAACTGCACAGTGGAGGCAAGTATGACATTTTTTTTTTTTTTTTTTAGAGCGAGGGTTTACAACCCCTTTGGGTATATTTTTTTAGACAGACAAATATTCCATATGTACATATTCCAGCTATTAGTCAGTGCTCCTATTTTTCCTGGGTAAGCTCATCTGATGTTAGAAGAGGTCAATTAGGCTCGGTTCACACTTGTGCGATGTGGGAACCCTTCAAATCCACTTTGGGTTCCCACATCGCACCCGACTCGCACTGCAGTTCACACTACCATATGCAAACTGCTGGGAGTGTCAATACATTGTTAATGACACCCCCATTTCAGCTCACATATTGCACTACGAACTGTCAGTTCGGACAAAAATTGGATCGCATGGGTGTTCACCCATGCGATCCGATTCTGGTGCGGACTAAAAAAAATAAATAAAAAAAGGGTCTGTGCAAGTTTGGTCCGAATGCAATGCAATTAGGGCCAAAACAACTAATCAATTATGAAAATAGTTGTCAACTATTTTCATAACCAATTAATCGGCCAGCCAGTTGTCCTGTATACAGAATTCATTGTTTACATATCAGAAAATACAGTGCAGCACACATACAGCTCAGTACACCGTCCATACATGTCAGTAAGTGCCTGAGAACTTGTGAATGTGTGAGGAGCAATGCCTCGTGGGACATGTAATCCTGGCAGGAAGCCTTGCTATTGGGGCACTCTATACTATACTTTGCAGCCTGCTTCGCCATCACTGCTATAGGGGCACTCTGAAGGCAGGAGGAGCCTAGAAGAGAAGGATCTGGGCTGCTCAGTGCAAAACCATTACACAGAGCAGGCAAGTAGAACATGTTTGTTGTTTAAAAAAAAAAAAAAAAAAAAAAAAAAATCACTTTAACCACTTCAGCCCCGGAAGATTTGGCTGCTCAATGACCAGGCCATTTTTTGTGATACGGCACTGCGTCGCTTTAACTGACAACTGCGCGGTCATGCGACATTGTACCCAAACAAAATTGACGTCCTTTTTTTTCCCCACAAATAGAGATTTCTTTTGGTGGTATTTGATCACCTCTGTCGTTTTTATTTTTTGCGCTTTAAACAAAAGACCGACAATTTTGAAAAAAAACAAAAAACAAAAAAAAACAATATTTTGTACTTTTGCTATAACAAATATCCTCATTTTTATTTATTTATTTTTTTTTAAACTTCTTTTTCTCAGTTTAGGCCAATATGTAATTTTCTACATATTTTTGGTAATAAAAATCTCAATAAGTGTATATTGATCTGTTTGCGCAAAAGTTAAGGCGTCTACAAAACAGGGGATAGATTTATGGCATTTTTGATATTCTTTTATTAGTAACGGCAGCGATCTGTGATTTTTATCAAGACTGCAACATTATGTCGGACACATTTCTGGGTCGATTGACAATTATACAGCGATCAGTGCTATAAAAATGCACTTACTGTATAAAATGTGACTGGCAGGGAAGGGGTTATTATTAGGGGGCGATCAAGGGGTTAACTGTGTTCCCTTGTGTGTGTTCTAACTGTAGGGGGAGGGAAATGACTAAAGGAGATGACAGATCCTGATTCCTAGCTATTAGGAACTCACAATCTGCATCTCCTCTCCTCACAGAACAGGGATTTGTGTGTTTACAAACACGTCACTGTTCGGCCTCTCATGCCTGCGATCGCACGTGGCCAGCGGTCATCGCGACCGCCGGTCACCAGCATCGGCACCCCCACAGTGCAGCAGGCACGCCTACTATCCCACTTAAAGGAGCCGACGTATA
Source organism: Lithobates septentrionalis (assembly GCA_037952835.1). Classification (NCBI taxonomy): domain Eukaryota; kingdom Metazoa; phylum Chordata; class Amphibia; order Anura; family Ranidae; genus Lithobates; species Lithobates septentrionalis. Next base: position 145,429 of record JBBDGP010001509.1, read on the forward strand.
GCTACGAAGATTCGAAGGATTATGGCCGACCTGCTGCAGTATAATGACGGCGGCTGGTCGGCAAGTGGTTAAAGATTGTGTGAAGGGAAGATCAGCATCTGAACTCAGAGAAGGTGGAGGCTGATAGTAATAGAAGGCATTACAATTACATTTAAAGTAAACTTTTATCAGTATTGTGCATTATATTTAAAATGATCATATCCATGAAAAAATAAATAAATAAATAAAAAAAGTCTCAGCTTTAATATAAAAGATTCATATCTTCCCTTCCACCCTTCATATAGCGTCATGTCTGACTCCTAGTTAAAATGCCCATATATCCTACTTCTGGGTGTATTTAATTATTTACTTACTATTACTATTATTTAATTACTTTCATGGTTTCACGGTATAAATGAACCCCTTATAGTAGCGATTATCTGCTCTTTTGGTACTATAAAAGGGCTCATTTTAGTTTAACCCCATTATGACAGCTGATACCAAAAAAAAAAAAAAAAAAAAAGAATGCTGCTGCTACTAAACGTCTTAGGCCTGGTTCACACCTATGCATTTATTGGTGCATTTTGCAGAATGCGCACTACAGTTCATTTAATATGGTGTCCCATGTGAAACATTCACATCTATGCTTTTTTCAGCCGCTGCATATTTGGCAAGGGTCAAGGACTTTATTCAATACAAAATAGTGTTTTTTTGGTTCAATACACTTCAATGGAGAAGCTGCAGAAAAGCATGCTGTGCGTTCTTGCAGTGATTTGCTTTTTTAAGCTACCCAACAACAAATTGGCCAAAGAAAAAGCATAAAAAAAAAAATGCAAAAAACGCAAATCGCAGCAAAAAGCACTGCAGAAACAGATCAAAAGCAAACTGCATAGGTGTGAACCAAGCCTTATGCTGGCCACACACGTATCGATTTCCAAATGAGAATATTCTGAGAAAAATCTTTGTACATTCACCGAAGGAAAGAATGTTGTTTGAAAATTTCACTTGCTTTTAACATTCAGTTTTAAAATGAATGTAATTTCTGAACGAAAACCATATACACTGCCTGAAAATACCTTTGACCAAGAAGTTTTCTATTCTGCCCTTTCGAATTTTCCTGTCACTGCAGTCAAAAATGAATGTCAATTTGACCGCACTTACGATTAGAAAATCGAACGAACGTTCTTAAAATAAATTTTTTTTTTTGAAAGAAGACTTAGTTTTTGTATGGCCAGCATATAATATGTTACAGTTCTGAGAATTGGCAAAACAGTCTTTAATTTTTTCTTTTCTTAAAATAAAAAATTTGATCTCTGAGTCTGATTTTATTTACCAGAGTTAACCTCTAATGGTATATACAGGACTGTGTATCTCTTCTATCTGTTATTCTCAGAGTGGATTAGAGATTTTGCTCCCTAACCATATTGTTGGTCATTTAAATTTACCACCGCATAGAGATATTTAAGAATAAATTGCCTTTTTTTTTTTAAACTTTACATATTAACTAAATTATACACCACACGTTAAAGGTTATTATCCAATTAATAGATACAATAAAATCGGCCAACCAATCTATGAAAATAATCGTTAGTTGCAGCCCTAGATGCGATATCAGCCATACTATCTGTATGGCTGAAATTGCACGAACATCGCATGTGATTTGCACTGCGGTGCGAATCAAATGCGATCTCGCAGAGCGCAGTAGTGTGAACCAGCACTAACTGAAGATTAGATTACACAAATCTGGATGCGTCAAAAAGAAGGATTCCTCTGTACAGACTATCAATAAGAAAGAGAGTCTGACAGCAAACAGCTACTACTGCTCTCCCTTTAGAAAACCCACAATACTTCACAACATTAGTGTCATGAGTGCCCACTGTAGTAAATATTGATTCATAAAATAAAAATATTATACAGGCAGTCCCCGAGTTACGAACGGCCTCAAATGCCGGCCACTTGTGCTCCACGCTGGTCCTGGATACCTCAGGACACATCCCATACTGCAGTACTACATATACCTCATGGCCAGAAGAGCCCCAGATAACATAACAAGCGCCCGGAACATCCCACATCCATGCACAGGCGGACATTACACTTACGAATGCAGTGTTCCGACCGGAAGTTACACTTACAAATGCAGTGTTGCGACTTACGAACAACTTCGACTTACGAACAAACCTACAGTCCTTACTGTGTTCGTTACTCGGGGACTTCCTGTATAGCTAGTTAAAAAAAAGGTAGATTTAAAATATCAGTTTAAGATGGGACAGAAAATCCTCAGAGGCGCCAAAACAGCGCTGTTTGCTGACCCTTCAGAAGAGATCCCCAGACATCTTTTGAACACTTATATTGTTCTGGCAGCTAAAATAACCATAGCGCGAGCGTGGAAATCACCCGTGATTGAGGTCACATTGGTTTAACATAAAATATCCTAGATTACGATCACTGAAAAAATTGAACAGCATTCACAGAGATAAAAAAGCTACGTTTGAGAAGGTGGAACCCCTGGATTGCACATCTCCAAGCTCCCTAGACACTGGGCCACCTTGCGAGTGGAGGTCCGGGCTAAGGGGTCCTACTCTACTCTGATCTGCTTCTCCTACTTTTCTCCCCCCCCCCCTATTTCTTGCTTCCATGTTTTTGGTTCTGTCATACCATATTGATAAATGTTTTGGTAGGATGGTGAGGGGGGGGGGGGGGGGGCTATACAGCTTCCCCAATTGTACTATTTTCTCAGGATTGAGACCCCTTGGGTTGAGGTACCAGGATCCATTCTAGATGCTAATGTTATACTTTAGCATGTTCTGGAAATATGCGTGACCAACAACTTGCTGTAATGTCAACTTGATAATTATTCTTACTTGTTGATTTTTTGGGTGCCTAGTGGTTGATACCCATGGGCTTATAGCCTTAGAGAAATGGTCACGCTAACAAGTAGACCCGGATTGCTAGGCCTGAAACTTCTTGTAGTAGCGCTTCTGTACAGCCGGTCAGGGCCTCTGATCACTTTGGTGAATGCATCTTCATTTTGACGATTACCTGGTAATGTTCAAGTGTAAGTTTTTGTATTATACTTAAAATTGGAATAAAAATTATTGAAAAGGAAAACATCAGTTTAAACGATATTGAACTTATTTTGTAAAAAATTACAATTGCCCCTAAATCATTATAGTTTCCATTTAAATGGAAAATTTTCAGTTCGACTAATCTCTGTTCCTGCCCAAACTCCTTCAGTTTTCATGGGTTGGTCATACCTGTCCAATCACAGCCGGTCACATGTAAACAAGGAGATGCCGGTAATCAGCTCTCCTCGCCTCACACTGACAGAGTGTGAGGAGAGAAGAGCTGATCAGCGGCATCTCCTCACAGGGGGACATCTAGGGATGTAATTAGGGCACTGATCATCAGTACAATAAATAAATACGGTGTCATAAACAGTGCCCAACATTGCACACCAATGCCAGCATATAGTGCCCACCAGTGGCAGCAATCACTGCCCACAAGTACCACCAATCAGTGCCCATTAGCGATGCCAAATCAGTGCTGCCCATTAATGCCCATCACTGCTGTCGATCAATGCCCAGTGTCGCCCATCAATGCCCATTTGTGCCGCCTATCAGTGCCACCCAACAGTGCCGCCTATCAGTGCTCATCAGTGCGGCATATTAGTGCCTCCTCATCAGTGCCACCTCATCAGTGCACACCAGTGAAGGCGAAAAATCACTTACAAAATTTACTGACAGAAAAAAAAAGTAAAAAAACATTTTTTTTTTCAAAATGTTTGGCCTTTTTTTTTTTTTTGCAAAAAATAAAAAACCCAGCAGTGAATAAATACCACCAAAAGAAAGCTCTATTTGTGTGAAGAAAATGATAAAAAAAATTTGTTTGGGTACAGTGTAGCATGACTGCGCAATTGTCATTCAAAGTGCGACAGCTCTGAAAGCTGAAAAATGGCTTGGGCAGGAAGGGGGTGTAAGTGCTTGGAAGCGAAGTCTTTTGCAATAGTTCATTTGGGTTAAATTAATTACTTAACCAATACATATGGCTGCTGTCAGTGCTGTATAAACTATATGTCGCATCAGCTACACACAGTATACAACGCTGTGTTCTGGTAATGGTATGGGGACTTCTCGCCCCGTTCTGGGAACAGAATCAAGTCAAGCTAAGTGCTGCCCAGCCATTCACAGGAAGCTTGGTATTTTTGTCCATTACAAAGCTTCCTCTGTATGGCTGAAGTGGAGAGGTCGGCAAATGAGCCAGAGCATCTGTTAATAAAGGAAAATTACTATTTAAAGTGATAGGAAAGCTGGAGTTAAAGTGATTGTAAACCTTCACATATACCCAGTGAAGTGTCTGGCTTTAGGTGGTACACAGAGTGAAAAAGATCCTTCTACATTAGTTGTAGCCCTTTATTTGCAGTCTTCTCATCATCTGTTCAAAGTCCAACATTTTTAAAGCTTGTCTGAGCATTCAGAAAAAAAGGGGTGCAGAGCTCAGTGAGGAGAGCTCTAAGGCTCGATTCACATCAATAAAGTTTGCTTTTGAGCATTTCTGTAGTGCTTTTTGCTATACTTTTTGTGTTTTTTACCACAATGCACTACATGCTTTTCTGCAACTTCTCCATTGAAGTCTACTGAACCAAAAACGCAAAAAAAAATAAAAGTCACTGACCCTTTCCAAAAACGCACAAAAATGCATTGATGGGAACGTGTTCCATAGGAACCCATGTTAAAAAAAAATGTCCTGCCTTGCTGCAAAAAGCATTGGTTTGAATGAAGCCTTAGAGCTGATTGGATGGAAGAGAGGACACGACACACAGGAACAGAGCTGAGGCTGTCAATGAGCTGGGAGTCCCCCCACTGTCAGCTTTTTTCTCTTGGCGTCAGGAAAACCTGTTACAAGTCAGTCATACTGATAGCAGAGGAAAAAAGCAGCAGATAGAAATAACACTTTGGGGTTGATTTATTTAAACTGTAGAGTGCAAAATCTGGTGCAGCTCTGCATAGAAACCAATCAGCTTCCAGGTTTTTTTTTTGTCATAGCCTAATTGAACAAGCCAAAGTTAGAAGCCGAATGGCTACCATGCACAGATACACCAGATTTTGCACTCAACCCCTTTGAGACAAGCACACACTATAGATGGATATGCTTTGTTCATACTTCATATCTGAGGTTTACAATCACTTTAAGATACAACTTTTCTGTAAATTAAAACATCGAACATGTTACACAATAGTCCAATTAAGAATTAGATTGAGAAGGTCACATGGTCAACAATGATGCACTCACCCATTCAAATCAAAGGCCCGGGTCAAAATATGCTGAAGAACATCCAGGGATGTGATCTGGGGGTCCACGGCAAATGACCGGGACTCTGGCTGCAGGACACCTTCGCATTTCTATAGGAAAAAAAGGGAAACAAATGCTAGGCAAAACATAAATATATAAAATGCAGGAAACATCGGGAAGCAGTAATTATAGTGGTACTCCAGGGAAACAAGAATTATATATACTGTATAAAGCGTCCAAACAGGGAAGCCACCATACCAGCACCAATATCTTTAGCTTTAAGTGGGCTCCAAACACTGCTGTACACACAATTCAATTCCAGAAAGGACCAGGATCGAATGTAACAGAGGATATCATTCTAAACCAAGGGTGTCCAAACTTTCTAAACAAAAAAGGGACAGTTTACTGTCATTCAGACTTTTAGGGGGCCTGACTGTGGATAATGGGAGTAGAAAGCATCCTGGCGTCAGTGGGCGTAAACAGTGTCCCATCGTTGGTGTCAGTAGAAGGAATAGTGCCCCATCGTTGGTGTCAATGGGAGGAATACTGCCCCATCATTGTTACCAGAAAACATCCTGGCGTCCATGAGAGTAAATAGTGCTCCATTGCTGGTGTCAGTATCAGAAATTATGCCCCATCATTGGTGTCAGTGGGGAGAATAGTGTCCCAAACCACATAAAAGGCAAGCAAAGTTTGGAGGCCACTGTTCTAAACCACATCAAATAAAAACCATTACCAATGTCTATATAAATACATTCTAATTGAAATCTTTATTCAATCCATGGGGGGAGAGTGATGAAAGGCAGTCAGTCCACCACACCTCTTTTCTCCTAAGTGACAAAGGTCTGTCTCCACCTTTCCTAGATTTGGGCATTTCATCAATTATGAACCTAAGATCTCCATCTTTATGTCCCAATTGGGTGGAATGTCTAGAGACAACAAGATTATGCTGTCACTACCGGATTAAACAGCGATGTTGGACAATTCTATCTTTTTTTTTTAAATCTTTTGTGTGGTTTCACCCACATAGATGGGATTACAGGGACATACCATCACATAAATCATGAAGACAAAGAAAGGAAAAATAATGTCATATGCAGAATGATTACCCAGTATTGAGATGTTCAAATGCACCCCCCTTGATAGGAAGAGAGCATTGAATACATCCTAAAGAGGGATAGAAACCGCAGCATTTAGGTCATGAAAAAAAAGTGTCCTTTTTTTTGGAACGCTGCTCAGACTAACTGCACCCCCCTAGATGGGAAGAATCATTGAATAGATCCTAAACAGAGATGGGAACCGCAGCGCTAAGGTCCTAAAAAGAGTGTCCTTTCTTTTTGGAATTCTGCTCAGACTAACCAGTCCCATAAACTTTGATTGCGTTTAAGTGCCTGAATCAGATAATGTTGGAATTTAGAGATATCTGGATATGCTTCCTTAAGAATATGCCAATGTTTCCTAATTACCCCAAAAGGTCTATGGACATTGATTCGTGTAGAAAAGGGGGTTTGTTTAGGCCTACAGCCCTCGAGCCTTGGTATGCGGGTTTTGGAGTTCCCCTTTTGAGCTTCTGTATCTTCTGATCGATCGATGATCTGGGATAATCCCTTTGTAAAAAACGTTGTTGCATCATCTTGAGCCGGAGATCACGTATGTGGGTCTGAAACAATCTGAGACACCCTCAGTAGCGGACTCCAAACAACAGCCCTAAACACAAGTTGTGGGTGATAACTAGTGTAAAGCAACAAGTGATTATTGTCATTAGGCTTAGCGTACAAGTCGGTGTAAAACTGGTGCTCTAACCTGTTCACGAAGGTATCCAAAAAAAGAAAAACTGAGGAAATGAGGGGAGCGATGAATGGAGACGACACCGAGCTAAACCAGCCACACCATCCTCCTGATATATGGTGCTCTCCCCAGGATGGCACCTCTCATACAGCTTCACGTTCCAGGCCCAAGACAACCACCACCACCAGCGATGACGACGACCAAGATCAGCCACAACAATCCATAGACAGGGCTTCGAGCCGCTGCCTTACAGACCAGTTACAGCCTGCCAAGCCAAAAGCAGAGGCCAGCCACCTGATGCCCCACCTGACTGACAGCCGGTAAGACCTGTCGGAATACAGAGGCGAGCCTTGCTTGTGAGAGAAAAAGGAAAAAAAAAAAAAAAAAAGGACGAAAAAAAAGACGATAAGGAGACTGCCAATAGGGTTGAAGGAGGAGGGACTTGACTGGAGATTTGCGACAATTGGCGTGCATTACAGACAATCATTTGGTGACTCCTGTGCTCTGGCAAGCTATGCTCACACATGATGCCAGCAGTGAATGGGCTGACAAAAGCCTGGGCGCCAGGATGCAATTTCTAATCAAAATGGTGACCTGGGATTAGTCGAGCCCTGCATTAACATATTTAAAGTGGTTGTAAAGGCTTAAGGATTTTTACCTTAATGCACTCTCTGCATTAAGGCCTAAGCCCTTCTATGCTGCAGATCCCTCCAGCCCACCGCCCCCCCCAACCCACTTTATACTTACCTGAGCCTGATCTCGATCCAGCAACATGCACCAGTACAGAGGATTTCTCTGCTCTCTCCCTCCTCATTGGCTCAGATACAACAGCAGGAGCCATTAGCAGTAAGAAGGGAGGGGGGCAGGACCAAGTAACGGGGTGTGAGCATGCATGAGTGCCCCCATAGCAAGTGGCCTGATATGGGGGCACTCGGTGGGGAGGGGGGGAGCCAGAAGAGGAGGATCAGGGCTGTTCTGTGCAAAACTATTATTACACAGAGCAGATAAGTATGGCACATTTGTTATTTTAAAGCATTTTAAGGTTTACAAATCACTTCAAGGAACATAGGGTCATCATCTCTCCACCCCCAGCCTGCTTTACACTGTACAGTGAAGCTGCAGGATGCTGATGAGGTCATCTCTTTGCTGCCATCAGTTTGGCCCTTGTCAGCACATTTGAATAAAGCACATTGGATTGGCTGCCAGTAGTATTGCCCCTACATTTCTTAGTGCTGCTTGTAAGTCAAGTCAAATTTATGTACTACTGACATCTACCATTATGGAATAGCAGATGGACAGCACAATGGGCACAAGTTCATGGTAATATATACAATGTAGAGGAGGGGGTATGTGATGGAATGCAGCGATATGCTCAGTCTGGGTAGAGGTGACATATTACACATAATTGTGCAGAATTTATGTGCAAAAGGGGTGCACAGCCAATACCCTATGAGCAGGCAGGACACAAAGGATGGTAAAATAAGCATATATAGCATGACGTTAGGTATACAATGGACATTGATTATAGGTGAAGGCTGGAAAGGGTACATTAGTGAATACTGTAGGCATTTTAAAGATGGGGCGCTCAGTGTTATGATAGTAGTGGGGGAACAAAGGATGAGGATAAACAATATAGAGGAGAGACAAACAATGAATGTGTTGGAAAGGGTACACAAGGGTACTAGTAGTAGTTTCCATGCAGTGCTTCTGGGATGAACTAGAGTGATTCTGATTGGTCAGCATCGCCGCAGTGAATTGCTCTGGTCAATCCTGGAAGTGCTACACAGAAGAGTTAAGATTTCAAATCCCTGGACCGCTACAGTGACAGTTTAGCTTTGCTGGAGGCAAGTACAGTGAGGTCCAGGGGCGCAGGGATGGTGTTAATTCACCTTTAAATTTTCATGGAATTTGGAGATGTTGATTGTCTAAGAACAGTATTGGAGGTGTAAAAGTTGTGGAACCACCTTGTTCTAGTTCTATAATCCCATCTTCGATGTCAGGAATTCTGTTACTTCCTCGATTTCCATGGCTGAAGGTAAGAATGGTTGTTAAATCAACAGGGTAGAGATGTTAAAGCTGCATTATATGTAGAAGTCAGATGGTGCTGAAGGCCCTTGAAGGATGGTTCTTCTAGTTTGATGTAGATGGCCTTTTTCACGCCTCTTATGAATCAGCTGTCCTCTGTCCAAAATGTACACCTCACTATCCTGGAAAGAATGTCCCTTTTCCATAGAAGCGGTATTAAACCCAAAAGCAAAAATGTAATATGTTTCATCTTACCAATCCATAACCATTTCAATACTGGGCACTTTCACTCCCTTCCTATCCAGGCCACTTTGATTGACAATTGCGCAGTCATGCAACACTGTACCCAAATGATATTTTTTTATCATTTTTTTGAGACAGATAGAGCTTACCTTTGTTGGTATTTTATCACAACTGGGTTTTTACTATTTGCTAAACAAACGAAAAAAGACCGAACATTTTGGAAAAAAAAAAAGTTTTTCTTAGTTTCAGTTTAAAATTTTTTCAAAGTAGTAATTTTTCTTCTTCACTGATGAGACGCCACTGATAAGGCGCACCGATCTGCACTGATTGGGATTCATGGGGCTGCACGGATTATCAATATAGTGTGCTGACAGCCTTGTTGGTTAACGGCTCTCCTTTCCTCATGCAGACACAGCGTGTGAGGAAATGACTGCCAATAACCGGCAAGTCTGTTTATATGTGATCAGTTGTGATTGGACACAACTGTTCACATGGTAAAGGACTGCTGTGATTGGCCCTTAACCCTGACCTGTGATCAGCTGTGGCTGTAAGAAAAAAGGAAGTGAAAGGATATCTCCCAAATGGAATAAAGATGGCAAAAGTAAAACTAACAGGGGTTACAGTTGTGCTCATAAATTGAAGGTTCTGGAGTGGCCATCTCAGTCTCCTGACCCCAATATCATTGAGCCACTCTGGGGAGATCTCAATTGTGCAGTTCATGCAAGACAGCCCAAGAATTTACAGGAACTGGAGGCATTTTGCCAAGAGAAATGGGCAGCTTTACCATCTGAGAAGATAAAGAGCCTCATCCACAAATACCACAAAAGACTTCAAGCTGTCATTGATGCTAAAGGTGGCAATAAACGGTATTAAGTCCGCTGGAGCCCACACACGATCGAATTGTCCGGAGTCCGGTCCGCCGGACCAAGTCTGCCGGAAAGTCCACTAGTGTGTACGCGACATTAGATGTACTAGATGGGCTTGACTAACAAATAAAAGCTGAACGCCAACTAACTTTTTCTAAGCAGTTAAAGCAAATGTTTTTCCTTGGATAAAGGTTCTACACAAATAAATAAAAGCTGATCATTGTAACCACCCCTGTCAGTGGTAAATGGTTTGTCTTAATGTGGTCTGTAAAGGTGGAACTATACTCACCTCCACTTCATCGCTGTAGTGTCCAGAGGCTTCCTCACCAGACCCTGACAGCTTTGACCAGTCTTCTTCCAGCTTCCAGTCTTCGCCATTTTGATTGGACGGGTTAAGATGATGTCACTCCCGCACATGTTCGGGAGTTCATTCTATCGGCATATAAGCATGCATCTCAGTATACATTGCGAACAAGCAGGTAACAATTTCATGCAGAAGAAACACAGAGTCTCTTCTGTTTTAAAAAGCCTGCCTGTTTGTCTGCAAACTTTTTTTTTAAAGAAAAAGGAAGCTGAAAAATAAAAGACTTACTGGCTGGATCACCAACTGTAACAATAAAGGGGGGAAAAAAAAGCCAAACAACTAATGCAGACATCACATAATATATTACATTTTTATGTTTGGGTTTAATATGACTTCAAGGTGTAGGAAGACTGCTGACTCTCGGCCAGCAGAGTTTGCACTCCTATGCTGGGCCATTTGTTTGTGGAGAGGTTGCCTCGTCTCCCCAGCCTACAGGTCATTGCAATCCTCATTACCCTTGTGTTTGGGTCTTCTGGCTGTACAACCATCTGTCTCCATGTATTGCTGGGTTTGAGGGACACAGGGATCCCATGTCTGTTAAAGATCCTTTTGAGTTTGTCAGGGTGGTATGCCATAGATCAGGGTTTCTCAACCAGGGTTCCATGGAAGTCTAGGGTTCCTCTAGACCAGTGGTTCTCAACCTGGGGGTCGGGACCCCCTCGGGGGTCAAATGATGATTTGCCAGGGGTCACCAAATCCTTGGCTGTTCCTGAAGCCTGCACTGCTCTCCCAGCCTTTTTGCGGCCACCCAGCTGGGCTGTTCCTGGAGCCCACTCAGCCTCTTCACAGCCGTCCATTCAGTTCACAGCATGGCTGGGGCAAAGACTAGAGGTCAGCTGACTGGTGAAGAATGTAAAGTGGGAGGGGCTGAAGGAGACCGTATCTTCTGATTTTGGCATAGGTGTCACTGCTACGATACACCACAAAGTCGGAGACACAGTGAAGCCGGAGACACATTGAGTAACACTACCTGTGATTATAGTTGCCATTAAAAGTCCCCACTACAGTTCTCAGATCAGCAGATGGCCTTGATCAAGATCACCTAAGTTGGCTGATCAGAATTCCCCGCCAGCACTGCCACTCATCCCATACCCTCCTCCCCCCACCAAGGAGTAAGAGAAGGAATAAAAATAGAGAATACCTGTAAGGGAGAGGAAAACAGGGGGCGGAACAAAGAAAAAGGGAGAGAAAGAATAAGAGAGAGAACAAGAAAGACGGCTAGAGAGAGGGATGGGGGGAAAAAAAACAAGAAATTAGGATAGAGAGAGATAAAAGGGAAAGAAAGGAGAACAAAGAGTGATGCATCCTAAAATGTACCATAAGGGGTTTTAATACTGTACCAGTGGAAGGGACTCAGGGAGCGCTAAAAGTCCGTGGGTTAGGGGCGCAAATTACTTGTCTTGCCTTGGGTGCTGATAAACCACGCTATGAATTAATTTTACGATTAGGGGTCCCCACAACTTGGGAAATTTTATCAAGGGGTCACGGCACTAGAGAGTTTGAGAACCACTGCTCTAGTCTAGACTCAGATTGCTTGGGGTTCCTTGAGCTATGAGCAATCTCTGCCTCACAGATAAGTTCCTGCTGACACCATTGATCTTTTTAGCTATCTGTAAGGGGGAATTTCTTCCCAATGACCACAAGTGTAAGGAGCATTCTTCTTACTGACCATCATGAGTTGTAGATATAGTCATTTCTAGCAGGGGTTCTCTGAAATCAGAAAGTTAGGCTGCTCTAGATAATCTGGTTGTATATACAGTAGGTGAGCCTGGCAGGTTTCCAAAGTTATAATGGCATTAGGGACACAGAAAGATCTACAGTAAGTGGGTTGGAGAGGGTATAAAAGATTGGGTTGTACGGAAAGGAAATATATGGAGGAGAGTGTGACGGGTGCCCAGTGTTGTGATGGCATTAGAAGAGAGAGGTACTCCATGGCCAGGTTAGAAAAAGGGTGATATAGACCCTAGAGGGGGACAGGGATGCCCCCAAAATCCATGCCAGACACTTATTTTTTGGGGGGCAGGGGGCCCCCACCCCAAAGCACCTTGTCCTCATGTTGATGGGGACAAGGGCATCTTTCTGACAACCCTGGGTTGTGGTTGTGGGGGTCTGCAGGCAGAGGGCTTATCAGATCCTGCCCCCTATCCTACGTAAATGAGCATGGGGTTATTCACCAAAAAAGTGTCAAAAAGAAATAAAAAAAACAAAAAAAAACACACACACACACACACTTTTTTTTATTTTTAATAAAGCATTGTCAAAAACTATGTCCCCTGACATAGATCCATCGTCAATCAAGACACCTTCCGCCACCGCCGAATGCAAAAAAATAAATAAATAAATGTCCGTCCGCGACGAAGGCCAACCGTCGACTGCAGGCTCAGTCATTTGACAGTTCTTATATAGATAAGGGGCGCCGTCCCATGTGACATCACCGACCGGTGCATGCTGGGTCGATGATTTCACCGGGGGGTGGTGCCAGCAGGTGATGTGCCAGGTGGTCCAGTCCCTTACCTATATAAGAAACTGTCAAACTGCTGAACCTGCAGATGGCAGTTAGTCTTCGTCGCGGGCAGAGCTTTTTTTTTTTTTGTTTTCTGGTCCGGCGGGCGTCATGTTTGACGATGGTTCTACATTGGAGGGACATCGTTTTTATATTTTTCTGTCTGTGTTTTTATTGTTTTCCAAAACTTTCCTTTGGTGAATGGTAGGGGTACAATGTACCCCATACTCATTCACATGGGGGGGGGGGCTGGCTGTGGATCTCGGGTTCCAGATTCCGATAAACCCCGTGCCCGCAGACCCCACAACCACAGCCCAGAGTTGTGGGGAAGAGGCCCTTGTAGCCATCAACATAGGGACAAGGTGCTTGGGGGGGAACCCCCCCCATGTTGAGGGCATGTGGCCTGGTATGGTTCATGGGGGAGGGGGATCGCCATGCTGTTTTTTTTTAACATTTTTATATAGCCAGCAATGTTTTGTTTTGTTTTGTTTTTTTCATTCAGCTGTCAGCGGGGAAGCCGTTGACAGATGACTCATCCGTTGTTAAAGCGGACCTTCAGTCATTTTTTCAACTTTCCATCTATTAAATCCTCTGCCCTTGTTGTTTTAACTTTGGATAGTTAAACATTTTTTTTCTGCCAGTAAATACCTTATACAGCCCACTTCCCACTTATGACATCATTCTCAGCTTTTTCTCTCACTCTTGTGAGTTTGCCAGGAAGGGAGGGGGGATGAGTCATAAGAGGGCCAATGAAAGCTGCAGGGCTGCAGAGCTGGAGGTGTGCCTCTGTAAATCCAGGAAGTGAATAGGCAGCAGCTTCAGCTGCCCACAGTTAAAATGGTTGCAGCCAGACTCAGTGGAGGGAGATTTCTGCAGCATATTTGGCAAATACAGAATCACAGTATATATAAAATAATATGCAAAGTGGTTGGAGGGAAGCTTCGGAATGGCAAAGATGTTTTTATTACAAGTTATGTAAGCAGACTGCAGTTCCTCTTTAAGGACGCAGCGGCTGGCTTCCCACCCCACTTCCTAACATCCAGCTATTCACTATGCCCTGATTGGGCAAAGCTTTGCCCAATCAGGGCTTAGAATGCACTACGCAGTGCATTGTGGGGCGCTCAAGGGGCGAACATCCCACCGAGCGGGATGTTAAACGGGGGAACAAGCAATGTTCAGGCCTAACTTTTGCTCGGCTCAAACTGTTCGCCCGATTATGGGTGGAGCTGTGCACACAATACAGAGAGGGGGTACAATGCACAGGGGGAATAGATCATGGATGGAGCAGTGTACTCAGTATATAGGAGGGGTATACAATACACAGCGAGTACAGATTAAGGGTGGAGTTGTGTGTACAGTACAGAGGAGGGGGATACAATACACAGAGTACAGATTATGGGTGGAGATGTGTACACAGTATATAGGAGGGTTAACAATACACAGATTATGGGTGGAGAGGTGTACATAGGAGAGTATACAATGTACAGGGGTGATATATTATAGGTGGAGATATGTACACAGTATATAGGAGGGTATACAATGTACAGGGGTGATATATTATGGGTGGAGATGTGTGCACAGTATATAGGAGGGTATGCAATGTACAGGGGTGATATATTATGGGTGGAGATATGTACACAGTATATAGGAGGGGTATACAATGTACAGGGGTGATATATTATGGATGGAGAGGTGTACACAGTATATAGGCGGGTATACAATGTACAGGCATAATATATTATGGGTGGAGATATATAGACGGGGTATACAATAGACAAGGAGTACAAATTATGGGTGGAGCAGTGTACACAGTATATAGGAAGGTATACAATACACAGATTATGGGTGGAGATGTGTACACATTATATAGAAGAGTATACAATGTACAGGTGTGATATATTATGGGTGGAGATGTATACACAGTATATAGGAGGGCTATACAATACACAGGGGGTGATATATTATGGGTGGAGATGTATACACAGTATATAGAAGAGTATACAATGTACAGGTGTGATATATTATGGGTGGAGATGTATACACAGTATATAGGAGGGGTATACAATACACAGGGGGTGATATATTATGGGTGGAGATGTATACACAGTATATAGAAGAGTATACAATGTACAGGGGTGATATATTATGGGTGGAGATGTGTGCACAGTATATAGAAGTGTATACAATACACAGATTATGGGTGGAGATGTATATACAGTATATAGGAGGGTGTACAGGGGTGATATATTATGGGTGGAGATGTATACACAGTATATAGGAGGGTATACAATGTACAGGGGTGATATATTATGGGTGGAGATGTGTACACAGTATATAGGAGGGTATACAATACACAGGGGGTGATATATTATGGATGGAGATGTGTACACAGTATATAGGAGGGGTATACAATACACAGGGGGTGATATATTATGGGTGGAGATGTATACACAGTATATAGGAAGGTATACAATACACAGAGGGTGATATATTATGGGTGGACATGTGTATTGGGGGAGGGGGTTCCAGGTGTACAAAGCGCCCAGTTACACGACCCGGCCAGCCGGACTCACCCTGACCCGGACCCGCACCACTTCCCGCTCCTCTTCCTCCTCCATGTCCCGAGCCTCCTCTGTCCGGTGAACATCCGGGAATGACGTCATCCCACTTGTCACCCACTGCACTCTGATGTCATCACACCACACCTACAGACAACACAAGCATTGGGAGCATAGAGCGCCAACTCTCTCCCACATTGTCTCCGCCTCAGGCGCCGATTTGCGCCATTTTGGTGACTACTAAAGGCTATTGATTTCAATGGGTTAATCCACAACAAAATGGCGCCGCACCGGGGACAAATGAGGACAGCTTTGAGCTGGTTAGGAGAGATGACAGGCCGGGGATTGTTTTGACGTTTCAGTGGCTCACATGTGTGAGGATCCCTGTGTCTGGAGGAGGAGGAGACTGGGCGAGGGAGGACAATAACATAGGGAGCCCTGCCCACATCACATCCCAGTATGCTCTTCAGTCCCCCTTTTTGTGTGTAAGCATACTGATCACCATCACATTCTTCTCTGTATGTCATAATATGAGGAGCTGTACACTTTCTTAGGACATAAACAGTAATACTATGATTAAAGAAGAGCTAACGGGAAAACTTTTTTTTTAAATTCTGGATAGAGTAAGGGAGGGTTATACCCCTGTCAGTGATTTATGTCATCGGTGTTCCATTGTGGAGCATTCCTTCACTTCCTGTATGAGCCCCTGAAACAAAAGGGGCCAGGGACCCTGCTGGAACCAGGACCTACAAACAACAGTCCCCTGCCTTCTTGGCCTCACTCTTTTGGACGGCGGAGTGGCCAACCCCCGTTCTGCGCACCACAAGGCCCTGCCTCCGGCTGCGGGTCCAACGCTCTCATTGGGCGGGGCCACACGCCCTGCACGCGATAGTGCATTTCGCCAACAACCCACTCACCAGTGTCCAGGAACAGGCGGAGACTGCGGTCATGTGAAAGTCCGACATTAGGGCAGTTCCTTGACTTAGAGATGAGCTGTAACACTGTACAGCAATGAGGGTACAGCTTCCCTCTGAAAAGTACTGTCCTGTGTCACTATACACCTTAGCCTTGTGAATGTTGCAGTTAGGAGGGCCGCTGCCCAGCCTGTGCCCTCTCCACCCATCCAGCGTAACTCTGCTACCTCACTTCCAGTAACAGAATGGGGTCCCGCCGTGCACGTAGCGTGGGCCTCATGCATACACTTGTTAACTCCTTCGCTCTTGTACCAGGTGGCCAGGCCATGGATCTATATTGGCGTCCTGCAAGTGCTGCTTGATCCACCGAAACCCAGCCTCCCCTATATTTAGATCACTGGTGGGTAGGCTGGATACAAAAAGCCTGGCAACTGCAGCGCACACATTAACTCTTTCCCTCCCAGTCTGGGGCAGCCACTAACTAAAACCATACTCCGGTAGGCAACCTGCCTATGCTCTAGCCCAGTGTTTCTCAACTCCAGTCCTCAAGGCGCCCCATCAGGCCATGTTTTCAGGTTTTCCATTATTTTGCACAGGTGAATTGATTAGTTTCACTGCCTTAGTAATAACCACAGCCGTTTCATCTGAGGGAAATCCTGAAAACATGCACTGTTGGGGCGCCTTGAGGACTGGAGTTGAGAAACACTGCTCTAGCCGCTTCAGGGCACAGGTTTCACGGCCCGTCAGCTCTGTCGCTTCTCGGTGGCTTCAGCAGTCCGCGCGGGTGCTTCCCGCACTATCGCCCAGCCTGGGCAGCGCCATGGAATGTGTTCACGCAAGGCGACTGAAGAGCAGGAGTGAAAGTGGCTCAGGAGAGAGCTGGCAAACTGCTGGGCCGCAGAGCCTCAGCAGGATGTAGGATGGGGGCCAGCTGGGTTAGGGTGGTGTCTCAGTAGGAGGACTGGATGCATGGCAAGCTCCTGAGGGAAAGAGAGAAGAAAGAAAGTCGATTTTTCAAAGAAGGGGGCACAAAAGGGAAGTGGGCGAAGAAAAGTGGGGGCTGGACTAGAGTTGCCACCTCATCCCTTTAAAACCGAACACCTTTGAATTACACAGGTTCTGAGGCTAATTAAATGCAGATAAGGCACCAAGTGAGTTTAATTACCACCTTAATCAGCCACAGAACCTGTGTAATTAATATGTGTTTGGGTTTAAAGGGATGAGGTGGCAACCCTAGGCTGGACTGGTGATTTTGGAGGAGCTAGGTGTGCAGGAGGGCTTGCAGAGTGCTGAGGTAAAAATAAATCGAAAAGAGCCATAGGGGAGAGTGAACCCTGCTGGAGGAAAAGCAAAAGCCTACAGCACCTGGTTTTCCCAGGCAAGTACTAACCAGGCCCAACCCTACTTAGCTTCCAAGATCAGACAAGAGCGGGCACATTCAGGGTGGTGTGGCTGTAGGCAGTTCTTAGCCTCTCCGTCAACCCTCTTCTACTTGTCACTGGCAGCCTGGCACCACCTTTCCTTCACTTTACAACACTCAGCTGTGCCTTTTCACAAGCACCTCCACATGCCCATCGACTCTCCTCAAACCCTGCCTCCTGCTGCTTTGCTCCCTCTTTAACCTCTTCCTGCCTGCATCTTCTCACACACATTCTCAGACTGGCCTCAAAGGCTCCTTTCTGGTTCCCCCTGGCCTGACTTTACCCTTTCGCTGACAGGGCTTCGCACCACACACATGCTTCCCACGCTGTCCCCCAGCCTGGGGAGCGTCACAGCATGTGTTGTCTCAAGGCGACTGAAGAGCAGGAGTAAAGGCGCCAAAGTGGCTTAGGAGAGCGCTGGCAAATTGCCGGGCCATGGAGCCTAAGCGGGATGTAGGATGGGGGTGAGCTAGCCAGCTAGGTGGGGGATGGCTTCTCAGCGTTGCTTTTTTGTTGTAGGGGACTGGATGCATGGCAAGCTCCTGAGGGAAAGAGAGAAGAAAGAAAGTGTTTTTTTTCAAAGATGGGGGCACAAAAGGGAAGCGGGCGAAGAAAAGTGGGGGTTGTACTTGTGATTTTGGAGGAGACAGGTGTGCAGGAGGGCTTGCAGAGCGCTGAGGTAAAAATGAATGGAAAAAAGCAATAGGGGAGAGTGACCCCTGCTGGAGTAGAAGCAAAAGCCTACAGCAACCTGGCAGTCTACCATGCTAGTACTAATCAGACCCAACCCTGCTTAGCTTCCAAAATCAGGCACATCTAGAGTGGCATGGCCACTGGCAATACACAGGCTCTTCCTCAACCCTCTCCTACTTGTCACCGGCAGCCTGGCCCTGCCTTTCTTTCATTTTACAATACTAGGCTGTGCCTTTTCACAAGCACCAATGAAGTAGCAGGCAGAATATCGGTAAAATGACGTTGCTGGACACAGGACTCAAGTATAGGAGATTTATTCCACCTTTTTGGCCAAAAAGTGGACATGCTTGACCCGACTCGTGTCTAAATGTCAAGTGTGCAAAATACAGCTCATACAGTGTACATATAATTTCAGCATATTGCGTCACAAGCGAACAGGCGGTACATTTCCATTATACAAAACATTCTAACCTTTTAAAAATCAACCTAAAATCAACCTACGCATCCTAAACCAGACAAGTTCTGCAAAACATGTATTTTTAAACCTTATGCAAAACTTTCGTTTTCCTTGCACAGAAAGAGGAACAACTTAGCAGGTTTCTGTGATGGGAAGGGGAGTGAGTAAGTCCAGTGTCTTTAACCACAACCTGTCACAAGTAGTTTCAACATTAAATACAAGAAATATGATTCTTATCTGAAATTCTAAATCAGTCTTACTACACACATAACTATGGCCATATAAACTGACCCTCGTTGCCACTTCACCACCACTAGGGTTGCCACCTTTTCTTCAAGCCAAACCCGAACATGCCACGGCATACAGTGGGTGTGGCCATATTGTGTTAACATTGGCAGGAGCCTAAAGGGGCATGATTAAATAAAACAAAATCATTCTTGTACCCATAAAATATGCTCACTTTGCTGTGCCACAAGCAAGAGTCTCACCGACATGTATAAACCTCAGCACAATCATTTAAAAAAAATAATAAAACTCTACCATTACTACAGAGGAAGTGCAGTTTAGACCAGGGGCGTTAGTCCACCTTTTCATTATATACAAAGGGTATTACGGTATGTGCAGGAAGGGAGTGCAAAGTGTAATGGGGCGTACACACGGTCGGACTTTTCAGCTACAAAAGTCCAACGGACGCTGACGGACTAAAGCTGGCTGGTAATCCGATCGTGTGTGGGCTTCTCCGGACTTTCAACGGACTTTTTCAGCCTCAAATCCGACGGACTTTAGATTTGAAACATGCTTCAAATCTTTCCGACGGACTCGAGTCCGGTCGAAAAATCCGCTCGTCTGTATGCTAGTCCGACGGACAAAAACCCACGCTAGGGCAGCTATTGGCTACTGGCTATGGACTTCCTTATTTTAGTCTGGTGTACGTCATCACGTAAGAATTCGACGGACTTTTGTGTGATCGTGTGTAGGCAAGTCTGTTCGTTAGAAAGTCCGCCGCAAGTCCGTCGAAAGTCCGCCAAAAGTCCGTCGAAAGTCTGTCGGACAGGCTGTCGGACTTTTGTAGCTGAAAAGTCCGACCGTGTGTACGCCCCATTAGACATTATGTACAGGAAATGAGTGCAAAGGGTAGGTAGTATTTTCAGGAGAGGAGTGAGGAGGGTGAAACAGTGACCAGTATATGCAGCAGAGGCGTGTGGAGGGTATGACAGTGGGCAGTATGGGGGGGTTGGAGAACTGTATGGTATATGGGGGGTGAACTGTGTATATGGATTGTATATGGGGGGGAACTGTGTATATGGATGGTGTATGGGGTGGGGGGACTGTATATATGGATGGTGTATGGATGGTGTATGGGGGGGTACTGTATATATGAATGGTGTATGGGGGGGTGGGGGAACTGTATATATGGATGGTGTATGGGGGGGACTGTATATATGGATGGTATATGGGGGGCTGTGTACAGTGCATAGTTACCAACTGTCCCGGATTTCCCGGGACATTCCCGGGATTTAGACTCCATTCCCGATTTTATTGTTTCCCGGGAAATGTCCCGAGAAATCCAGTTCCTCACGGATTTTCGCCGCCGCCTGCCGCCGCTAGAGGTCCGCCATTTCAAAGAAGACCAGGAAGACGGCTGGGGGGGGGGGTTGACAGAGCTCTTGCGTCTCCGCCTGCTAGGGACTCCTGATGTGAGGGGGGGCTCCACTGGGGACACCTGATGTGAGGGGGGCTCCACTGGGGACTCCTGGAGTGAGGGGGGCCCGCTGGGGACTCCTGATGTGAGGGGGGCTCCACTGGGGACACCTGATGTGAGGGGGGCTCCACTGGGGACTCCTGGAGTGAGGGGGGCCCCGCTGGGGACTCCTGATGTGAAGGGAGGCTCCGCTGGAGACTCCTGATGTGAGGGGCGCTCCACTGGGGACTACTGGAGTGAGGGGGGCCCTGCTGGAGACTCCTGATGTGAGGGGGGCTCCACTGGGGACTCCTGGAGTGAGGGGGGCCCCGCTGGGGACTCCTGATGTGAGGGGGGCTCCACTGGGGACACCTGATGTGAGGGGGGCTCCACTGGGGACTCCTGGAGTGAGGGGGCCCCGCTGGGGACTCCTGATGTGAGGGGGGCTCCACTGGGGACACCTGATGTGAGGGGGGCTCCACTGGGGACTCCTGATGTGAAGGGGGGCTCCGCTGGAGACTCCTGATGTGAGGGGCGCTCCACTGGGGACTACTGGAGTGAGGGGGGCCCTGCTGGAGACTCCTGATGTAAGGGGGGCTCCACTGGGGACTCCTGGAGTGAGGGGGGCCCCGCTGGGGACTCCTGATGTGAGGGGGGCTCCACTGGGGACACCTGATGTGAGGGGGGGCTCCACTTGGGACTCCTGGAGTGAGGGGGGCCCCGCTGGGGACTCCTGATGTGAGGGGGGCTCCACTGGGGACACCTGATGTGAGGGGGGCTCCACTGGGGACTCCTGGAGTGAGGGGGGCCCCGCTGGGGACTCCTGATGTGAGGGGGGCTCCACTGGGGACACCTGATGTGAGGGGGGCTCCACTGGGGACTCCTGGAGTGAGGGGGGCCCCGCTGGGGACTCCTGATGTGAAGGGGGGCTCCGCTGGAGACTCCTGATGTGAGGGGCGCTCCACTGGGGACTACTGGAGTGAGGAGGGCCCCGCTGGAGACTCCTGATGTGAGGGGGGCTCCACTGGGGACTCCTGGAGCGAGGGGGGCCCCGCTGGGGACTCCTGATGTGAAGGGGGGCTCAGCTGGAGACTCCTGATGTGAGGGGCGCTCCACTGGGGACTACTGGAGTGAGGGGGGGGCCCCGCTGGAGACTCCTGATGGGAGGGGGGCTCCACTGGGGACTCCTGGTGTGAGGGGGGCTCCGCTGGGGACACCTGATGTGAAGGGGGGCTCCGCTGGAGACTCCTGATGTGAGGGGGGCTCCACTGGGGACTCCTGGGATTTCCCGGGACATTCCCGGGATTTAGACTACATTCCCGATTTTATTGTTTCCCGGGAAATATCCCGAGAAATCCAGTTCCTCACGGATTTTCGCCGCCGCCTGCCGCCGCTAGAGGTCCGCGGCTGGCGGAGACATCTCCGCCGGCCGCCATTTCAAAGAAGACCAGGAAGATGGCTGGGGGGGTTGACGGAGCTCCTGCGTCTCCGCCTCACCACGCCTATGCCCCACTGCCGGTCTGTTATGGAAAGGGGCGGGGTTCTAACCATGTGGCCGGCGGATAGGAGACTAGGACACCTGAGGTAAGGGGGGGGGCACCGCTGGGGGCATCTGATGTAAGGAGGGCTCCACTGGGGACTCCTGGAGTGAGGGGGGGGCCCGCTGGGGACTCCTGATGTGAGGGGGGCTCCACTGGGGACACCTGATGTGAGGGGGGCTCCACTGGGGACTCCAGGAGTGAGGGGGGGCCCCGCTGGGGACTCCTGATGTGAAGGGGGGCTCCGCTGGAGACTCCTGATGTGAGGGGCGCTCCACTGGGGACTCCTGGAGTGAGCGGGGCCCCGCTGGAGACTCCTGATGTGAGGGGGGCTCCGCTGGGGACTCCTGGTGTGAGGGGGGCTCCGCTGGGGACACCTGATGGGAGGGGGGGCTCCACTGGGGACTCCTGGAGTGAGGGGGCCCCCGCTGGGGACTCCTGATGTGAAGGGGGGCTCCGCTGGAGACTCCTGATGTGAGGGGGGCTCCACTGGGGACTCCTGGAGTGAGGGGGGCCCCGCTGGAGACTCCTGATGTGAGGGGGGCTCCGCTGGGGACTCCTGGTGTGAGGGGGGCTTCGCTGGGGACTCCTGATGTGAAGGGGGGCTCCGCTGGGGACTCCTGATGTGAGGGGGGCTCCGCTGGGGACTCCTGATGTGAGGGGGGCTCCACTGGGGACACCTGATGTGAGGGGGGCTCCACTGGGGACTCCTGGAGTGAGGGGGGCTCCGCTGGGGACTCCTGATGTGAGGGGGGCTCCGCTGGGGACTCCTGATGTGAGGGGGGCTCCACTGGGAACTCCTGGTGTAAGGGGGGGCTCCGCTGGGGACTCCTGATGTGAGGGGGGCTCCGCTGGAGACTCCTGATGTGAGGGGGGCTCCACTGCAGAACCACTTCCCGGACGTCAATCTGTTATAGGCTGGGCGGGAAGTGGTTAAGGTAAGGAGCCTGGAGCTGCAGCTCCAATAGCCCCTATGTTAATCCGGCCCTGGATTCTGTGTGGTTGCTGACATTGCACCGCATCTACATCAAAAAAAGGTACAGGCACCTTTTTTAGCTGCACTGGAATCGGATCACCTGGGTGTTTTATATAGACAAACGCACTTCATTTGCGATCTGCTTTTGGGGTGTCGTTAACTTTTAAC
This sequence comes from Lithobates septentrionalis, assembly GCA_037952835.1. NCBI lineage: Eukaryota > Metazoa > Chordata > Amphibia > Anura > Ranidae > Lithobates > Lithobates septentrionalis. Next base: position 168,892 of record JBBDGP010001509.1, read on the forward strand.
TGACACCCGCAGCAGATCGCAGAACACAGTGCGAATGGATTGCGCTGCTGGAAACGCATGCGATTTTCTGCGTTTCCCGCACCACATCAGTGTGAACCACGGCTGAGGCATACGTTTTACAAAATTGAAGATCATTCTGATTAATAGGAGTAGACTGATTGTTTTGATTAATATAGAGTAGGCTAGAAATAATTGAAATACAATGTGGAAATGAATGAATGATTTTACATTTTGACTTTACATACACTTTAATGTGAATGACAAACTATATCATGTGCATGTCATGTTTGATTATGATCATAGCTCTGATCACAACTCTTCCCCATACTAATAAAATAGTTTTTGCTGCTGTCCTTGCCCCATTTGTGTGTTTTTCCTAGTTTCCTAGGAAGCTGGAGTTATGCTTCAAAGTATACCTCAAGACAAAACTTTTTTTTTTAGTTTTGGATAGAGTGGAGAGGGATTAGAACCCCTGTCAGTTTTTATTGCTATCTGTGTCCCCATTAGGGAGATTCCTCCTCTCTATTTGTCAGGTTTACCATTATCATTGAAAGTGAAAGTAAAAGGAAATCCCAAATTTTGAGTTGTCCCCAGAAAAGTAATAGAGGGGAAATCTTCCAATGGGGACACTAGTTCTGATAACCTGGGTGTCCCCAAGGAATTCTCTTAAATTGCAGGGATTTCCTCTCACTTCCTGTTTGGCTATGGGACAGGAAGTGAGGGGGAAATTTCCCCAATGGAACAGATGGGGAATAAAAAAATCTGACGGGTTATGACCCTCCCTTGCTCTATAGTTCTACTTTAAGTAGTGCAGGGAGCAGTAATCAGGTGTAAAGTGCAGACATCCTAAGAACCAATCCATTTAAGGCGTACTGGAGTCCACATCAATAAATAATATCAGCATCAACATACTGTATTTTGGAGAGCTTCACAATGAAGGCGAACCGCTCATAGCACTCCCTCCAGCACAGTAATTTACTGTCTACTAGTGTCCCGGGCTGCCAGCAATATGAGCCTAACTGAACCTTGTTACCGTACAGCGAGAGTAAACTCCCATCTCTGACTTTTACAGTTCAGGAGATATTTACTGTACATGCAGCCAGCGATGTCACAGGCACATGCGTTCTGAAGGAACAGCCACCCCTGCCGTTCCTTCAGAGTCCTGTGCCATAAGCAGTGGCTCCCCTGCGCATGCGCAGGAATGATGTCATCACGGCTCCGGCCAGTCACACAGCCGGAGTCCGCAAAACCGTAAGGAAGACCGGGTGATGATGAAAGCCCTCTCAGCAGTGACAGTGCAACGCTAGAGGGCTTCGTTTTCAGGCAAGTTTCACATAATGTGCTAGTATACAATTCATACTAGCACATTATGGCATTGCCTTGTAGGTTGCAAAAAAAACCACGCACGCAACAGATTTACTATCACTTTAATAAAAGCAGGGGTGCAATCTGCATATATTCACATGATGTGTTAAGGTGCCTCTGAACAAATGGTCTTGCGTTATTCAATGGTAGTGACCACACTGACATCTAACACAATAGATAAAATCAAACAAGCTGGAGGTTACCCTACACATCCTTTAGCTGCTAATGCATAGATCTGAGAACACTGTTTTTAATAGAAAGTTAGAAATGGGTCCTCTTTGTTGGCTTGCAGGGCTGGTGAATTTTTTATTGTGCGCCTCCTGTTACACGATCCTAACTTTACCATAAGTCCTCATTAAGGCTCCATTCACACCTGAGCGTTTTGTAGCTTGAAGCCTGAAGCTACAAAATGCTGGAGGGGAAAAAATCAATTATTCTCTATGGAGATGGTTCACATCTCCACTCCAAAACGCCTGAAGCCCTACGCCTGAAGCTCAAACAAGTTCTGGACCCTTTTTTGTCGTGCGAATCTGGCAGATTTGGGCGTTTTTCTGCTTTTTACATTGGGGACCTTTTGCCCTGCACAAAATCGCTGCAAATCGCTGTAAAAAATGCAGCAAATCGTGGTAAAAAACGCAGCAAAAACTGCCGTAAAATGGCGCGATTTTCTGCCTGAAAACGCCGAGGTCAGGTGTGAATGGGGCCTTACACTTGTAGCCGGAGGGTGGTAAAAGTAGGCGGTTGAGCAGTGGTTTTACCAACCCCTGACCATCCAAATTAGGTAACATGGTGGGGGGTGGGGGGGTTTACACAAAGCAAAGCATCATTGCCTTGGCAAAAATTATACCCCATGTCCCATTTAGTGCCATTGCACCGCTGCTAAACATGGCCACAAGTAGTGAAGAGGTGGTTGTGGTGCGGTGCTGCAGCCTTTTAAGGGTTAAAACAAGCACATTCTTTTTTTTTGCAAATTCTTTTTATTGAATTTAGAAAAGGGTAAGATGTACAAAACAAAGCCTATTGGGCATACCCAGGCTTGAGAAAACAAAAGACAAGAGGCAACAATAAAACAAACACAGAAAACTTAAAAGTTGGTAACCAAGGCCTAAGGCAGGGGTGCTCAACCTTTTAAAAAGTGAGGGCCACTTAAGTGATTTGGTAACCGGTAGCGGGCCACAATGAAATTAAATGGTTCAACATTTTTTTTTTTTATTTAGAATAGTATAATGAACATTTTCCTCCTATAGCTGCTGAATGCCAGCGGGGGAAAGAGGAGGAGAAGCCGGATTTCAGTGGGGCAGGTCTTTGTGGATGGGGCCTGTGGTCCAGGCAGCGGAGCTGGATCTGTTCACTGACGCGGCAGGGTCAGTGGGTTATGCGGCATACTTCAATGGTCGGTGGTGTGAGGACAGGTGGCCGGAGGAGTTGTTGGGGCCTGATCTCATTCGGAACCTGATGTTTTTAGAACTGTTTCCCATAGACCATAGTGCTAGCTGTGGAGCTTTGGGGGTCGGATTTCAGGAACCGGCGGGTTAATTTTCATTGCGACAATCTGGGGGGATACATGCCATTAATTCCCTGTCAACGTCTTCCTTGCCTGTGTTGTTGTGTCTGCAATTGAATATATTTGTGTTTGCTGAGAATGAGGTAGCTGATGCGCTTTCTCGCATACAGTGGCACAGATTCCGGCAGTTGGCACCGAAGGAAGAGCGGCTTGGAGTCCCGTGCCCCAGTCGTTTGTGGGATCTCGTTTTGACACCGTGATGTCGTTGGTTCGGCGGTCAGTAGCGGAAACTACTTGGCGGTCTTACGAGAAAATATGGTGGGAGTGGCACGAGTTGGTAAGTAGTGTTGGGGGTTGTTCCAGCGACGACGACAGGCTACATGCCTTGCTGTATTTCTTAGGTAAGAACTGCGAGGATGGGTGTCTGATGCTTCGGTAAACAGTAAGATGGTAGGCCTGGCCTTTTTGTTTAAATTGGGTGGGGTGGAGGATGTTACAAAGGCTTTTGTAGTATGGAAGGCTTTGCGGGGTTACAGAAGGCAAAAGGGGTAGCTGCCCTGGGCCCTGTCATTGTTGTGGGGCCCAAAGCAGTTGCCTCATACTTGCCAACTATCCCAGTTTAAATTCCCTTGTCCCTTGAAGTTTTAGTCCTGTGCTGTGTCCCAATATCTCAGTGTGAAGTGCTGGTACTAATGCTGCCCAGCTCTGCCCTATTGTTGTGTACAGATGACTCACCTGCAGACCCTGCGTTTACATGTAAATAACCGGCATTCATATGTAAATAGCGGCGGCATTTATAACTAAATAGCTGCGGCCGGTGGCAATGATATGTAAATAAAGGTGGCATTCATATGTACATCATGCCCCCCTGCAGTGAGGAGATGATGTGCTGTAACTTTTAGCAATCAGTGAGCAGTATTACTGTACAGTAATCTCTAGCAAACAATTAACAAGCAGAAATAATTTGCTGTAACCTCTAGCAACTAATCAGTGAGCCGTAATGTGTGCTGTACCCTCTAGCAACCAGTCAGTAAGCAGTAATGATATGCTGTAACCGCTGGCAATCAATCACAATTGCTGCCTGATCTGATACAGTAAACTGATTTTAAGTCTAGCTGCTATTTATTGTATGTCTCAGAGCAGGCGGAGAGTGAAATTGCATGGGGAGGGGGGGCCCAAGAAATTTTTTTGCCCAGGGTCCAGTCAATATTAAAGACGGCCCTGGCGAGGTAGGCCTGATTTTCGGCGACCGGTGTCTTTGGGTATGTTGGAAGTTTTGCCGGGGGTGTTGCCCAGTGTCTTTTTTTCTCCTTTTGAGGTGTAGCTGTTCAGGACAGCTTTTGTTTTGGCTTTTTTCAGGGCATTACAGGTGGGTGAATTGGTCAACCTTTCAAAATTGGTGGTTGGGGGTTTGGATGTCTCAGATGTATCAGTACGGGGCGACACTGGTACGCTGCTCATTCGTAAGTCAAAAACTGATCCGATAGGAAAAGGGGCAAGGGTGGTACTTGGTTGGGTGGCGTGCTTGGCTCTGTGCCCGGTCAGAGCGATTAGGGAGTGGGTGGGGTTACGGACTGTTGGGCCTGGCTCCCTTTTGATCCACAAGGATGGGTCGGCATTGTCTAGGTACCAATTTGTGTCTTTGTTCAAAAAATGCTTGGAGGTGGGAGGGTTCTCTCTGAGGGACTATTCTTCACATTCTTTCAGGATAGGGGTGGCCACAGAGGCAACGCGTTGGGGCTTGAGCGACCAGATCCTTCAGCCCATTGGTCGTTGGGAATCTCATCGATTTTGGTTGTATGTACGCTCTCATCTTCTTTAAGGCTGGAAGGGAAAGGGGTGTAGATCCCATGCTGATAGGGTGCAGTGGCTAATGGGGTATATGTCTTGTCTGGTGTTGTCTGTTTATTTGTTTCTGTGGGTGACCTTACTGGTCTGGTGGAAACATAAAATGGGGGGGTCTGTGTGTATGATGTATGGGGTCCTGTTTTGTCTATGTTCCTTTTTGTGTTTTTGTTTTTCAGACCCGGTGTGCTTGATGTGGATCCTGGGTCATTCCTATGTTCACTGGGGGACTAAGAGGGCACTGGTTAGGCCGGAAGGCAGGCAGCTGGGTTTTTGCCGGGGGGAAGCCACGGTACGATGGATTGGTATGTTGCGGTCTTGTGGGCTACCGGAAATTCAACGGTATGCTAGAATGGACAGGCCTCCTGATGTGCTGCTACTACACGTTGGGGGCAAAGACCTCAGTATCAGGACATCCAGGGAACTCGTTTGAGATATTAAGTAAGATTTCCTTCGCTTGCGGTCGGCCTTTCCAGATACCGTCCTAGTCTGGTCAGATATCATTTGCAGGATAGCTTGGCGAGGGGCTCAGTCTGTTGATCGAATCAACAAGGCCAGGATTAAGGTCAACAAGGCGGGGGCAAAATTTGTTGTCTGCAACGGGGGGGCTGATAGTTCGCCACTGCGAGTTGGAAGGAGACAATGGCCTGTATTTGAGGGTACATTTGTCAGCGGTGGGCATAGACATGTGGTTCCTGGGGCTCCAGGAGGGTCTCCAGTGGGCCTTGCAGCTGTGGCAGGCCACCCACACATGAGGTGTCACTGGTGGGCATCTGTGGCAGGGGTCTCTGGTTCGTGAAGGTGGGAATGGTGGAAGGTATACAATATATGGTGTGGAATGGGTTGGGCCTATCTCGGTATGGGTACCTTCCCTATCTGGGAATAATGGGCTGCATTGGGCAAGAAGGTGGCAATAGTTTGTCCCTGAGCTGGTGGGATCGCGGCTAGGGGCCAGGATGCTGAGGGGTGGTGGTGGTACAGCCGATGCAATAGAAAACCTTCCTTCATGAACCTCAGACATAGCAGTCAGTTTAAAAAGTTGGGATATATATATATATATATATATATATATATATATATATATATATATATATATATATATAAATGTAGTATCTCACAAAAGTGAGTACACAAAAAAAATACCATGTTTCACCCAAATTAGTCTGTACATGCCCCCATCATTTTGTTCATATATTTGCATACGTTGTGTACTGAGTGCATGAGAGGCCTTTTAATGACACACTGGTGCACAGACCTACAGTATCTCACAAAAGTGAGTACACCCCTCACATTTTTGAAAATATTTTATTAAATCTTTTCATGTGACAACACTGAAGAAATTACACTTTGCTACAATGTAAAGTAGTGAGTGTACAGCTTGTATAGCAGTGTAAATTTGCTGTCCCCTCAAAATAACTCAACACACAGCCATTAATGTCTAAACAACAAAAGTGAGTACACCCCTAAGTGAAAATGTCCAAATTGGGCCCAAAGTGTCAATATTTTGTGTTGCCACCATTATTTTCCAGCACTGCCTTAACCCTCTTATGGAGTGCACAAGAGATTCACAGTTTGCAACTGGAGTCCTCTTCCACTCCTCCATGACGACATCATGGAGTTGGTGGTTGTTGGAGACCTTGCGCTTCTCCACCTACCATTTGAGGATGCCCCACATTTGCTCAATGGGGTTTAGGTCTGGAGACATGCTTGGCCAGTCCATCACCTTAACCCTCAGCTTCTTTAGCAAGGCAGTGGTCATCTTGGAGGTGTGTTTAGGGTCGTTATAATGTTGGAATACTGCCCTGCGGCCCAGTCTCTGAAGGGAGGGAATCATGCTCTGCTTCAATATGTCACAGTACATGTTGGCATTCATGGTTCCCTCAATGAACTGTAGCTCCCCAGTGCCAGCAGCACTAATGCAGCCCCAGACCATGACACTCCCACCACCATGCTTGTCTGTAGGCAAGATAGACTTGTCTTTGTACTCCTCAACTGGTTGCCGCCACACATGCTTGACACCATCTGAAACAAATAAATTTATCTTGGTCTCATCAGACCACAGAACATTGTTTCAGTAATCTATGTCCTTAGTCTGCTTGTCTTCAGCAAACTGTTTGCAGGCTTTCTTGTGTATCTTCCTTAGAAGAGGCATCCTTCTAGGACGACAGCCATGCAGACCAATTTGATGCAGTGTGCGGCGTATGGTCTGAGCACTGACAGCCTGACCCCCCACCCCTTCAACCTCTGCAGCAATGCTGGCAGCACTCATATGTCTATTTCCCAAAGACAATCTCTGGATATGACGCTGAGCACGTGCACTCAACTTCTTTGGTCGACCATGGCGAGGCCTGTTCTGAGTGGAACCTGTCCTGTTAAAACGCTTTATGGTCTTGGCCACCATGCTACAGCTCAGTTTCAAAGTCTTGGCAATCTTCATATAGCCTAGGCCATCTATATGTAGAGCAACAATTCTTTTTTAGATCCTCAGAGAGTTCTTTGCCATGAGGTGCCATGTTGAACTTCCAGTGACCAGTAAGAGAGAGTGAGAGCGATAACACCAAATTTAACACACCTGCTCCCCATTCACACCTGAGACCTTGTAACACTAATGAGTCCCATGACAGCGGGGAGAGAAAATGGCTAATTGTGCCCAATTTGGACATTTGCACTTAGGGTGTACTTACTTTTGTTGCCAGCGGTTTAGACATTAATGGCCGTGTGTTGAGGGGACAGTAAATTTACACTGTTATACAAGCTGTACACTCACTACTTTACATTGTAGCAAAGTGTCATTTCTTCAGTGTTGTCACAGGAAAAGATATAATAAAATACTTAGAAAAATGGGAGGGGTGTACTCACTTTTGTGAGATACTGTACATATATATATATATATATATATATATATATATATATATATATATATATATATATATATTTCAAATGGAATTTATTTTTATAGTAATTTTGTTATGATTGTTAATAAAGGGGCCATATGACTATTTAATCCAGAAGGTGTGACGTGTTTATTTCTTTAGGTATTTTAAGAGTAAAGGTTGTAGGTTGGGGTTAGCAAGTGAGGCAGACAGCACATCAGCCATACCCCAGTCATGCATTCAGGAGTTTCAGTGCACTTTTAGAAAGCGTACAAAACCTGCAGGATATGATAGAAGTGTGTTTCCCTGATTTGATGATTTGAGGTCGAAGGGCACATCAGAGGTCTCCATGAGCCACAGGTTGAGCACCCCTGGCCTAAGGTAACCTCACTCAAATCTGCTCACAGGCACTAAGCAGATGTCAAGAGAAGAGATAAAAAAAATAAAAAATAAAAATAAAAAAAAAACGTTCCCGCAGTGTATGGAGTTGAGCAAAATCAAGTACTCCAATCAGAAGCAAAGCAGTGCTTATTATTGGGGCATAAGCCCCCATTCACATTGGGGTGATTTGACATGCGATTTGACATGTCAAATCGCAGCCTATTGCCGACAACGACTTTGCGGCGCCGCACTGATTCCCAAAAGTAGTTCCTGCACTACTTTTGGTGACTTCGGGTGTGATCTCAATAGAAATCTGTGCATGAACCCGCACAGATGTCTTGCAAATCGCCCCTGAACTCGCCCTGAAATGCGGGTTTGAAATCGTGCGAGTTCAAACCCACCTTCAGTGTGAACGAGGACTTACAGATGATACAACCGCACCCCTGGACTTCGTCCAAATATCCCACACCTTGGAGAGTTTTTTAGGGCATCCCCCTAAATTCGTATGTGAATTTATACAGGGCATATTCTTTTTATGCCTGTTTGCCATATTACCCCATGGATGTGGCTGTTATGCAGCGTACACACGGTCGGACTTTTCGACCGGACTGGTCCGACGGACCGAGTCCGGCGGACAATCCGATCGTATGTGGGCTTCATCGGACCTTCAGCGGACTTTTCCAGTCGAAAATCTGACGGACTTTAGATTTGGAACATGCTTCAAATCTTTACGTCGTAACTCCGCCGGACCCAGAAATCCGCTCGTCTGTATGCTAGTCCGATGGACAAAAAACGACGCTAGGGCAGCTATTGGCTACTGGCTATCAACTTCCTTATTTTAGTCCGGTGTACGTCATCACGTACGAATCCATCGGACTTTGGTGTGATCGTGTGTAGGCAAGTTAGTTCATTAAAAAGTCAGTCGGAAGTCCGTCAAAAGTCCGTTGAAAGTCCGTCGAAAGTCCGTCGGACCAGTCCGGTCAAAAAGTCCGCCCGTGTGTACGCGACTTTAGGAAACATTCTAAATCCATCCTGCAGGAAGACTTACTCATCTCTACCTACCAGTTTGTTTTTTAACCGAACCCAGGAGATAAACACACACAGACACATGGGGAACGCTATACATAGTCTTGGTGGGAGCTGTAGCCAGGATGTTGGTTCTATAAGGTCACGACATTAAACTCTGCTCACTGCTACTACCAAGTACAGGTGTTTGTGTTTACTTTGTTTGTGGACGGAACTTGATTTCTGTGGACTTCAGCGAGTAAAAATTGCCCGTGAAAGAGTTCCAGATGAGGCCTTTACCCTTGACTGTGTGTACCCCCTTCAGGTATTCGCCATTCAGATTGGAGAAGTGGCAGGCTTCATACCACCAGCCTCCTTTGAAATACTCAGCACAGCTTCGTTCCAGACGACTGGACTTGTCATTGTTCTGGTCTTTGGTGGAAAAGCCTTGGTTCTTCTGTGTATCCAGTGAATCCCCTAGGCAGATAAAAAAACCACAACAGTGCCATTAGCTATCTTAAAGGGAACATGAGAGAGAGAAATATTTGGGGGGGGGGGGGTTAACTAAAACGGCACACAGAATCTAGTGTCTTTTATTTTGGTGTGGGGGGTTCCCCTAAAATCTGTACCGGACCAAAGGGTCTGGTATGGTCTTGGGGGGGGGGGGGGGGGGGGCTGGGCGCTGTTTTTTTTTATTATATTGGTGTAGGGGGTTCCCCTTAAAATCCATGCCAGACTCAAAGGGCCTGGTATGGAATTCGGGAAGAACCCCAGGCCATTTTTTTTTACATTTTGGCTTGGGGTTTCCCTTCACGACCCTCAGGAGCACAAGTCGCGTGAGTCAGATTAGTGAAGATGTTGATTCGACCTGGATGTGACTTACATTCAAATCAATGGGCTGAAATCGCGCCCAAGTCGGACCAAAGTAGTAGTGCAGGAACCTTTTTCAAAGTCGGACCTACACAAGTCGGACCAGTTAAGATGGCTCTCATAGGAAATCTCTCTGCTGATCTCTGTTGAGCAGGTAGATGACAGGTCCGTGTCCGGTCCGCGGTGCAGAGTGGACATGGACACAGTCCTGCCCTCCTCTATGGGGCAATCAGATGGAAATGGACCGCCTGTCCGTTAACATCCAATGCCATCTGATCTGAAATGGAAAATAGGAGCACCATCCATCTGACAGGATCGGATCTAATGGCGGCAGGTGTTAGCGGACAGCAGCATATACCAATGGCTGTATTGGCAGGACTATAGACTTGGTGATTGGGGTGATGATAGTATTAAGTTGTCATCCAAAGTGTACATACATGGGTTGGTGTCCTCTTATAGTATAGAGATCTGTCATACCATGCTGATTGGAAATCCCATAAATATAGTTCTCATAAACGCTTCTATTGATTCCCGTTTGGTCCAGCCTGCTGAACACTGATGTCAGATAACTCAGGAGCTGATGACCTTCACAGGGAGATGTTGCTAATGAGTGATCTGTAACCAACCATCTGCATGTATATGGATTTCCCAGCAGGGCAGCCATCAGAAATTGTGGGGCCTCTTACACAGCTTCAGGCCTGACCACCAATATTCCCCAGGGCCCGCCCACTGGCCGTCCCACCGAATACGCCCACTGCCCATCCCACTGAGTCTTAGGTCAGTACACCCACTTTTATTTTAACACTTTCCACAATGTATCTCCACCTCCGTCCATCATCATCCATCCCTCTCCACATTATATCCCCACCTCCGCCCATCATCATCCATCCCTCTCCACAATATATCCACACCTCCGCCCATCATCATCCATCCCTCTCCACAATATATCCCCACCTCTGCCCATCATCCATCCCTCTCCACAATATACCCCCACCTCCGTCCAACATCATCCATCCCTCTCCACATTGTATCCCCACCAGTGGCGGTGCGTCCATAAGGGCACACGGGTGCCGCCCGCTCTCTCCTGCCACCCCTCTAGCACCAATAGATAGATTCATGCATTGAATTTATCTATGGCCGCAGCTGCCACCCCCTATTCAGGCGCCCAGACCCTTTTCGGGCACCGGGCGCCTGAATTGCAGCAGCAGGGTTTTTTTTTTTAAGCACCTGATGCTGGGTGCTCTCAGGTCACTCAGCTTTGTTAGAAAAGCAAATGAATATTCGCTTTCCTAACACTAAACCACCTCTCCGCCAATCAGGTGCTTGGATCTGTTACCCATCACCTGATTGGCTGAAACAACAGGCGCTGTGATTGGACGCCTATCAGGCATCCAATCATAGGAGAGGATGGGAGAAGACATCAAGGAGACAGCACCGAGACAGGGTAAGTACAGACGGCGGGCGGGGGACACACTGGCAGCATTTGATATGGCACAGTGGCTGCTTTTGGGGCACAGTGAGGGTGCATTTGATGGGGCACAGTGAGGCTGCGTTTGATGGGGCACAATGAGGCTGCGTTTGATGGGGCACAGTGAGGCTGCGTTTGATGGGGCACAGTGAGGCTGCGTTTGATGGGCACAGTGGCGGCAATTGATGGGCACAGTGGCTGCGTTTGATGGTACAGTGGCAGCAATTGATGGGCACAGTGTCTGTATTTGATGGTACAGTGAGGCTGCAATTGATGGGTTTTTTTTTTTAGAATTCTTCAGTTTGTTTGCCCCCCCAAATAAATTGTGAGCACCAGCCACCACTAATCCCCACCTCTGCCCATCATCATCCATTCCTCTCCACAATATATCCCCACCTCCTCCCAAAATCATCCATCCCTCTCCAGGATTCTGGGCGGAGGTGGGGATATATTGTGAAAATAGATGAGGATAATTCTGGGTAGAGATGAGTTACATAGTGAAGAGGCTCTCCACAATGTAACTCTCATCCCCTCCCAGAATCATTCTCATTTTCACAATGCAAGTCCATTGCAAGTCCTTCATGCCAGCTTGTCAGCTTCAGGTGTTATAATAATATGTAATAGTATTGGATTAAGTGAGTGACTGAGGGGGCACAGCGGTACACTCCATTTTTCTGTGACTTACCCTCCACACCGCTCTCTCATATCTTCATGCACCTAAGAGGGCTGGGTTCACTTTTTAGGCTAAGAAGCTGATCACGCCCCCTGCTCCAGTACTGGCCAATGTGATTGCAACAGCAACTAGCAGACTCCGCCTTAGCAAGGGATGGAAGCAGATCGAGTGTCGTACTCAATCACGGGCCGAGGGGCGGGGGCGGAAGCAGCGGTGAAAAGCTGAGGCTTGTATTCTCTGCTGCACGGGCTAGCGGCTGCCTGCAGATCAGATGAGAGTGTATTTTATTGTGAAGTCAGGCGGGGAGCGGGCCCGCCGCCGGTCCCCTTGGGACGCTCGGGCCCCTTACAAAAGTACTGCCTGTAACCCCCTGATGGCGGCCCTGCTTTCCAGTAGTGTGCACACATGGATTTGTTGGAAATAAAAGACAAAAAGACAATAGATTGACATATATGACTACAGAGTTGCAAACCAGGTGTATCTACATGCCATGTCATATCATGCTGATTGGTGATTAGGGTTGCCACCTCATCCCTTTAAACCCGAACAGACAAGAATTACACAGGTTCTTTGGCTGATTAAGGTTGTAATTAAACTCACTTGGGGCCTTATCGGCATTAAATTAGCCTCAGAACCTGTGTAATTCATGTGTGTTTGGGTTTAAAGGGATGAGGTGGCAACCCTATTGGTGATCCCCTTGATATATTTCTAATATCCACCACCATAAACTCCCTTGGGGTCCAGCCTGATAGGCACTGAGGTCAGATAAAAAACTCAGCAGCTGATTGACCTTAACGGGGAGATGGTGCTAATAAGAGCTCTATAACCAACCATCATATGTATAGATTTCCCAGTAGTGTGTACACGTGTGTAGCGCCCACCTGTTTAGGTTAGTGCTATAATATAAAGTTAGGAGTAAAATAGGCCGAAAATGCGAATATTTCACCCTGTGGCGTATACTGGTGGGTTTGATGGGCATGGGAATTTTACTAGAGTAGAGGAGGGTGTGACCCCTTTGCACCCCTTTGCTTGGACAGTTTCCTTTATTTTCTAGGGGTTGGCCTGAAAGATAATAGGAATACAAGTTTAGAGTGACAGGCAGATTTGGAAGACCCCTTTGGACCAATCATTAATTTGTTTGGGCGGAGGCGGGACTTCTATTTAAAGCTTGGTCACATGTTCCGGGGGGTCGTCGTGGTTGGGGCTGTCTTTTTGGAAGATGTAGGATTCAGGAGGATCCGTGGGTGCTCTCCCCTTCGGGGGAGAGGAACATGCTTTCTGGGCTATTACGCTCATGGGAGTTGGAGAGATTCAGATGGAGGATGTGTATACCAGCACAGCTTCAGTGCTTTTCCCCTGCGGAGGAGAGGGAAGGCAAGATATGCAGATGAAAGAGAGACTACAGTAAACCCTTCTAAAGTTTACCATTACTGACACACCAGGACTGGGGGAGGATCTTCTGTGCGCGGTATGGATGATCACTCGGAAACACATGTGACTGTAACCCAGGGGAACAGAACTTCTGAGGGACTTTGTTGGGATTATTGCGCGGGTTCAAGAGAACAGAGCTGGGCCTTAGAGAACTAATACCCTGGAGGAATCTGAAAGTCATCTCCTGAACGTTATTCAGAGTATCGTCTATGGAGTTAGAATCAGAAGGACTGTACAGTCAGGAAGTGGTGGCTAACAGGCAGAAGGAAAGATGCATTACTTTATGAGGATCCATGCCAGACAGAAGTTTCACTAACGGGGGTTTTGTTTATTCTGGAGTTAAAGTTGTCTTTCTCATCACTAAGGAAAGATGCATTACCTCACAAGAATTCATGCAAGATGGAAGTTTACTAATAGGGGCTTCTTATATTCTGGATGCAATGTTGTGTATTTTCATCACTTTAAACACTGGAAGTTATTCAGAGTGACTTCCAGTGCAGTGTAGCATTTCACGTGGAAACCGCAATAAAGGTGTACATAGTTTAACCTTCAATGACTGTCTGTGTGTCATACTTGGTTGGGAAAAAAGGGTAATGGAAAATACTTCAAGCTATAACAAACTTTTAGCCGCTCCTACGGGAGTAGGGCGCTACACGTGGATTGTTGGAAATGAAAACAACAGATTGACATATATGACTACAGAGTTGCAATCAAAATCTACCAGCATACCATGCTTGCCCATGATTGCAAAAACTCATAACTCTCAATTTGCTTTTCCTCCCTCCTGTTTGGTCCAGCCTGTTATGCAGTATCTGCTTGTGCTGTGTAAGCACTGAACAACTGATTGACCTCAATCAGGGGGTGGTGCTCATGAAAGATCAAGATTGGATGGCTATCTGTATGTGTATGTCTCCCTAGTAAATGCACTACATCTAAAAATGAGCCCAGATTGAAATAGTTAGTTAGAGTATTGGCTGAGCCCAGAAATTCTGGGGTATAGGAGATATTTCCAGTCTGTATTTGACACTAAAAGTCCGCTTTTCCCAACACTCTCTATTATTATTATCGGCCAGCAAAGAGCAAAAAAAAAAATCTCAAAAAAAAAATTGGATGGATTTCTGTCCAACAATAAACAACCATCCGCTCATCACTCCCTACAATCACTTGTGGCTGTAAATGAATCTCCACGATATAAGAGAAGGCTGGTTTTGGACGATGAACGTTGATAATTGTAGTTCTTCCAAAGCATTTGCTTCCTTGCAGATTCTTAGACAGATATATAGCACCGTGTGGATACCTTGGACCTTTCTCTTGAGTGGGGATGCATGCCCACACGGATTTACTGATGCGGGCAGGTGATCAGCAAAGCCGGGATGGAAACAACCTGTGGACCTTGAGGGGGGGGGCATGTGTACCCCTCCGCCTATGCGTTTCCCCCCTCCCACTGACTGGGGCTTCGTCCTCTGCTCCGAACAAATAAAGATTAAAGTAACAAAAATAACTTAAAACAAATGCATGGTATGTGTAAAAACAAATATGAAAATGAAAAATCTCAGTGAAAAATTGTCCGTATATCAAGTTTACACTCTTAAGAGAAAATGCATGTATTAATGAAAGTGTGTAAATGTCAGATATGTCCATGATCACTCGTGCTCAAAAAAAGTGCTCCGTCACTCGAGAGAAAATTAGCCTCTTACCAGACGAGATGGATCCCTATCACAGAGATCAAGACAGCTTGTGAGAAAATCATCACAGGTGTGGATGTTTATCCATATACTTGTGACTGTGAGGATAAACTTCATATTGTCTAGGAACCATATATAGAGAAGGAAGAAGCCTCATAGTGTAAAACAGCCAGACATTTTATTAAAAGGTAAAAGATTTGTGGATACGTGTTCATTTTCTCACAAGCTGTCTTGATCTCTGTGATAGATATCCATCTCGTCTGGTAAGAGGCCAATTTTCTCTCGAGTGAGATACAGTCTAGTGTGAACGAATATATATATATATATTATATATATGCACATATACTCTGCATTTAGTGTAGACTAGATAATCAGTGTAGACTCTATATTTAGTCACTGCAGGCAGTGTAGTTTTTATAACATAGTGTATTGAAGTGGTTAAGGGGAACCCTGCACCAAAATGTAAAAAAAAAACAAAGGCGTATAAGGTCCGGACGTCGTGATTGACGATGGATTTACAGCGTAGGACACTTTTTTTTAAATAAAGGAATTGTTAAAAACTGTCGTTTTACTTTTTTGACACTTTTTTGGTGAATGGGTAGGGGTACAATGTATGGGGCCAGGATCTGGGGGGCTTCCTGATTCCGATAAGCTCCTTGCCTGCAGATTCCAATAAGCTCCCTGCCCGCAAACCCCCACAACCACAAGGCAAGGGATGTGGGGATGAGGCCCTTGTCCCCATCAACATGGGGACAAGGTGCTTTGGGGGGGACCCCAAAGCACGCTCCTCATGTTCACTATCACCTCCCTCTTTCTTCTAGAGGATTCTAGAGGCAGAGGAGGGGAAGGGAGGTGAAGCTGTCTGGGGTGTCTCAGGGAGCCCTGACCAATCCCCAACTAGGATTGGCAGGGGGCAGGCCTCCTTGATATACCCAGGGTCAGCCCTGGGAGGAGTTGTCGGGTGGAAGAACTGAGGATGGAGTTCTAAGCTGTCGGGGCCTTCAGGGAGGAACCACCAGTTGCAGCCAGGAGGGCTGGTGAGCGACATGCGCTACCAGAGAGGACTGAGAGGAAACAGTCAGAGATGGGTGTGGAGCCAGTAGGGGGACTGCAATGTTACAAGCAGTGAAGTCAGGCAGCTGGAGCCAGGAGGGCTGGCAGGGCCTGAAGAGGACTGACTGGGAGCAGTAGTCCACCAGAAGGATAGCTAGCACTGACAAGACTTCCCATATTTTCTGCTACACTATAGGGGCTCGCGATCCCTGCCTGCAAAGGGCAAGTTGCTTAGGCCTGACTGAGCCAGTGTCAGGCTCAGATATCATGTGCTAGCTGTTCCTGGAACCACAAAATAGGAAGCGACATCCAGGAGGGATGGAGCGAACCACTAAATAGGAAGCGACATCCAGGAGGAATGGAGCGAACCACTAGATAGGAAGCGACATCCAGGAGGAATGGAGCGAACCACTAGATAGGAAGTAAAGAGTTGTGCTGAAGGAGTCTGGAGAAGTGTACAAAGAGTGTACATAATTGTCCCTAGCAAATGTGCCATTATTTCATTGGGCATCCCATAATTCCCATCCCCATCCAAGTTGAATTCCCCCAATAAAACAACAAAAACAAAGCCAGTGGACTGTTTATTGTCTTGGAGTGTCTGGGAAGTGAATGCCAGGCCGGGCAGGGTGACAGGTGGGCCACACCACTCAGCGGATCCTACAGGGGCACCACTACACATAGTTTATTATTCCCTTACTGAAAACAACCAATTAATGAAACTGTACCATGTCAAGGCTGTTTGTGGATGCTACAGAGAAAACAGTTACCTGCAGTGCCTGTCACAAATGAATCATAGCGCAGGGTGTACTGATCCGCTTCCCCCTCCACTCTGAAGTTGCTGTACGTAGCGTAGGTATGATTGCCCTCAAAGTCTTCTAAATCGAATCGCAGTTCATATTTCCCTGTGAAAGACAGAACAAAGTGACAGGAGTAAGGCTAGATCTGGGTACTGAGTGGGCTGAGGTCATCCGGTCATAACAAGCTTATGACTACTTTTTTCAATTGTCCGGTGTAGGTATCAGAAGTAGCATCAGCTTTAAGCCGATGTTCACAGAAGAGCCACTTGTCATGCGATTTGACAGGTCAAAACGCATGACAAGTCGCACTCTATTGTCGGCAGTGGCAGTGTTTAAAACGGTACAACACCGACTTTGTGGTGCCACATCTTCCACTGACTCCAAAACATGTCCAGATAAGACAGAGTTACTGGAGTCAGGCTGCAGATACTCAGTTTGGTGTGTATTGCTATAGAGTTTTTTTCTTGGGACAGACCATGTGATCAGCCCAGGGTCAATCAGCACTGTCCAGGCAGAGGGTCAGGGGAGAGCCACTCGGGAGCTGCGCACGAGCCGCTGGTCATTGCACACTCGCCCGAAGAAATGGCACAGGGGGGCATTTCTTCACATTCATCGGCGCAGTATACAGCAAATATCTCCTAAATGGCGCACGTTTAGGAGATATTTACAGTACCTATAGGTAAGCCTTATGCCGCGTACACACGGTCGGACTTTTCGTCTACAAAAGTCCAACGGACGCTGACGGACTAAAGCTGGCTGGTAATCCGATCGTGTGTGGGCTTCTCCGGACTTTCAACTGACTTTTTTAGCCTCAAATCCGACGGACTTTAGATTTGAAACATGCTTCAAATCTTTCCGACGGACTCGAGTCTGGTCGAAAAATCTGCTCGTCTGCATGCTAGTCCGACGGACAAAAACCCACGCTAGGGCAGCTATTGGCTACTGGCTATGAACTTCCTTATTTTAGTCCGGTGTACGTCATCACGTAAGAATTCGACGGACTTTTGTGTGATCGTGTGTAGGCAAGTCTGTTCGTTAGAAAGTCCGCCGCAAGTCCGTCGAAAGTCCGCCAAAAGTCAGTCGAAAGTCTGTCGGACAGGCTGTCGGACTTTTGTAGCTGAAAAGTCCGACCGTGTGTACGCCCCATTATTCTAGGCTTACCTATGGGTACAACTTGCAAAGGGAGGGTTACAACCTCTTTAAAGCGGTTGTAAACCGCTGGTGGTTTTTCTTTTTTCTTTCTTACCTACAAGGCAAAGGCATAATGTGCTAGTATGCATTGCATACTAGCACATTATGCAAAACTTACCTGAAAACGAAGCCTTCCAGCGATGCAATGTCATTGCTGGAGAGAGCTTCCATCTTCATCCGTCTTGCTTCCAGGTTCGCGGACTCCGGCTCTGTGACTGACCAGAGCCGCGATGACATCAATCCCGCGCATGCATGCGGGAGCCGCCGGTCATGGCCGAAGGCTCTGAAGGAGAGGCACGGGTGGCCATTCCTTCAGAGCGCCTGTGCCAGTCATGTTACTGGCTGCATGTACAGTAAATATCTCCTAAACAGTGCATGTTTAGGAGATGTTTACACTACCTATAGGTATGCCTAATTATAGGCTTACCTACAGGTAAAATTCAAAAATGGAAGTTTACTTCCTTTTTTAAAGTGGGTTGGAATGGTGGATTTATGTAGATTGAATATAAAGGTAGATGTGTCCTTTATGTTTGGATAGCTTTCTGTAATATAAATGTACTTTGTAGTGCTGCAGTTTCGTTTGTAGGTCATCCTGTACTGATAGAAGTATGGGGGCTGCCATTGTGGATCTCATCTAAAAATGCTAGTGCCCTGGCTGCCACTGGCTTCAATTCTGTCATGGTTATATAAACATTCAGATCAGAATAAGTAAAGTCAGAGCACTTCCAATCTACATACTTTTTTGGGTCACTAACTCAAAGTTCTGAAGCCTTTGGATCAGCATGACATCCAGGCAACATGCATTTCCAGAAGAAGAGCGACAATGGCATCCTCCGTGTTTCCTTTAATGTACGTTTTTTTGGTTAGCTCTGCGAGAAAAAATATGTTCTACTAACCAAATGAGGTTAGCCGATGCAGATTCACATTTCCCAGCCAAAATTCGCCCAGCTGACTTCCAAAACCACGCTCGTAGGTGCTCCAGTCACGGTTGAAATCCACTGACCCATCCAGGCGCCTCTGAAACACCTGGAGAAGAAGAGGTTAGCAAGATGCCTATGCCAAGGCCTTTCTGATGGTTTTGGCAACAACTGAAAATACTAAGTTATTTTTCTGGGTGAAATGATCTCTCTTGACCTTTCAAACTTGTGTGTCATGTCATCACAGAGGCTCTGACAGGTCCCCTTTAAATGTAAAGTATATTGATTTCTGGTCAGTTTACTTTTTTAGTTTACAACTTTAAAAATCTGACATTCAGCATGAAATGCATGCCGGATTTTCTAATAAGTCATGCATTGCATGGCAGCCTGTGTAAAAGTTTTTAATGCTCAACTGAAATCTCACACCTTGTTTATAGTCCTGTACCAGTCGGCGGCCCCCAATGTTTTTGGCACCAGGGACCGGGGGGGGGGGGGGGGGTGTTTGGTGGATGGGTCAGGGGATGGGATATTCACAGAGGCTGCCCTCCTTCACACCACAACCCCCCTTTACAGCACAGTCCTCCCTTTATATCAGTGTCCTCAGTTCCCCCCTCACATCACAGTCCCCCTTTACATTACAGTGTCCCTTTTACAGTGCAGTCCCCTTTACATCACAGTGCCCCTTTACATTATTGTAACAGGGACTGCTCTGTAAAGAGGGCACTGTGATGTAAAGGGGGCACTGTGACATAAAGGGGGCTGCACTGCAAAGGTGTATGTACTGTAGTGATTACAGTGCCCCTTTACAGTGCAGTCCCCTTTATACTACAGTTCCCCCTTTACAGAGCAGTCCACTTTATATTACAGTGCCCCCTTTACAGTGCAGTCCCCTTTACATCACAGTGCCCCTTTACATTAATGTAACAGGGGCTGCTCTGTAAGGGGGGCACTGTAATGTAAAGGGGACTGCTCTGTAAAAGGAGCACTGTAATGTAAAGGGGGAGCTGTGATATAAAAGGGACTGCACTGTAAAAGGGGGCATTGTGATGTAAAGAGGACTGCTCTGTAAAGGGGGGCTGTGATGTAAAGGGGGGCACTGTGATATAAAGGAGACTGCACTATAATGATTACAGTGCCCCTTTATAGTGCAGTCCCCTTTATATTACAGTGCCCCTGCAGTCTGGCCCCCTTTCCTCTCTCTCCATTCTAATCGATGCCTCCCCTGCTTAGGACTCCTACCTTTGGCAGGGCAGAGGCTGTGCTCCGTCCATGTGTCCTCTCCCGACTCCCCCGCCCGACGATGTGATCTTATTAGCAGGGCAGGGGGCAGGAGGAGCTCTCCACTGCAATCTGCTGCTCCTCTGGAGGAGGAGCCAGGAGAGGACACTCAGGCATGGCCGCACAGCAGCTGGTGAGCAGCAATCGCTGTCCGACAGCTGTGTGTGGACTGCGGTCGCTGCCCACCCCCACTGTGCGGCCCGGTCAGCAACTGGCCGTGGACCGGCACCGGTCCACAGCCCCGGGGTTGGGGACCCCTGCTGTAACTGGCATGCTATAGTGTGTAACTTATTATTTGGTTGGAAATATCTTTAGCCCCAGTTCACACCGAATGTGGCTTTGAAATAGCGCTACTTCAGCGATTTCATGCACAGATGTCAATCACACATGAAATCACCAAAAATAGTGCAAGAACCTTTTTAAAATTTGTGCAAAATGGAGCCATTTAAAAGGTTCCATAGGCACGAATAGGGGGCGACTTGTCATATGATTTTGAACTGTGTGAAAGAGGGCTAAAAAGGTCTTACAAGACTTTTATCTTATTGGCAGCACTAGGGTCGTCGAATCCCAACCACAGCACTACCTGCCTGGAGTTTGCATGTTCTCCCTGTGCCTCTGTGGGTTTCCTCTGGACACCCTGGTTTCCTCCCACACTCCAAAGCCATGTTGGTAGGTTAATTGGCTCCTGTCTAAATTGGCCCTACTATGTGTATGTATGAATGTGAGTTAGGGACCGTAGATTGTAAGCTCCTCGAGGGCAGCAACTGATGTGAAGGCACAATATCAATGTATTCACAATAGGGATAAAACTTTTTTGCGGAAGGGAGTTTAACAAGACACGTGGCCACTCATTAAAATTAGAAGAAAAGAGGTTTAACCTTAAACTACATAGAGGGTTCTTTACTCTAAGAGCTGCAAGGATGTGGAATCCCCTTCCACAGGCAGTGGTCTCAGCGGGGAGCATCAATAGTTTCAAGAAACTATTAGATAAGCACCTGAATGACCACAACATACAGGGATATACAATGTAATACTGACATATAATCACACAAATAGGTTGGACTTGATGGACTTTTGTCTTTTTTCAACCTCACCTTCTATGTAATACTATGTAAAGCACTGTGTGAATTGCTGTAATAAATAAAATAAATAAAATGCTGCGACTGCTATATGCTGGCATAGCTGAGCAACAGCCACAGACCTCAGCACAAGTGTCCTCAGAGGTCCACACAGACTTGTATTAGAGGGAAATAGCAGGACAGATACTTGGCACAACTGCTGTGCTAGGAAAAAGTAGAGGTAATACTGATGAGATGGACATTCTGACTACATTGTCTTTTTGGCTGAATATTTATTTTTGAGACTTCGGTTAGACTTTGAGCCACATTCTTCCAGTCCCAGAGTCCCTGCTCTTCAATAAAAAGCAGTCTGTGTGATCTGATCTCTTCCTCTATTCTTGTCTATTACAGCCTTTTTCAGGCAGGGTGTTGTGGCACCCTGGAGTGCTAGCTGGGTTTGTCAGGGGTACACCCCTGATGATGACATAACACATATATACAGTGGGGGCGGAAAGTATTCAGACCCCCTTACATTTTTCACTCTTTGTTATATTGCAGCCATTTGTTAAAATAATTTAAGTTCATTTTTTTCCTCATTAATGTACACACAGCACCCCATATTGACAGATTGACAGAAATTGTTGACATTTTTGCTGATTTAGTAAAAAAGAAAAACTGAAATATCACATGGTCCTAAGTATTCCGACCCTTTGCTGTGACACTCATATATTTAACTCAGGTGCTGTCCATTTCTTCTGATCATCCTTGAGATGGTTCTACACCTTCATATGAGTCCAGCTGTGTTTGATTATACTGATTGGACTTGATTAGGAAAGCCACACACCTGTCTATATAAGACCTTACAGCTCACAGTGCATGTCAGAGCAAATGAGAATTATGAGGTCAGGGGCGGCGCCCCTGCATGAGGTCAAAGGAACTGCCTGAAGAGCTCGGAGACAGAATTGTGGCAAGGCACAGATCTGGCCAAGGGTACAAAAAAACGTCTGCTGCACTTAAGGTTCCTAAGAGCACAGTGGCCTCCATAATCCTTAAATGGAAGACATTTGGGACGACCAGAACCCTTCCTAGAGCTGGCCGTCCGGCCAAACTGAGTTATCGAGGGAGAAGAGCCTTGGTGAGAGAGGTAAAGAAGAACCCAAAGATCACTGTAGCTGAGCTCCAGAGATGCAGTCGGGAGATGGGAGAAAGTTGTAGAAAGTCAACCATCACTGCAGCCCTCCACCAGTCGGGGCTTTATGGCAGAGTGGACTGATGGAAGTCTCTCCTCAGTGCAAGACACATGAAAGCCCTCATGGAGTTTGATAAAAAAACACCTGAAGGACTCCAAGATGGTGAGAAATAAGATTCTTTGGTCTGATGAGACCAAGATAGAACTTTTTGGCCTTAATTCTAAGCGATATGTGTGGAGAAAACCAGGCACTGCTCATCACCTGTCCAATACAGTCTCAACAGTGAAGCATGGTGGTGGCAGCATCATGCTGTGGGGGTGTTTTTCAGCTGCAGGGACAGGACGACTGGTTGCAATCGAGGGAAAGATGAATGCGGCCAAGTACAGGGATATCCTGGACGAAAACCTTCTCCAGAGTGCTCAGGACCTCAGACTGGGCCGAAGGTTTACCTTCCAACAAGACAATGACCCCAAGCACACAGCTAAAATAATGAAGGAGTGGCTTCACAACAACATTGTGACTGTTCTTGAATGGCCCAGCCAGAGCCCTGACTTAAACCCTATTGAGCATCTCTGGAGAGACCTAAAAATGACTGTCCACCAACGTTTACTATCCAACCTGACAGAACTGGAGAGGATCTGCAAGGAGGAATGGCAGAGGATCCCCAAATCCAGGTGTGAAAAACTTGTTGCATCTTTCCCAAAAAGACTCATGGCTGAATTAGATCAAAAGGGGCTTCTACTAAATACTGAGCAAAGAGTCTGAATACTTAGGACCATGTGATATTTCAGTTTTTCTTTTTAAATAAATCTGCAAAAATGTCAACAATTTTGTGTTTTTCTGTCAATATGGGGTGCTGTATGTACAATAATGAGAAAAAAAAATGAACTTAAATGATTTTAGCAAATGGCTGCAAAATTGAAGAGTGAAAAATTTAAGAGGGTCTGAAAACTTTCCATCCCCACTGTAGGTGGGTGGCAGCCAGGGCTTTTTGTCTCAGAGAATAGGTGCAGGTAATCCCCCCCTTCTGGGTCACCCCATGTTTTCGCCCCCTACCCACCTCCCAGTAACACCCCATTTAGAGAATACAGAACTAAGTATCATTTTGTGGTGCTTTTCATGTTGGTTTGTATGGGATTTGTTAATAACAAGAAAAGCAGTAATATAGATCCCCTACAGCCAGCAGCAATAGCCCCCCCCCCAGCAACAATAGATCCCCCAGCAACAATAGGCCCCCTACAACAACGTACTCCCCAGCAACAATAGATCCACCACAGAAACAATAGACCCCCACCAGCAACAACAGACCTCCCAGCAGCTAGCATCAAGAGACGCTTCAGCATACCTCAGCACCCCCTTGTCATTACGTACATTCTATGCTGGAGGTGGCGGGACTGCGTTCTCCTGCATTCCCACTGAAAAAACCCTGTGGGTGGTCCTGCATATTCTATGGCTGGGAGGCTGTTTGTGCTGGGAGCACGCTCAATTGCGCACCCCAATCACAGACACCAAGCTGTCACCGACAGCTCCTGGTCTCAGAGTAAAGATCAGGAGGCAGGTGGACCAACTCCCGATCTGGGGATCACTGCGATTTGTCATCTGTTCCCATTCCGTTTCTCTACTGTGAGGAGAAAGAAATACATTGTTACAACATTTTCTAATGTCTTACAATCCAGCCTCCTCCATCAGTATCCATATCGCACAAGACAGCCAAAGGTCGCCGGGCATCAGGGTAGATTATATACCATCCAGTTAGGTGAAAGCCAATATCTTGTAACTGCTTACAGCTTCTGGCACCTATAAAAAATATTATCTAAATATAAATGGCAATGGCTTCCTGGTCATTCTGGCACCCATTATCTGTCTGAACTTTTGTAAACGTACTCCCCCCCCCCCCCCGTAACCTCCGCTCCTCAAATTCTGGTCTTCTGCGTGTCCTCCATTTTCACCTACATTCAATGGAAGACAAAGCCTTCTCCTGCTATGCCCCAAAACTCTGGTATTCACTTCTAAAGAACATCAGAGAGTCATCTTCTCTAAACTCATTCAAATCAAATCTAAAAATGTTTTTCTTTAGACAAGCTTTCACATGATTGTCCCTTATCCTTGTGTATTTCCTGTGTTTTACCCTTGTGTTTCTGTTTCTCTTGTCTGTGTACATCGTATTGAGAAGCTACCTTTAAAGGCGCTGTATAAAATAAAGTTTATTATTAATAATATTAATATTATTATTTATGTTTTTTTTACAGGAGACTGCAATTCTGAACTCTGGCCATAAGGAGCGCCATTAGGAGAGCATTCCATAGGCACAGCTATGGTCAGTTCCCCTGTATGCTAGTGCATGGATTGCCATTGTTTATTAACTTGAGTTAATGACAGTCTTGACATTATAGAAGACATTATTATTATGTACTTACCATTAAATTCTTTTGGGCATGAGACACCTTGGTCACCTTTATCACCTGTAAACAAAAACAAAAAATTCAGTCTAGGGCCCTACATTGCAAAAAAAAAAAAAACAGACAAAAACCTATTAAGGCCTGGAATAACAGAAACTAAAGTCGCTTGGCCAACAGCCTTGTAAGCAAGTGTAGTTAGCTGGCTGGCCACTAGATGGCTCTGTTCCCATTATAGCCTATGAAGAGTATAGTTAGAAGCAAGTGATAGCTTCCCTTTTAGCTAGAGCTTTCCAGAGAGGCCTGGAGCTAAGTGAAACGATCGGTGCAGGGCCAGCATGACAGTGCTGGGCATTGCACAGTTACTATAGGAAGAGAGATTCTGGCCCTTTAAGGATAAGGGAGGGGCTGAGGGAGCAGTGAGGGGAAGTAGATCAGGAGGGGGGAAGTGATGTCATTCGAAGAGCGGCGGAGGAAGAAGATTCATCACAGCTCCTCACAGCTCTTCAAACCAGGCCTTTTCCCCTCCTGTAAGTGCTCAATTGTAAGGATGGCGGCGATGGAGGGATTTCTAGATGACCTGAGAGCGGCGGTTGCCTGCCAGGAGACAGCACAGATGGCTGGGTCGGCTAGCAACACTCGGCAGCATAGGAGTGGGTTAGCGAGGAATGCAGGGTCGGGCTCCAGTGCAGCCAGCAGCCAGGTGTTAAGTACCCCACAACACGGAAGTCGCAGAGGTTCAGCTAGGGGGGCATCTAACGGGTCGGGCGCTACTTCTGAAAGAGAAGGCCAGCCACAGCACCGCAGACCCTCGGCACCCAGAGCGGTCGCGCCTGGGGTGCAACAGGCGACCGTCAGGAATGAACCCAGTGATGACCGATCTGAAGGAGAAGTGTCCGGGTCGGATGGAGGAGAAGACGAACGACTTCCTGCGGCGGTGGTTCCAGGAGTGGCGGCTGTTGGGCCCAGTCCAGGGCAGCCCGGTGAGTGCGATTCTTCGAATTCTTTTACATCTTTATTACATGCTTTATTGGGTCAAGGAAAACAGGGGGGACTACAACACACAGGGGGGTCAACAGGGTCGGGGGTAACTGGGCCTACCATAGCTACACCGACAGTGGGGGTACCCGGGTCTGGGAACGTTGGATTAAGGGAGCTGTTAGTCGGGCTGAAGGAGCTGGTAACACGGGTTGAGGCAGGGACGAGTAGTAGTTCCGCGAGTGCATGGACGGCACCTACCCTTCCGCAGACAGGGGGGGGACACGCAGGCCACAGGCGTTCTACCTGTGACACCGGTAGGAGATGTCAGCCCCACAGTAGTGGCCACGACTTCTGGGGATCAAGGTAAGACGGGCGAAAAAAGGCCGGATTCAGTTAGGTTGGCAGATGCGGCTAGGAGCGAAGTGTACGTGTGTTTTGAGGGACCTTTGGGAGCCCATTTAAAGACGGAGATAAAGGAAAAGATATGGAAGGGCGAATACGTGGAAATTTTCACGCTATTGCCGTTGGAAAAATTTAACCTGGATAAGTTAAAACCAGTTGAGGGCAAGAAGGAGGATGAGGAAAAGCGGAGATATCGCTTAATTCCGCGTACATTTGCTAATTGGCTGCAGGCGTTTGCCATTTTAGCAAGTGTGGTAGGTGAAAAGGCACCAGAGAACTGCTCGGCTTTATTTGTTTATCTGGAAGCCATTAGCGAAGCCCACAGGACGTATGGCGGCATGGCTTGGCTACGGTATGATGAACAATTTCGTCAGCGGATGGCGGTAAGACCAACTCTGCGCTGGGACCATAAAGACATAAGCCTATGGATGAGGTTGATGACGGCGGCGAGGGCCCCAAATCAGTTTTTTCAGGCAGGGGTTGGAGTTTCCGCAGCTCCAGGACAACCGGCCGAAAAAAGATGGGGTTACTGCTGGCAGTTCAACGAGGGCACCTGCAGATTTGGATCCAACTGTCGCTTTAAACACATGTGCTCCGGCTGCGGGGGATCTCATGCGCTGTCCAAATGTTTTAAAAAAGGAAAAGGTCGGGTTGGAGATGCTTCGGGTAAGAGGGAGGACCCCGGTGCGGGTGGAAAGGATGCTTCCTTTCCTCAATAGATATCCCGATCGTACAGCGGCTGCTGTATTAGAAGCTGGATTTACGAGCGGTTTTCGGATTCCGTGTTCTTTGGCAACAACACCGCCAGAGGCTCAGAATCTGAAGTCGGCAATGCAACATCTAGTGATAGTGGCCGAGAAATTGGGGAAGGAGGTAGCTTTGGGTCGGGCCCGTTCAAAGACTTGCCACTGCCGGATTTAGTGGTCTCCCCTTTGGGAGTGGTTCCCAAAAAGGAGCCCAATAAGTATAGGCTCATACACCACCTCTCTTTTCCAAAAGGGGGGTCGGTCAATGATGCCATTGCTCCAGTAGAGTGTGCGGTGACGTACACGTCCTTCGACGCGGCGGTGGCATGGGTACGGAAGTATGGGCAGGGTGCCCTAATGGCTAAGTCTGATATAGAATCGGCTTTCCGGTTATTGCCGGTGCACCCTGACAGTTTTAGGTTACTAGGATGTTCATGGGAAGGGGCTTACTATGTGGATAGATGCCTACCCATGGGATGCTCTATATCTTGCGCCCTTTTTGAGACATTCAGCTCCTTCCTGGAATGGGCAGTTAGGGATGTCGTGGGGATCAACTCAGTCATCCATTATTTGGACGATTTCTTATGTGTTGGCCCAGCGGGCTCCAAGATTTGTGCGGTTCTGTTGGGTACACTGCAACACCTGGCGGATCGTTTTGGGGTTCCCCTAGCTCCGGAAAAAAACGGAAGGTCCGACTGTGACTATAACGTTTTTGGGCATTGAGATAGACTCAACTAAGATGGAGTGCAGGCTTCCGATGGACAAGCTGATGCAGTTACAGGAGAAAGTTCGTGGGACCAGAGGGCTTAGGAAAATACAGCTGCGAAAACTTCAATCTTTACTGGGAAAGCTGAACTTTGCTTGCTGAATCATGCCGATGGGCAGAGTTTTTTGCAGGTGTTTGGCGGCTGCTACAGCTGGGATCAGGGCGCCAACACATTTTGTCAGTCTTACTCGGGAACATAGAGAAGATTTGCGTGTATGGCAGGTTTTCTTAGAGTCCTTCAATGGAAGGGCTCTTTGGATGTTGGGTCCCGTTAGCAACTGTGACCTGGAGCTATTCACTGATGCGGCCGGCTCCACAGGGTTTGGGGCTTTCTGCAAAGGTCATTGGTGCGCGGCCAGATGGCCGGAGGCATGGCAAGAGGCAGGGTTCTTGAAGAACCTTGTTTTATTGGAACTGTTCCCTATTGTGGTGGCCATGGAACTGTGGGGAGAATCCTTCAGGAACCTAAAAGTACGCTTCAATTGTGACAATTTGGGAGTGGTCCAAGTGGTTAACCGGCTGACGGCGGCATCCGTTCCAGTGGTCAGGTTGTTAAGACACTTGGTGCTTCGCTGTTTACAAGTGAACACATTTATTTATGCTGTACACTTACCTGGGGTTGACAACACTTTGGCTGACGCTTTGTCTCGTTTTCAGTGGGACAGGTTCCGGACGTTGGCGCCAGAGGCGGAACGACAAGGGATTGCCTGTCCCAACTGGATGTGGAACATTGCTTTGGAATCGCAGCAAAGTGAATTCGGCAATCCGTGAGTATGGCTACGTGGAATGCCTACTCTAAGGTATGGAAAGCCTGGTTTACTTGTTTAAACGAGCTGGGAATAGCCACAGATGATCCGACAGTCGGACATGCGGTTCTGTATTTCATCGTTCAGGGTTTTGAAAAGGGTATCTCGGCAGCTGCCATAGACCGCGAGTTGGCAGGTTTGGCCTTTCTTTTCAAATGGCAAGGGCTATGTGATTATACCAAGGAATTTTGGGTAAGACAGGCTGTCAAGGGGTATAGGAAGTCACACAAAAGCAGGGATGGGAGGCGACCGGTATCGTTTGACATGTTGAGAAGGATGTTTGGTTGTTTGGAAATGGTATGTATATCCGTTTACGAACACATGTTATTTCGGGCAGCTTTTGCTTTGGCATTTTTTGGGGCACTGCGCATCAGCGAGTTGGTCAGCCCATCTAAGACAATACCGGGGGGTCTCATGGTTGGAGATATGGAGTTGGGGCATGAGTCGATTAGAGTGTGGATCAGAAGGTCTAAGACTGATCAGGCTGGCAAAGGCAGGTACTTGGATGTTGGCAGGATTGACAAGGTAAGTATCTGCCCGGTGACTGTCGTAAAATCCTTTTTGGAGATTAGATCAGAGTTTGAGGGGCCCTTGTTAATACATGAGGATGGTGGGTTCTTATCAAAATTCCAGTTTATAGCGGTTTTAAAAAAATGTGTGGTCAGGGTGGGGTGCGACCCGCGACAATTTTCTTCCCATTCCTTCAGGATTGGGGCGGCGACAGAGGCGGCTAGGGCAGGTTTGAGCCAAGACGTCATTAGACGTATTGGAAGGTGGGATTCGGATAGATTTAAATTGTACGTCCGCCCACAATTGTTGTAAGTATAGTTGGTTAAGTTAAAGGGCATGTTGGTGGATACTGCATGTTCATGGGAGTTTTTTGTATTGTTCTTCTTGTTTACAGGTAATGAAGTGGGCCTGGTATGGATACTCGGCCACTCGTACGTTTTTTGGGGGGCAAAGAGAGCCGACATTCGGCCAAACGGCAGACAGTTAAGGATCCCCAGGCAAGAAGCACTCGTCAGGTGGATTGGGGTCCCAGGTATGAGATGGAATAGGGTGTTGGGGGAGGTACATAGATTTGCCAGGTTGGATAGAGCCCTCGATGTATTGCTTCTGCATGTAGGTGGGAATGACATGGGAGCCAGATCCATGAGGGACCTTATTAGAGACATAAAATGCGATTTTTTACGTTTGAAAGCGGCATACCCTAATATGGTCTTAGTTTGGTCTGACATGGTGGGCAGGTTGTCATGGCGTTGGGCATGGTCAGCAAAGAAGGTGGACAGAGCAAGGATCAAAGTGAATAAAGAAGTGAGCAGATTCTTTGTGAAGAACGGGGGCTTAGCCATCAGGCATAGAGAGCTAGAGGTAGATACTTGGAGATATCTACGCAGTGACGGGGTACATTTGAATGAGGTGGGGACTGATCTGTGGTCTCTAGGTGTGCAAGAAGGGATTCAGAGAGGCTTGAGGGTGTGGAGGTGCGCTCAAGGGTAAGGGGTTACCCCTTTCGTGCTGTGGCAGTTTTTTGGTTTCCTTGAATAGGATTTCTCAAGTTACATGTATGAAACATGTTGTACCCATCCAGGGGATGGGGGTTGCGTTATGGTACCCATCCATTGGATGGGGAGTTTTGCTGGTACCCATCCATGAATATTGGGGATTGAAGTTGTGTATTTTCAGGCTATGTAGGGCTTGCAGGAGGTAAAATGGTTTTGGTCACCGGAAGTTAGGGTACTGCCGAGTCAGGGGTTCCCGACTGGTAGGTTCAAGAAAAGAATTGTTTACAGTGACCATGGTGACAGTTGTTACTGATAGTTACACAATAAAGTATTATTAAAAGTTACGGTTATTTTATGTTATATATTTATGGTAATTTATATTTTAATAAAGAAATGTAAGGCCGTGAGGCAATTTACTCCAAAAACTAGTCGTTTATGATGTTTTTGGAGGGAGGGTAATGTGGGGGTAAGGTAAAATAGTAGGAGACTGGGCTTAAACCCCTACAGTGTCATGCAGTAATATCAAGGGTGAGTTAGCACTAGGCATGTGCGATTAGTTTCGTACGAATTTCCGTAAAGAACATGAACGAATTCTGGACAGCCGCACTCAAATATTAGCCTTGTTTATTAGAAGATGCACATCAAATTCAAAAAATCACAGCAGACAAAAAAGAGCTGACTTTTCGCACTAGCGTTAGTGCTTACTCATAGCTATGAGTAAGCACTAACGCTAGTGCGAAACGTCAGCTCCTTTTTGTCTGCTGTGATTTTTTAAATTTGATGTGCATCTTCTAATAAACAAGGCTAATATTTGAGTGCGGCTGTCCAGAATTCGTTCATGTTCATTGCGATCAGCATTAGCCAGCACCTGTGACCTCCGAACCAAGATTGATTTACTCTTTTTCCGTTTAGTGCTCCTGGAGCGGTGATCATTTTCTTCTACCTACGAATTTCCGTAAATTCATACATTCGGGAGGATCTGAAATACGAATTGCTATGCTTCCGAATTTTGTACGAAATACGAAAAAACCCAGGAAGTCAGCACAGCACAGGGATGGTGGGAGCCCCTCCATAATGATAAATTCATCATAACGAACATTCGTAATTGTTAAGAAAATTTAACGAACCTAACGAAAATTCGTATTTCGTACGAATCCGAATTGAATTTTGGACACGAATTACGAAATACAAATTAAATCTATTACGAAACGGAACAAAACGAAACAAATTTATTGACAGTGCACACGTCTAGTTAGCACCCATTTATAAGCCAGGTGGGGAGGAGCGCACACACTCTCTTGGGGCAAGGGAGCTAAACACCGCACACCTGTGAGGCTGTAGCCAGCACACTTAGGCTCGGTTCACACTAGGACGACTTGTCAGGCGACCTAGTCGTCTGACAAGTAGCGTCCCGTTCTGTACAATGGAACCGTTCTAAGGGGAGCGACGCAAGTCGCTCCGACTTAGAAAAAGGTTCCTGTACTACTTTGGGGGCGACTTGGGGCGACTTGCATAGACTTCTATACAGAAGTCGTTTTGCAAGTCGCTCAGGCAGTCGTGTGCAGGTCGCCTCGGTGAGGCGACCTGCAAGTCGTGCCGCCCCTAGTGTGAACCGAGCCTTAGGCCCTGGACAGGGCAGAAGGCCGGGTGGAGTAGACCCATATACAGTAGGAGCCAGCTGTAGACATTCTGCCCGCCCACGCGGCCCACCCCATTCCTAGATAGGGTAAAGTGTGGGGCTTTGATGTCCTGACAGTCCTCCTGGGGGGGGGGGTTGATCAAGGGGAGGGGGGCTGGCTGTTTGCTGCCCACCGCCCCCCCCAAAATAAAAAAACACCAGCCGCCACTGCATTTAACCACTTGACCTCTGGAAGATTTACCCCCCCCTTCAAAACCAGGCCACCCCTTCCTAACCTTCATAACCAGGCCATTTTTTGCGATACAGCACTGCGTTACCTTAACTGACAATTGCGTGGTCATGCAACGCTTTACCCCAAAAAAATTGATACAATTTTATTCCCACAAACAGGGCTTTCTTTTGGTGGTACAGGAGGTCCCCAAGTTAAGAAACTCTGACTTGAGAGCGACTCCTACTTACGATCGGGAGGCGGCGTCGGCAGGCACATCGGAAAACAGCGGAAAACAGCGGAAAACATCGGAAAACGATGCTGGAAAACAGCGGAAAACATTGCAAAACGACATCTTTGCCATTCTGCGCATGCGCTTCCGACTTATGAACAAATCCGACTTAAGAACAAACAGGCAGTCCCTAACCTGTTCGTAACTCATGTAATAATAGAAACAATCGCCCTGGAATAATTGCTTACCACCACCCCCCCCCCCCCCCCCAGGCCTGCAAAAAGGTTGGTGGCTGCTGCTATGGGCTCTAGCCCCAGATCTTTTGCAGACCTAGCCACGCCCCTGCTGCTAAATGTAATATACTAGGGAGTGAATGCAGGAGTGCAACTGTTTCTGGGTTCATGACCCAACCATAGGTGCTCCATCAAAGCCATTCAGCTTCTAACTTCAGCTTGTTCAATTAAAGTGGTTGTTAAGCCACTATGTTAAGTTTATACCATCCCCATTGTTAGATAAGTACCTGTGTCCTAGTGTCTGTGCTTTATAAAAAAAGCAGATTTCTACCTGATTTCACAGCGCCTCACGTGACTCCTCGGCTCTCTCCTCTCACCGTCTGACAGTTCCAGCGGGCGGGGCCGAGCACTCTTGCTGACATCAGGCGGGGAGGAGAAAGCAGAGCATTCACGTGAGCACCAGGAGGTGCTGTGATATCAGGTAGAAATTGTCTTTTTTTTTTTATATAAAGCACAGGCACCAGTACACATGTTCTTATCTAACAGAGTGAATGGTATAAAGATCACATAATTTTAGAGCAGCAGGGAGGAGAGCAGAGCAGCGCTGATACCAGCTGATAGGCAGGGAGGGGAGGGGGAGGACAGAGGGAGACAGAGGAGAGCTGCAGATAGCAGCAGATGACTGAGGCACGTAAACTGACCAGTGTCAGGGCTCAGCAGCCATGATATACTGTGGTCAGATTACAGGCGGGAGGGCAGAACCAGGCAGGATCAGCCAGGTATTTCAGGTGATACAGAGGGCCAAATTACACAGCACAAGCACTGTCCTGTATAATATGCTTTAAAGGAACAGGATCCTTTTTTTTTTTAGGGTAACAAACACTTTAAAGTTGTTGTAAACCCTCCCCCACAGTTTTATCACATTTCAATCTGCTTAAATTATGCTAATGATTGCTGCTTGTAGATGTCTCCTTACTTGCTTACTTTTCTTGTAATACGTCCCTGTGTAGTAACGTCACTGGCGCATGCGCATCTCTCCCGTTTTTCACGGCACGCTCTGAGTGCCGTTACACCATCTATCCATTGATAGGATGCCGTGCGGTGTGATTTCCTCTCCCAGCGGCACTGCGATCAAAACCCGCGAGACTGCAGATTCTCTCTGCACATCCTACTACACCCCATGTGGCGTCATGCGGTCACATGAACTTGTAGTAGGAAGTGCAGAGAAAATCTGCAGTCTCGTACTGCATACCATAGCAGGGATTAGCCGCCGCATACAGCAGCCTGACAGGCAGGCACATGGCAAAACGGCAAAACTGCTATACAACTCTGCACTCTCAGGCCGGCTATGAGCGGCGGAGCACGGTCGCCATAGGAACAAAACTGAGGCTTGGTTAAGACGCGATCACGCATGCCGGAGATAGCAGCAAGCCATAATGAAAGGGCGGAAGTAATATGCAGTGCAGTCTCGGGAAACAATACCTAAAATGGCGCAGCCTAATCCCTGGAGAAATCATTTATAAAAGTTATTATAAAAAGTAAGTAATATGCGATTGAGGCTTATTTACAATGGATAATGTTTGCTTATAACTTCATATAATGGTCTAGATCAGGGGCACTGAATTAAAATTCACGTTGGTCCTGTCAGTAAAATTTTCTTCCAGTGGAGGTCAGAGTGTTATAATGGTGATGACTCAGGTCCTTCACATCCAGGGCTTTTTTTCAGCTGGAACTTGGTGGAACTCAGTTCCACCACCTCTGGCTCAGGCCCTCTGCTCCCTGCTCAACATTGTCACTTGTAAACACAGAAGTTCAGCTTCTGTGTTTACAAGTGACCGCTTGCCTCCCAATGACTCCCACAGATCTGATCTCCTGAGTGGCTCCCACTGAGTGCAGGATGGGGACAAGGG
Organism: Lithobates septentrionalis; assembly: GCA_037952835.1. Taxonomy (NCBI): domain Eukaryota; kingdom Metazoa; phylum Chordata; class Amphibia; order Anura; family Ranidae; genus Lithobates; species Lithobates septentrionalis. The sequence goes on from JBBDGP010001509.1 coordinate 203,300, forward strand.
AGATGCAGGTGCCTGGGGTGCAAAGCAGATGCCAACACACCAGCTGAATACAGCAACAAAAGTAAGACAAGATGGTGGAGCGTTTAAGGAGGGGGGAGAAGATGGGAGGAGGGCAGTGGGGGGATTGCACGCCAAGATCAGCAGAAGAGGAGTAATAGTGAGATGTGGATGGGGATGCAGAGGTAAGCAGTTGTGGAAGAAGACTGAACTCTGCACTTTGTGTGTAGTGCACCTCTGAACACTGCACTATATATTCAGTGCACCCCTGAACTCTGCACTATGTACATAGCGCACCCCTGAACTCTACACTATGTACATAGCGCACCCCTGAACTCGGCACTCTCTGTGTAACCCCTCAGAACTCTGCACATAATGCACTCTTGATATTTAATGCTCCTTTAAGACCCTCCCACATTGAAAGGTGTGAGTATGGGGGGAGTTTTTTTTTGGGGGGGGGGGGGGTCGTGGTTGAGTTCCTGCACCTATTTTCTGAAAAAAAAAAGCCCTGTTCACATCACAGCCTCTTGTGCACGTCACAATTGTTTTCTATTACCCTTGTAGATACCTGTGTTTTTCTAGGGCAGAAAAACATAGATCTCTGCACAAGTGTGAAGAAGCCCTTACATCAGTGCCCTCAGCCCCCCCTTCACAGCACATCTCTCCCTTTTACATCACAGTCCCTCATCAGAGACCCGCCAACCCATTACAGACCGTCCTATCACAGCATGTCCCTTTAAAGACCCCTTCCATCACAGACCCCTCCCACCCCAATTACAGACCCCTCCACCCCATCACAGACCCCCCCACAAACACAGATCCCCCAATCACAGATCCTCTCCACCACAGACCCCCCTGCACCACAGACCCCACTCCAACACAGACCCCACTCCAACACAGATCCCCCCTCCATCACAGATCCCCCCTCCATCACAGATCCTCCCTCCATCACAGATCCTCCCTCCATCACAGATCCTCCCTCCATCACAGATCCCCCCCTCCATCACAGACCCCACTCCATCACAGATCCCCCCTCCATCACAGATCCCCCCTCCATCACAGATCCCCCCTCCATCACAGATCCCCCTCCATCACAGATCCCCCACTCCATCACAGATCCCCCACTCCATCACAGATCCCCCGCTCCACCACAGACCCCCCTCCATCACAGATCCCCCCTCCATCACAGATCCCCACTCCATCACAGACCCCCCCCCATTACAGACCCCACTCCAACACAGACCCCACTCCAACACAGGCCCCCCATTACAGACCCCACTCCATCACAGATCCCCCCTCCATCACAGATCCCCCCTCCATCACAGACCCCACTCCATCACAGATCCCCTCTCCATCACAGACCCTACTCCATCACAGATCCCCCCTCCAATACAGACCCCCACTCCAACACAGACCCCCACTCCAACACAGACCCCACTCCAACACAGACCCCACTCCATCACAGACCCCTCCCCATCACATATCCCGCCCTCCATCACAAACCCCTCCCCATCACAGACCCCACTCCAGTACAGACCCCTCCCCATCACAGACCCCACTCCAGTACAGACCCCTCCCCATCACAGACCCCACTCCAGTACAGACCCCTCCCCATCACAGACTCCCTCCCTTGATATTAATTAGTCAGACTGTCCCTTTTATCAACGCAGCATTCCCCCTTCCTCCCCCTCCCCACACTGCCTACCTTAGTCACACAATCCGGGATGCACGCATGGCAGGTCCAGACAAAGGGCGGGACTTTTCAAGTTAAAGGCAGGTGATTGGTTGCTGGGACCGCCCCAATGTCTAGCAACCAATCACCTGCTTAGTAACTTGAAAAGTTACACCCTTTGTCCAGACCTGCAGCGCTTCCAGGCTTGTGTGACTAAGGTAGAGCAGTGTGTGGGGGGGGGGGGAAGGGGGAGTGATGCGATGACGTGAAGGAGAGACCTGCCGCGCCTCCCATGTAATCAATGATGTTAGTGGCAGCGGCGGGCAGGCAAGCCAGCAGAGGGGAGAGAACACTCAGGCAACTATTTGGCGAGGCTGCTACTGGGTCCGGATTCGGCCCGCAGTCCGCCATTTAGTGATGCCTGGTCTAGATGAAAAGTGGCAATGGAGTGGGAGAGTTTACTTCCTCTTTAAGCTTTGACAAAAAAAAGACCTGGAAGCTGATTGGCTACCATGCACAGCTGCACCAAATTTTGTACTCTCCAGTATTAGTAAATTAACCCCACTGTCATGTATAGCTTGGTCTACTGACTCTCCAGCAACCCACATGTTCTGAGCTGATATGTATTTAAAAAGGATATAAACCCTCCTGTCCTCTATAGCCAAGGAAGCTGCCATCTTAGCCTCTGATGTGCTGTTGCCATAGTGTTGCACTAGTGACTAGTTATCACACCTGTCATTTCATGGTTTGACAGTTCAGTTGAGAGCACAAGTAATTGTGAACGTTATTTACAGCATGCCTTAAATGTAACATTTTTGGGAAACAATTAAATCGATAGGGGACAAAAACAGGAAATCTTTTGATTTTTTAAAAAACAGGAGGGTTTTTCATAAATGTGATATTTCATAAGTGTGAATCAACTTTTAACATGCACACCTCTGAGTCCTGGTATCCCTGTAGATCCTCTTGGTCCTGTAAAAAAAACAACAATATTTTCATATAAACAACTGTGTTGCCTTATGAGTGTATGTGAAATCTCCATTAATAGATGTAAAATATTGTAATTAGGAATATATATCATTTAGCTTGTATCTATGCAGGCCGCAAGATATTATCTTCACATATATCTCGGAGTAGACCAGACAAGTCGGTGCCCAGACTTTTGTGTACAAACAATGGGTTTCAAACCTCATTGTTTTACACATACTCACTTCAAAGGATCCCATGCTGGGATATGCAATGAAGGGAGGCCCACCCCGGAATCAATACTTAACTTCCCAGGAACATTCTCCTGCTCAGAATAGTCACTAGGATGTGCATTAAAGGGGGCTGACTTATGCAAAGTATAGGGAAGCTAACCAATCAGAAGCCACGCTATACCAACCAATGAGGCATCAGCCTGTATTGATATACACAGACTAGATGGGGGAAAACGCTTTTTCTGGTAGAGCAGCCAATATATGACTAAGCTCTTTGTTATACAATAATAGTAATGTAAATGATTAATGTAAAGTTTCTAATCATTAAGAATCATGTACACCTGACGTAAAAACAGAAGATGGAAAGTAATACATTTATATCTTTCAAGTTATTGTATATATCTGTACCACCTTTAGTTATAATATGTTGGTTAAGTGAGTACAAATCAGGTAGAAGTGGGTGAGAGAAAGAAAGGTAATTCTCTTATTTTAACCCAGGGCTTTTTTTCAGCGGGAATGCGGGGGAACGCACTGAATGTATGTAACGGCAAGGAGTGCTGGGTTGTGCTACAGTGTCTATTGATGCTGGCTGCTGGTGGATCTATTGTTGCTGGAGGGGATCTATTTCTGCAGAAGGGTTGATTTCTGCTGGGGAGGTCTAATGTTGCTGGTGGAGGGATCCGTTGTTGTTGGGGTGGGTCTTATGTTGCTGGGGGGTCAGTTGTCGCTGGGAGGGATCTACTGTTGAGGGAGCAGTCTATTATAGCTGGCTGCTAGAGGGTCTATTGTTGCTGGGGGTATTTTGTTGTAGGTGGTCCATTGTTGCAGGGGGGATCTATTGTTGCTGGTGGGTCTATTGTTGTTGGCTGTGGGGGTAGGGGGTGGAGCTAGGAGGTGGGTAGGGGGTGGAACCAAGGACTGGTGCTCAGAGGTAGGTAGGGGCAAAGACAATGGGTAACTCTCAAAAGGGGAGTTCCTGCACCTATTCTCTGAGAAAAAAAGCCCTGTTTCAACCTAATATTTTGTTCCTTGGTGTAGATTATAGATAGATGGTTGTGTATTAGATAGACTTTCAACTACTTACCAATATTTTTTTTTATTGTGTTAAAGCTTTCACTCTTGGTCAAAGAACTCTCATTTAACCCACATCATATCTTTGAGATATCTTTGAGATGTTAAATCTTAAATATAATAAACGGTTAACAACTGATATGGGTAAAAGTAACAAAATAAGTGGTATACACTAGTGCATAACTGTAGGCTAGGCAACAGTCCCTGGGACCAGTCGGTGACTGACCATAAATATAACATATAACCTCCCCCTGCCCGCATTTACCACCTGTGTGCTCATATCAAATATTGTATAATGTAAGCTTGGTTTTCAAACAAATGTGCACCGACATTTGTACGAAAATTCTCAGTACATTCGATGAATTGACAAGTATCGTTTAAAAGTACTTCAAAATTTCGGTTGCTTTTAACATTCAATTTTGAAATGAATGGACTTCCCAAACAAAAATCATACTAATAGAACTCTGTGCATTAAAAAAAACAAACATACTGCTCCTTCAAATGTTTATTTTACTGCAGTTGAAAATGTCGATTTGACCCCACTATTCTTTAGAAAATCAAACAAACCAAATTAGACTAGAGTATGGCTAGCTTAAAAAAAATTAACTTTTTTTATATCTCTTCCCCTTCTCTTATCTGCTGGTAGAGTCCCAAACGGGCTATCCTATGCTTTTAGTAGGTTCACTTAATTGCCCCGCACCTCCAACTGCATATACTCACTATCCCGCTGCTCTGTTCATCACAAAGAGCAAAGTACTTGAAAAGCTTTGTGTGTGCTCCAAGTCTCTCTGATTAGAGCTTACACAGAGCTAAGGTTGGTCCTTCCGGCCATTTGGTGTCACAGAGCTTAGTACTGGCAATAGGCCTCTCGTAGGTAGATGAGCGAAAGAGTCACATACTCCCTCACAGTGGGCACTGTTGTGTTTAATATTTGCCTAAATAGTCTGTGCTTGAATTTTGAAGGAAGAAATGTTTTTTGTTACCTTGTGGCCCAGGAAGCCCCGGTTCTCCGTTTTCTCCAGTATCTCCCTTTTCACCTAAAAAAATAAAGTTGATTAGAAAAAAAAAATCTGTCTTGTAGTTTCAGTAGGGCCTCGTTCACATGGGCATTCTTAAGCGTACATCCATGCAAAGGGCTGTGTTTGTCTGCATGGGATGCACAGGTGTTCCATGCATACGTGTGCTGGCAGTCCTATTCATGTCTATTGGGATGCAGCAGCTGCACTGACAGCCACTGCAGTCCAATAAACATGAATAGGACTGTCTGCACGCAGATGCACAAAACACCTGTGCGGGCAATCACGGCCCTTGCAAGAAATTACCATATTTATCGGCATATGACACGCACTTTCCCCCCTTAAAATAGGGGGAAAATCGTGCGTACGTGTTATACGCCGATATAGTCTGCCACCGAGGGGAAGGAGGAGATGAGCACTGCCGAAATAGAGCCGAATCTCCTTTGTACTCGGCTTGTTGTCATGCTCAGTCCCGCCCCCTGGGTCACGCTCCTAGCATGAACGTACCGGGATTGGACCGGCGTTATGCCCCACCAAGGGGCGGGACTGAGCATGACGCCGAGCACAGGAGATACACAGTACACAGGAGATCAGGCTCTATTTCGTCAGCGCTCAGAACCTCTTTCCCCTCGATGGCAACATCTACAATACTACAGGGAAAAGTGATTCCCATAGTGCACAAGTAAGTTGCACCATAGTATATACTACATCCATGTGTACACCATCCATCCTCTGCTGCCACCAACTTACAGAGCTAGAGTACTCACATACACAGATCAGTCCCACTGGCCTCGATTACACTCAGCTAATGTGCTGGCTGTACTTGCTGTGCATGCATCCACATGCTGATAAAAGTGCAATATATGGGCTGTGTCCTCTACTATGGCATGGAGATTCATCATGATGAGATGGGCACTGATTAGACTGCATATGGGCACAGATCCGGCTGCATTGATGCTCATTGACCATTATTTTGCTTCAAAGTGGTTTATTTAAAAAAAAAAAGTTTTTTCTCCTGAAACTTCCCTCTTAAATTGGGGTGCGTGTTATACGCCGGCGTGTGTTATACGCCCATAAATATGGGTATGGAAAACAAACTTAGAAGAAAAAAAATAAAATTCAAGAAAAAATATTACACTTTCCCTTTAATTGTAGAAACTATGGAGTTGATTTACTTAAAGCGGTTGTATAGTCTTTTTTTTTACTTTTACCTACAGGTAAGCCTATAATAAGGCTTACCTGTAGGTAAAAAAAATATCTCCTAAACCTGTACGGTTTAGGAGATATTCCCCTTGCTATGCGCCGCTGACTGCAGCGGCGCATGTGCACAGGGGATTCTCGGCTGAAACCCGGCAGCTGCCGGACCTCGCCGAGTAAGAAATCTCCCGCGCGCATGCGCGGGAGTGATGACATCGCGGCTCCAGCCACTCACAGCGCTGGAACCGCGATACCCGGAAGACACGCCGAGGCAACATGACAGCTCCCTCGGCGTGGACCAGGTAAGATACTGACGCCTCGTTCTAAGGTAAGTATTTCATAATGAGCTAGTATGCGGTGCATACTAGCTCATTATGCCTTTTGCTTTACAGGGTTAAAAAATAAAATAAAAAATTTGCGGGTATACAACCGCTTTAAAGCAAATAGGCTGTTCACTATGTAAACGAATTTTCCCCCAGAGCTTAGTAAATATATGGTAACATTTCACTTTGCGAAGAATACCCAATCAGGTGCAAATGAAATTTTTTTTTTTTAAAACAGCGTTTTTGCTTGCACATGATTGGATAATGGAAGTCAGATGAGTTTCACTAATTTACTGAGCTCTGGGGAAAATTCCCTTGTAAAGTGCAACTTTTCTTGCAAAGTGAACAGTCTGTTTGCCTTTAGTAAATCAACTCCTATCTTGCTAGTTCTGAAAGATTGGAACTGTATAAGGTAAATATATATTGTATAAACATATAGGTGGATCTTATACTTTGTTAGACCAAGCCATGCTCCTTCAAGTGGACTGTGCAGCATGAAGTTCATGACACAGTCTGAAGAGTCTGCTGTGTGTAAGTAAGTAAGCTTATGTAAGCCTATGTTACCTTTCTCTCCGTTTTTTCCTTGAGCTCCAGGAGGGCCAGGAGGTCCTTTTGGATTAAAAAAAAAAAAAGACAAATCAGATAAAAATTACCCTTCTTTTATCGAAATTACGCATTAAACTTTGTTATAGTTTTGGATAGAGTGGAGATGGATTAGACCCCTTGTCAGATTTTTATTGCTGTTTGTGTCCCTGTTAGGGAGATCCAACCTCTCTATTTGTCCTATTTACAATTATTACTGAAAGTGAAAGTAAAAGAGAATCCAAAATTTTGGGTTGTCCCGGGGACAGTAATAGAGGGGAAATCTTTGAATGGGGACACTAGTTCTGGTGACCCTGGTGACAGCCAGGGATTTCCTTACATTGGAGGGATTTTTTCTCACTTCCTGTTTTGGCTATTGGACAGGCAGTGAAGGGAAATTGCCCCAATAGGATACAGATGGCGAATATAAAACTGACAGATGTTATAACCCTATTTAAAATGAAAAAAAAAAGTTTGGCCTATAGTTCTACTTAAAAAAAAACTACTTCAGCAAAAGCAAGTTTGTTATAGGATGAGTGATAAAGATGTTTTTGTGCCTTAATCCACCTCCACAGTTCCAACACAGCATCTTCCACTGGACACTGCACCCTTTAACCGCTTCCCGACCAACTGCCGCAGGGGTCCGGGATAGCAGGCGCGCGCGCCGCCTGCACAGCGGGGGTGCCGATGCTCGCGGCCGCCGGTCGCGAAGACCGCCGCCCACGAGCGATCGTGAGCAGGAGACACAGAAAAGGGACGCGTGTGTGTAAACACACACTTCCCTGTTCTGTTCTGACAGAAGTGACAGATCGTGTGTTCCTATTAGCTAGGAACCATGATCCGTCAATTCCTCTAGTCAGTCCCCTCCCCTTTCAGTTAGCATCACCTCCCAGTTAACACAGTTAACCCCTAGATCGCCCCCTAGTGGTTAACCCCTTCACTGCCAGTGACATTTTTACAGTAATCAATGCATTTTTATAGCATTGATTGCTGTATAAATGCCAAATGGTCCCAAAAATGTGTCAAAATTATCTGATGTGTTCGCCATAATGTCGCAAAAATTTGCTTTTTTAAAAAAAAAGGGGATATTTATTATAGCAAAAAGTACAAAATATTGTGTTTTTTTTCAAAATTGACGCTCTTTTTTGTTTATAGCGCAAAAATAAAAACCGCAGAGGCGATCAAATACCACCAAAAGAAAGCTCTATTTGTGGAAAAAAAAGTACATCAATTTTGTTTGGGTGCAACATCGCACGACTGCACAATTGTCAGTTTAAGCGACGCAGTGCCGAATCGCAAAAAGTGCTCTGGTCAGAAAGTGGGTAAATTCTTCCAGGGTTGAAGTGGTTAATAGCCCATGTTCATGTCATGGAAACACGCCTGTACTGACTAATGAAAACAAGGCTACCCACCTATGGAAAAACTGATTTCCTGCACTTTCAGACATGTCTTTATTTCACAGTACATACAGGAGGAGTTATGCCGCATACATACGACCGGACTTTACGGCATACTTGGTCCTGTGGACCGGAGTCCATCAGACAATTCGATCGTGTGTGGGCTCCAGCAGACTTTTTTTCCCCAAAAGTTCGACGGACCTAGAAATTAAACATGTTTCAAATCTTTTCGACAGACTCGAGTCCGGTCGAAAAGTCCGCTCATCTGTATTCTAGTCCGACGGACAAAAACCCGATGCTAGGGCAACTATTGGCTACTGGCTATGAACTTCCTTGTTTTAGTCCGGTCGTACGTCATCACATACAAATCCGTCGGACTTTGGTTGATCATGTGTAGGCAAGTCCGTTCATTCGGAAAGTCCGTCGGACAAAGTCTGCCGTAAAGTCCAGTCGTGTGTATGCGGCATTATACTTACCATCACTCCAGCAATGTGATGTGCAGGAGCTCCCTACCAACTGCTGACATCTTCGACCAGTCTTCTTCTGGGTTCTGATCTTCAGCCTATTTTATTGGCCGGGCTGAGATGAGTTAATCACGGCACATTTGAAATTGCACACTGAGCTGCCCAGCGCAGCTTATTGCACAGTTTAAACATACAGGTAAGAATACTTTAATGCAGAAAAGACAGCATGTTTATTCTGTATTAAAAATCCTGCTTATTCACAAACTTTTTTTTTAAGTTCCACTTTAATATTTGCCTGAACTTCCATACCTGCCTAATACAGTAAAAAAAATTCTATTTACACTTTATGTTTTTGCTTAAATACCTCTCTCGCCACTCGCTCCTGGAAGTCCTTGGGGACCCTGTTTCCCAGGAGCTCCTGGACATCCTTGCAGAATGGTCAGCTTATCAGAATCTCCAACTTCAAGGATTTTCACCTCTAAAACAAGATTAAGAACATAAAAATGCAAAAGTTGTAATAATCTGATTCCACATAAGTTAAGCTTGAGGCACACAACAAGATTTTTGTCTTTTGTGAATTTACTGGTCAAGTATTCATTTCTGTTGTACAAGCTGACCAGACTCAGTAATTCAAAGCAGTCATATCTAAATTTGGGTGTGTTGGTTCAGCAAAGATCTTATGACAGCTCTAAACATTCAGTGGGTGGGGTGCTCAGTTACAATCCTGCCATGTAAATAACAGTATTGAGCAAACCCGGACATCAGATGCATCCTCATTGCAAATTAAACCCAATTGTTGGCTGCCTTTGCTGACAATATTCTCTTATTCCTCTCCGAACCTGTCAGGAAAGGTTTCACCTGCTAGCGGCACTGTCAGACCTTTGGCTTGCAGTACTGGTGTCCACCAGCGGGTGTCTCCTGGCTGTCTGGAACTGTCAGGAAAGGTTTCACCTACTGGTGGCACTGTCTGATCCTTGGGCCGCAGTACTGGTGTCCACCAGTGGGTTTCTCCCGGCAGTGTGGAGCCAACATTATCTCCTGCAATCAGGCGTCACCTGAGGCTGATTGCAAGAGATGTGTATTAATACCTGTCAAGCACTCACACACTTGCCTTGGTATTGTCCTTGAGCCCTGACCTGTACCTGCGATCCTGAATCTGAACCTGAAACCCCAACCTTGAACCTGAACCTGAACCTGTGACCCTGTTACCTTGTACCCTTGCCTTGCAGCCTGATCCCGTCCACCTTCTCCCTGTACTGTTCGCTCCATGCCCCCATCTGCTGATCACCCATTGATGACCCTGGCCTGGCTACGTTTATGATTCTGGTATTCCCCATCCATTGTATATGCCTGTTTGATTGTTGTTATTTGTGGGTCTCTGTCTGGTAGTTGGATTGTTGTGCACTGTGTTGTATTGGAGGTGTTTGTATCTATATTCACTTACTTTAATAAATTACATTACTTCACTTTACATGCGTTTGGTTCCCTCTGTTGCTGTCCACACGGTTCTGGTAACACCTGTTCATGACAGAACCCCTTATCACGATGCCTAACCCACTTAAAGACATTTCCACATTCAAACTCCTAACCAATTTGCAGATCAACTTCTCAAAATCTGACACCTTGAACATCACATTGTCACAGGATGTCCTTAATCAATGTCAGTCCAACTTCCCATTTAAATGGAGTCGAAATACGATCACATACCTAGGCATCCGATTACCCTCTAAACTTGTGGACTTATACACTAAAAACGTTCTCCCATAATTTCAAAATAGACATCGCAACCTAAAGTCATGATCCACTGGCCTGTTCTCCTGGTTTCGTAAGGCAGCAATTGTGAAAATGGATATCCTACCGAGAATACTATACCTACTACAAACCATACCGATAAAACTTCCGAATACATTTTTCTCTTCATTCCGGAGGGCCTGTACAGCCTTTTTATGGGGGGCACTTCTCATCCCAGATTGAGTTATTCCCAAACTAAAAGGAGGCATAGGCCTCCCAGATATCTTACAATACCACCGAGCTTGTCAACTACAAGGGTACACCTACACCTGTCAACTACATGGGTACAATTGGAGCATGCGATGACACCTTCTCCCTTACACCAACTTCCCTGGATTAGCAGTAGGCATACCCCATCATCATGTAAAAGTACGTAAGTAACTTTCAGAGAAGCCTGCCGTAAAAATAAAATATTGTCTATCCCAGGCCCCTGACACCGATTCGCCAAAATCCGGACTTTCCACTAGGTATGTCCACCTCTTTTATCCTAGACATCTGGCCATATCCCGCTATCTGCACAGAACAATTTTTTCACAGAGGCCGTCTTCTCACCCTGCAGTCACTCTCTTCCCAGATGATAAGTAAGTCATTCCCGTTCTGGACTTACACCCAAATTCAACACTTTCTTGACAGATCCCAACCCAGAACCGACTGGTCCCGACAGCTTACACCATTCGAATCAATATGTTTAAGACAAGAACCCCAAAGACACCTAATCTCTAACATATATGCTATGCTCTTCGTCGATGATGACTAGGGATGAGCTGAACAACCCCCGGTTTGGTTCGCATCCAGAACATGCGAACGGACCGAAAGTTCGTGCGAACATTCGAATGCTGTTAAAGTCTATGGGACTTGAACGTGAGAAATCAAAAGTGCGAATTTTAAAGGTTAATATACAAGTTATTGTCCTAAAAAGGGTTTGGGGACCCAGGTCCTGCCCCAGGGGACAGGAATCAGTGCAAAAGAAAGTTTAAAAAACTTTTTTCGGGAGCAGTGTTTTTATTGATGCTTAAAGTGAAAAAATAAAAGTGAAATATTCCTTTAAATATCGTACCTGGGGGTGTCTATAGTATGCCTGTAAAGTGGCGCGTGTTTCCCATGTTTAGAGCAGTCCCTGCACAAAATTACATTTTTAAAGGAATAAAAGGCATTTAAAACTGCTTGCGGCTGTAATGTAATGTCGGGTCCCGGCAATATGGATGAAAATTTTTGAGAAAAATGGCATAGGTAACCCCCCAGCCCATTACCAGGCCCTTTGGGTCTTGTATGGATATTAAGGGGAACCCCGCACCCAAATTAAAAAAAAAGAAAAGGCGTTGGGGCCCCAGGCCCTATATACTCCGAACAGCAGTATACAGGCGATCCAAACAAGATAGGGACTGTAGGTTTGTTCTTAAGTTGAATCTGTTTATAATTTGGAACAGGTACATTATAAACAAGTGTAGCTAAACAAGTGTAGCTCCAGCCAAAAAATCTATTTTTAAGCTTTTTGGATAACATAGGGAAGGGTTATCATCACCCCTGTAATATTTGTTTTGCTGTCTGTGCCCCTTTTCAGAAGATTTCACCTCACGTTCTGCCCCAATGACAATTGGATTTTGAAAATTTGGGGGTTTTAGGGAAACAAGGATTGGTGATAATAAAGCATCAGTGGAGACACCTTTTTACCATATTAACTCTTACAGGAGAGAATTTCCCTTCCTAGGGGTAGATTTCCTCTCACTTCCTGTTGTCTCCCTCCATTTGTAAGTAGGAGTCGCTTGTAATTCGGATGTTTGAAAGTAGGGGACCGCCTGTATATACTATACGGCCTGCCCTATATACTCTGCAGAAATTTTGGCCTTAGGTGTTGGTGGTACCAGATCACTGTAAGCCCTCACAGTTACTCTTGGTGGGCGCTGGAACGGGCCCTGCTGTGAAATATTATATCAAGAATTGTAATTACATGCCCCTGTTGAACAGGGTCAAAAAAATTGGGCCTTTGGTGGTGGTGTGGTGGTGTTGTCACAAAACTGTAAGCATAGCTCCCAACTGTCCCTGATTTCGAGGGACTGTCCCTGATTTGAAGCAATGTCCCTCTGTTCCTCTTTCCCCCTCATTTGTCCCTCATTTTGGTCTAATCTATATAGTTGTATATAAAATGCACTTTTTATCTTTCAAAAAGTGTTTCCCAGTGCTAAACCTTTCATCCAATTTCTAAATTGCTGCATTTGAACATTTTAAAAGCCAATATAAAGGAATAGTAGTGGTAACAAAAAGCCCTTGTGGATTTAATTAACCTTCTTTTTGATTAATTCTCCTTTTAAGGGGGTGTGGCATGGGGCGTGTCCTATGCCTACATACATTTGTTAGTAGGTGTCCCTCATTCCCGTCTCAGCATGTTGGGAGGTATGCTGTAAGCCCTCACAGTTACTCTTGGTGGGCGCTGGAACGGGCCCCGCTGTGAAATATTATATCAAGAATTGTAAATACATGCCCCTGTTGAACAGGGCCAGAAAAATTGGGCCTTTGGTGGTGGTGTTGACACAACACTGTAAGTTCTCACAGTTACTCTTGGTGGGCGCAGGAATGGGCCCTGCTGTGAAATATTAGATCAAAAATTGTAATTGCATGCCCCTGTTAAACAGGCACAGAAAAATTGGGCTTTAGGCACTAGTGCTGGTGTCCAGAACCAATGTTCTTAGAAGCTATCAACATGAACATTGAGGAGGAATAGGATAATCACTCAGCATAACAGGATAGTCACTCAGCATCAGCATAGGAAGTCTTCAAGGGATCTCACATTCATAAAAAAATAATCGATTACATCAGCATCAGGTGCTTAGTAGCTGGTGATCCAAGACTGATTCATTTTTATGAAGGTGAGCCGATCAACCGAGTCTGTGGACAGGCGCAATCTGATCGGTTACAAAGCCTCCAACAGCACTGAATGTGCATTCAGATAGAACGCTGGATGCAGGACAGGCCAGTAGCTCAATTGCATACTCTGCAAGCTCTGGCTAGTGAATTATCCTCAAGACCCAGTAACCCAGTGGATTTTCTGTTGGAAAGGTCTCCAAGTCTGATCTTGCCCCAAGGTATTCCTGCACCATGTAAATCAGACGCTGGCGATGGTTGCTGGAACCGATCAGACCTTGGGGCTGTAGAATAAAAAATTGTCTGAACGCATCTGTCAGACGGTCACCTTGTCCACCGCTCCTTCTGTGACCGAAGCCTCAGCAACACGGTGTCCAGAAAGACCAGGAAATTGCAACCTTCCAGGCTCTGGAAACACATTGCACAAACCTTTCTGCAAGGCCTCCCAAAGATGTTTCATCCTCTGCTTCCTCTGCGAAGGCTGGATAAGTTCCGCAACCTTACCCTTCTAACGTGGATCAAGAAGGGTTGCAAGCCAGTACTGATCCCTCTCCTTGATACCACGAATCTGAGGGTCCTTTCACAGGCTTTGCAGGATCAGGGAGGCCATGCAGCGTAGGTTTGCTGAGGCATTCGGTCCGGAGTCCTCTGGATTACTAAGGACGACATGATCTGCAGCCACCTCCTCTCAACGACGTAAAAGTCCATGGGTTTCTGGGGACTGAAAACGATCCCTTGAAGACTGCTGCTGATGCTGAGTGCCAGGCTCCACCTCCATGCTGACACAATACTCCTCCTCCTCCTCTTCCTGTGTGATAGGGGCCTTGAGAGGTAAGGAAGTCCTCCTCTTCCTCCCTCTGTTCTGCCTCAAGTGCCCTGTCCATTATTCCACACAGCATGTGCTCCAACAGGAAGACAAGAGGGACAGTATCACTGATGTATGCACTGTCGCTGCTCACCATCCTCGTGGCTTCCTCAAATGGTGACAAGACAGTGCATGCATCCTTGATCACTAGCCACTGGAGTGGCGAAAAAAAGCCAAGCTCCCCTGACCCTGTCCTGGTGCCATACTCGCACAGGTACTTATTGATGGCCCTCTGCTGCGTGTGCAGCCGCTGCAGCATTGCCAACGTTGAGTTCCACCTGGTGGGCATGTCACAGATGAGGCGGTTCTTGAGCAGGTTGCATTCCTTTTGAAGGTCAGCCAGCCGAGCACTGGCATTATATGACTGGCGGAAATGCCCACAGACTTTCCTGGCCTGCCTCAGGAGATCCTGCAACCCCGGGTACTTGTACAAGAACCGCTGCACCACCATATTAAGTATGTTTGCCAAACAGGGAACATAGTTCAAGTGTCCCTGTCGGAGGGCGGAGAGGAGGTTGGTGCCATTGTCACAAACCACCATTCCTGGCTGAAGCTGGAGTGACGTCAACCACCTCTGAACCTGCCCCTGCAGAGCTGCCAGAATCTCTGCCCCAGTGTGGCTCCTGTCTCCTAAGCAGACCAACTCAAGCACCGCATGGCATCTTTTTGCCTGAGTGCTTGCGTAGCCCCTAGAACGCCTATGGAGCACCGCTGGTTCCAAAAACAAATCTGCACAGGAAGAGGCCATAGAGGAAGAAGAAGAGGAGGGGGTGAAGGAGAGAGGTGCGGCAGAATTACCACTACCAGCATTTTGGAGGCGTGGTGGCGGAACAAACTCCAACATTACTGCACCCTGTCCTGCATCCTTCCCAGCTGCCAGCAGGGTTGCCCAGTGCGTCGTGAAAGAAAGGTAACGTCCCTGTCCATGCCTGCTGGACCATGAGTCAGCAGTAATGTGCACCTTACCGCTGACTGCCCTGTCCAACGAGGCCAAGACATAGCCTTCCACATGCCGGTAGAGAGCCGGAATGGCCTTCCGAGGAAAAAAAATGGCGTTTGGAAACCTGCCACTGAGGTACCGCACATTCCACAAATTCTCAAAAGGGGGCAGAGTCTACCAGCTGAAAAGGCAGCAGTTGGAGTGCTAGCAATTTAGCCAAACTACCATTCAGCCACTGAGCATGTGAATGGCTGGGACCGAATTTCTTTCGACGGTTTAGCAACTGGGGTAGGGAAATTTGCCTGCTACAATCGAGTTTAGGTGTATCACTAGCAGATTGCTAGTGCTTGGGACACCTAATTCTACACCTTCATTCCTCTCAGTGCAGGTCAGTGCAGAATCGCTCCCAGACAGTGAAACTAGGAACATTCACCTCGGAAACCCGGGCAGTCTCCTGCGGAGTCCCTCAAGGATCACCCTTGTCACCAGTACTATTCAACATATACATCCGCCCACTTCTCAATATCATCAGGAAAACCGATCTTTGCTTCCATTCATACGCTGACGACACCCAACTCTACCTTCGCATCAACGGACAAAAAGACCTTCATCAGCAATTACAGAAATGCCTCACCTTAATAGACGACTGGATGACCACTAGCTCCCTCAAACTCAACGGATCAAAAACAGAACTTCTTCTCCTACAAGCTAACAAAAATTCCGAAATAAAGACTCCATGGACACCTCCCACCATCCTTGGACAGACCATCTCCCCAAGCACCAAAGCCAAGAGTCTCGGAGTCATTTTTGACTCAGGAATGACAATGAATGCACAAATAGGATCAGTGGTGAGCGGATCCCACCATCTCCTCCGCCAACTACGTAGACTCATCCCCTTCATCCCAGAAGAGGACAAAGCGGCAGTTGTGGGAACAATCATCAATTCCTGACTCGACTACGCAAATTCGCTCTACGTAGGACTACCCCAATATCAGCTCGCGCGCTTACAACTCATCCAAAACACGGCGGCAAGACTGTTAACAGGAAAAAAACCCTGGGAATCCATCTCCCCCTCCCTAAAGAGCCTACACTGGCTAACCGTGAAGAATCGGATCACATTCAAGACCCTCTGCCTCACCCACAAATGCATACAAGGAAACGCCCCACCATATCTCCGCGAGAAAATAAAACACTACACACCGAATCGCAGTCTTCGATCAGCTAACCAAAACCTCCTTACCATTCCCAAATACCGCTACAAAGCAAAGGGAGAACGAAGATTCGCAGTCCAAGGACCTCGACTATGGAATGCTCTTCCAACTAACATCCGCATGGAAGAAAACCACCAGGCCTTCAGAAAAAAACTAAAGACCTTCCTTTTCTGAGAAGCTGACAACAGAGAATACATCCAGCGCCTTGAGGCGATTCAGTTCGCATTTGCAGCGCTTTACAAATCATTCATTCATTCATAGTGGGGTTGGAGATCCCAGCTGATGAGGAGCAAAGAGAGGTCCACCTTGTTCTTTGGTGTGGGTCTTTTAAGTACTGTTGCCAACGGACTGCATGGGAGCTCGACATATGTCTGGTCAAGCATGTGGTGCCCAAGCTGCTGCTGTTTTGGCCACACTTGATATGCTTCAGACATATGTTGCAAACAGCAACGATGCGATCTGCTGCACACGTCTCAAAAAGGCCCACACCAAAGAACTTTTGAAAAAACGCGCGGAGTCAGCAGCGTCCTGCACATGCACAGCTCTGCGGTGTGATGTAGTTGGTTGGCTGTCCTTAAGCTGTCCCCTGGAGGGCATCCTGCCTCGTTGGAGATGTGCCTCCTCCTCCTCTCTTCTATCAGGCGCCCACGTAGAGTCAGTGACCTCATCATCCCCTCCCTCCTCGCCACTGGAGCAAACCTGGCAGTATGTTGCAGCTGGGGGAACATGACTACCAGTTTCATGTCCTTCTTGGGCACCCCCTCTCTCTGGGCTCATGTTACTGCCTTCATCCTCAACCTGGGTACCATCATCGGAGCCTTCAAAACACTGCGCATCCTCCTGCATGTACCCGACACTGTGGTCGAACAGTTCGGGGGACTCCTCAGGACATGATGGTGGGGCTAGGGAAGGAGTGACTGATGCCATTGAGCCGATGGAATAGGCCGCTTTGGCAGCTGCAGTGGCAGCCAAACTTGTCTTAGCCTGACAGAGAATGAGGAGGATGAGGACAGCTTTGTGATCCACTCTACCAACTCTTCTGCATGTTGTGGCTCAACACGGCCAGCTGTCAAAAAAAAGGACAAGCGTGCCCCACGGCCACGTGCTGAGGATGCACCGTGTCCATGACCAGCACTGTTGGCTGTAGACACAGAGCCTGCTTGTCCTCTTTTAGTGGCCTGTAAACGTCTGCCTTTCCTTGGTGGCCTTTCAGACATGCTGTAAAATATTATTAGCAAAACACCGCCTGAAGTTTACTAGAAAAATTACACCAGGAGTGACCTGCAGTCAGGTATAGGCTTTGCTAGACAGGAATGCAGTGGATATATGTGTAGGAGACTGTATATATATCTTTATGCACTGCAGATTACTGAATCACCTGCCTGGCCTGCCTGCCTGAAAGTGTCGTTGAAAACGTACACCAGGAATGGCCTGTAGTCAGGTATAGGCTTGGCCAGACTAGAATGCAGTAGGTATATATGTAGGAGACTGTATATATATATCTTTATGCACTGCAGATCACTGAATCGCCTGCCTGCCTGAAAGTGTCGTTGAAAACGTACACCAGGAATGGCCCGTAGTCAGGTATAGGCTTGGCTAGACTAGAATGCAGTGGATATATATATGTTGGAGACTGTATATATATTTAATGCACTGCAGATCACTGAATCACTTGCCTGCCTGCCTGAAAGTGTATTTGAAAACGTACACCAGGAACTGCCTACAGTCAGATATAGGCTTGGCTAGACTAGAATGCAGTGGATATATATATGTAGGAGACTGTATATATATTTTATGCACTGCAGATCACTGAATCACCTGCCTGCCTGCCTGAAAGTGTATTTGAAAATGTATACCCTGCCTTTGGCCAATTATGGCTCTCTTTGCTGACGGCGCTGTGATTGGCCAAAGCATGTGGTGGGTCATAGTGCATGCTTGGCCAATCATCAGCCAGCAATGCACTGCGATGATGCAGTACATTATGGGGCGTGACACGCCGCTCGAATTTGAAAGATCGTTCGATCTTTGTCGAACGATCGAACAGCCGATGTTCGAGTCAAACTCATGTTCGACTCGAACTCGAAGCTCATCCCTAATTATGACCCTAAAGCTAATGCAGCAAACTGCAGGTGGGAACAAGAGCTATCCTTAGAGCTCACCAAACCCGAGTGGGAAAAAATCTACACATATTCACAAGGGGACAGTAAACGTCCACATGCAAGAAAACAGAAAAAGTCCATCCTCTCACCAATCAAATTACCACTTTTGTTTTAGAGTATTCTCCTGCACAATTCCTGCTGCACCACTCCACAATGCCAAGAAAGACATACCTACACTCATTAGCCATGCATCTTGTGAATGCGGCCAGGTTGTACATCCCAGCCCGATGGCGATCATCGGATCCCCCAACTATTGCAGACTGGTTTCAACGAATCACAAAAAACGCAGAAATGGAGAAACATGTCCACCAAGCAAAAGATACCCCCTCTAAATTCTTGAGCACATGGTCCTGTTGGAAACATTTCATCACGACAGATGACTACAAGAAGCACCCAGCATAGCTGTCTACCCAAACCGCGGGCGGGAGAAGACAGGAATTAGTGTCCGCTTTTTTTACCCTTACCTTCAAAGACCACTTACGACACCCACACAGCCATCTCACTCATTACTACCTCGCTAGTACCTCTGCCCCCCTTTGTTTTTTTTATCCTTACATCTTCCCTCCTAAGTGTGCAATAACAACCCACAAAGGAGCAATGAGTGTCTTACCTTAGGCCCAAAGACCCCCATTTGCGATAAGCCTGATATATACGCTACACTATGGGCCTTTGAACAAGGGAATTTTCCTTATACTTCACTTATGCTTATTATGTTTTGGTTTGCTTGTTATACTCGACCACTTCAATACCTTGTAACAGGATTACTAGATGTATGACACTAGTACCATTGTGTGTGTGTCATACTACACCTTACAAATACGTTAGCAGGATTCTGTTCACTGCTCATTGTTCTTACAGAGGCTGTGCCTGCAACCACATTTATTGCTGTATACCTTCTATTAAAACACAATAAAAATTGATGGAAACATAAAATAAAAATAACAGTATTATTCAAAACACCATGGGTTTATTTGCTAACCAAAAAAAAAATAATTCTAAAAAGCACCCACTGTTTTAAACCAAACCTTTGGGAATGGAAGCCTAGGAATTGCAATTGTTTACTTGGCACCAACAATACTGGGCTGGGCCATTCCGCTCCCATCTCAGTCAATTTTTTACTGTTTTTCTTAATGGACTCTAAATATCTATTTCTCAGACTTTAAATGGTCTTTAAAGGGTATTCTGATTTAATGATTAGCTGATATTTTTTGCACAGATAGCCACCAGAGGAAAAATCTACAAAATCTAAAAAATCTACAAAATTCCAAGCACCCCTCTTATCACTACCCGGATACTTTGTCCATTTTATCAATAATGTATCACATGCATGCAACTTATAATATTGTCATTTTGATCTTTCTCAGATTGTGATACAATTTTTCCCTGAGGAAGACTCTATTGAATGCTATATGTTGAAACGCGTTGGAATTATGCTACTTGACGCCACCTTATCCCACTGGTGGTGATTGTATCTTGTAGTAAGATGTATCACTATCTATCATCATTTTTCCATTATCATGCACTGTGATCTTTTAAACTGAAATTATTATGGAAGTTTGATTTATGTATGTTATGAATTTATACTACTTACATCTGTATCAATAAATTAATTTTTTTTACTCAAATCCATTGTTACATTGCCTTGAAAATCCCAATTAGAGGTTTATATTTGTTCTTATCACTACCCTTACCTGTTAGCCCAATCCCTAACCTTACAGCTAACCCTAATACTGTATCTGCAGTGCTCACCTATTCCCTAGTATAATCCTAACTCCAGTCAACCAAATCCTCAATGCTAACATTTGAACCCCACACTAATGTTCATCCTTGTGTTTAAACCCTGAACCTCACCATAGCCCATAACCATAATTCAAAATCTCCTAAAATTCAGTGTAATCTTTAAAGCCTAACTTCATGTTTGCTTTCACTTTATATAGTTTGTTTGGCCAAGCTGGCCCAAATGTATTATTTCCTTTGGTAATTGATGCAGATGCTGTCAGCACTGTATAAATGGTATGTAGCATCGGTCACATACAGTATACAGCGCTGTGTTCTGGCAGGGGGATGGGGAATTTCCACCTGCTGTCAGAACAAAATTGAGTTGAAAGCCTTGTATTTTTATTAGTGAATACAAGGCTTCCCCTGATTCACCTAAGTGGAAATTGTGATGTCATCCACCTGTCTCTCCATTTCACCCAATCAGAGGAAGCCTTGTATTCATTGATAAAAAAAAAAAATAAGGCATTTTGTGAATGACTGAGCAGTAGTCAGCTTCACCTGACTTGTTTTTCTTTTGCCAGTAGATGGGAAGTCCCCGTACCGCTGCGGGACACAGTTCTCTATACTGTATGTAGCTGCTCATACAGCGCTGATATCAGCCACATCAATTAGGAAAGGAAGCAGTTCATTTGGGCCAGCCCAAATAAACAATTAAAAATGAAAGTAAACTCGCTTTAAGCCTTTTTTTTGTAAATTCTTTATTTAAGAAGGAAGAGCATGTGGAAATACATAAACCATCACAATGATATGTATAAAGAGAACCGTAAACTCTCCCAAAGGTCGCTTTAATACTTTACCCTAACCCCTAGACCCAACTAAAAATGTGGTTCAAACCCTAACATTCAACCTATTCTCTCTTTTCTAGCAACAAACTAACCCAACATCTAAACTCCAATCTATATGGAGTCTGAGGACATTCTATAATCCATAGAAATAGACTACAGCTACTGCACTTGGACATACCGAGGCTTTATGGTTAACACACTGTGATTCTAAGCAGTGTATGTGCACTTTTATTTTTTTTATTTTTCCCTTTATTGTAAAAGACCTTGTATTCTTTTGTCGTTTTTTTAAGGGCTTTTTGTTTTTGCTTTCTTGTTTGTTTTTTTGGGTCTATTATCATGTTCAATTTAATCTGTTTCTGTAAGACCATTATTTGCCTTGTTTAGATGGCGCAATAGGTCTGACACTGATTCTCTCTATCACACTCCATATGTTCAAGGCCCTTTATATGTAATCTATTGCATTGTTTCTCAACTGATGTTATCTTAATGTAACGACATGAACACATATAGACCTGCTTTGTTAAAAACTTAAATAAAAACTATCTGATTAAAAAAAAGTCCAATCTAACCAGCAACCCCCAAACTGTCATGCACTTTTTAATCCCCCCCCCCCATAAATTAGTACAGTGTCTAAAACTCCAGCCAAAAACCTTCCTCGATTATTAATTTCACAATCCTTTCCTTAATTCATGAACAAGTTTAAACAAGATGTCTAAACTCCATGCGCTACTCCTTTGATGATGACCATGGTGATGATGATGATGATAATAATAATATTAATAATAATAATAATCATCACCATCATCATCATTATTATTATTATTATTATTATTTAAAACAAAGATACAGGCTAAATATAAAACCATTTATCCAAATGTCAATGCAAAACCTCTGTTTTATAGCAGATGTCTAAACTCCATGCGCTACTCCTTTGATGATGACCATGGTGATGATGATGATGATAATAATAATATTAATATTAATAATAATCATCACCATCATCATTATTATTATTATTATTATTTATAACACAGATACAGGCTAAATATAAAACCATTTATCCAAATGTCAAAGCAAAACCTCTGTTTTATAGCACAGAAAGAACCTAAACATAAAGTAATTTATCACACTGTTGAACCAGAGCTCCTATTTTATAAACTCATAGAGCCATTCAGTACAAATTTCATAGGAAGACATAAAATTAAAATTTGCATGGCTGCACCGACTATCCTAATCACCTTGTTTTTTTAACTTTTTCATGTATCCCTCTTGTTTGGATTTGTGCCTTAGGAAAAAACATAGGCATCAACTGTGAATCCATTTTATACACAATATGTAGATCACAATAAAAAAAAAATGCTATAAAATATAATATACCAGCATTAAGTTAGAGCTCCTAACATATACCCACTGACATAAACAAAAACTTTAGGTATTGATGGAAGGAGAATTTAGACATAAACAAAATAAAAATACAAATATGGAAATACAGATACAGTATCAAGAAAAAATGTATTACTAAAAAATGAAGGAAACATTTTAGTTTATGTTATGAAAACATATTTGGATTGTCCATTGAGTGATAGCTGTGGTCTACTTACGAGGACATTCGTCTTGTCCCAAAGTCTGCGCTGCACATAGCCCAATGGTGGCACAGACCACCTGCAGTAACGTTAGCTTCATGGCTACTGTGTGTCCTCTGGTTTCTGACACACATGACTCTTAATGGCTATCTTTATTCCAAACACAGAGTGTCTCAATATTTACCCACCCCAACTTCCCGTAACTTCATAGCTGAAGGTCTGGTAAACAGATCACTGTAAACTATATTTGTTCTATCAAGGGTGAAGGCAATGCTTTCATAATGATTGCCACACAGCTATACCAACATTAAAATAATTTGTTCTTTCAAAGATCCGATTTTTTTAAACACCTAAACTTCATCAGAAATAGCCATTAAAGTATATGTAAATTATTTTCAGTTTTGGATAATGAAGGCAAAGGTTAGAACAGATTAAATTGCTGTCTGTATACCCAGAGGGAAGATTCACCCTCTATTTGAAATTGAGAGCAATACGAAAATTTTATTTGCCACTGAAATCTATAAATAGAGGGTATATCTTCCCAAGAGGCCACCTGTTCCAGTGACAACTGTAAGACAGAATCCCATATTCTTCAGAAGAAAATCATCACATCTTGCTTTGTCTTAATACAAGAAATAAAGAAAAACATTTCAAAAGAACACAAAAATAGACAAGAAAGTTTGGCTTTAGATATACTTAAAGCGGAGTTCCACCCAAAAGTGGAACTTCCGCTCATTTGTCTCCTCCCCTCCGGTGCCACAATTGGCACCTTTCAGGGAAAAGGGGGGAACGGATACCTGTCTTTGACAGGTACTCTATCCCCACTTCCTGGGAGAACAGGCCACGGCGCATTACGTCAGCACCTCGGCTCCCTCCTCCTCCTTCCCCTGCCGCCGGGCCAGAAGAGTGCAGAGTAGGGATGAGCTGAACACCCCCCTGTTCGGTTTGCACCAGAACATGCGAACAGGAAAAAAGTTTGTTCGAACACGCGAACACCGCTAAAGTCTATGGGACACGAACATTAATAATCAAAAGTGCTAATTTTAAAGGCTTATTTGCAAGTTATTGTCATAAAAAGTGTTTTGGGACCTGGGTCCTGCCCCAGGGGACATGGATCAATGCAAAAAAAGTTTTAAAAACGGGCGTTTTTTCGGGAGCAGTGATTTTAATAATGCTTAAAGTCAAACAATAAAAGTGTAATATCCCTTTAAATTTCGTAGCTGGGGGGTGTCTATAGTATGCCTGTAAAGGGGCGCATGTTTCCAGTGTTTAGAACAGTCTGACAGCAAAATGACATTTCAAAGAAAAAAAGTCATTTAAAACTACTCGCGGCTATTGCATTGCTGGTCCGACAGTACACATAAAAGTTCATTGATAAAAACGGCATGGGAATTCCCCACAGGTGAACCCCGAACCAAAATTTTTAAAAAAATGACGTGGGGGTCCCCCTAAATTCCCCCCTAAAATCCCGCCCCCCCTGTGTATTATTAAAAGCAAGCAGCTGCAGTATTTGTAGCTGATGGCTTTTAATTTGTTGCAGGGGTGGGTGGACCATCGCTTTAAATAGTCTTTTGTGCACATCTGATTTAATTTCACTTTATTACTGGCTTCCTCTGGCTTCATGGCCTTGATAACTGCCCTTTCAGAGTCTAAGACTGCTTCAGTGACCATTACAGGTCTCTTTTACATGGCCATTCAAATGAAGTAACTGAATGACCTAGGCATGTGAATATCAACTGTCTGCTGCATCCAGGCTTGGACATTCATCCCTACCCCAGGTAACTGCTCTGTGTGCAGACCCATCATTAGTCTAACCACTTGCCGACCAGCCGCCGCAGTTTTACTGTGGCAGAATGACGACGTTATGTGGATAAGAGTGCAGCAACAGGCAGAGAACACAGAAAATTAGCAGCTGACAAAATTTCTGGCAGGATTAACTGGCAAATTTTCACTTATAAAATAGATGTAACAAAATGAATTAAATAGTATCTAAAACAAACCAAAAGAGAGAATATACCCTTTAATCCCCTCTCCATTTTATTTCCATTTATCTTAGTCACATTGGAAAGATTTCATTTAGTTTCCTGTCCTGTAAACACAGCAGAAAAAAAGAAAATCATTCCAAAATTAGGGGAAATGTCCTGTTCAGTTGTCAGTTGAGTTCCCCTAGTATCCCTAATATCCCTATTGAAAGATTCCCCCTTGTTCCTCTTCTGTTGACAACAGAAAGAGGAAGTAAACCCTGCAATCCCTATGGTGCTTTTCATCTATTTTGTTCTAATCACTTTTTAGCAAACATAACCTAATCCAGCCACAATTTTTTTCTTCATGGATAAGGCGGCACCATCTTCAGTACTGTTATCTGATTCTGACTTCTGCCCTTTCCACCCTTCCATGTTTCCCTTCGCCGCAATCTCGTGCATGCGCAATTGCGTTATAGCCAAGCCCTGTTCTCAATCCGATGTTCCCACGACAACCGCCGCTCATTGCCGAGTTTGCTGAGTTACTTATAATAGCGAAGCACGATTGCATCTGTATGCCTATCAGTCCTCCTGCAGCTGATCGCCGCTCTAGAATGCAGCATGATTGACAAGGTTAATCCCCCCCATGACATCACACGTTCACATGGAGAGTACCAGGAACTAGAAAACACTGCAGTCTCCCAAGCTTAAATGGCTGTGCCGCTGGGAGAGGAAATCCCATTCAGGGCACCATGTCAGTGGATGGACTGTACACAGAGCGTTCCGTAAGTCAAGGAAAGGGAAGCGCATGCGCTGGTGACGTCATTAATCAAGACGGGACAGATTACAGCAAAACAAAACAAGTAAGGTGACAATTATTAGCAGCAATCATGAGTATTTTTTATGAGGATTACAATGCAATAAAGCTGTTAGGGAGGGTTTACAACCACTTTAAAATTTAGTATTTTCCATCACTTTTAGTTCCAGTGTCAATAGTCACCAGGGCAATCATAAAGAGTATTGCCGCGTACACACGAGTGGAATTTCCTTCGGAAAAAATCTTGGATGGTTTTTCCGACGGAATTCAGGCTTGTCTTGCATACACATGGTCACACCAAATTCCGACCATCAAGAACGAGCTGACGTACGACGGGACTAGAAATGAAAGTTCAATACCCAGAGCGCCACCCTTTGGGCTCCTTCTGCTAATCTCGTGTTTATCTCGTTTAGTAGAAGTTTGGTGAGAGAAGATTTGAGCTTTCTGTTCTTCAGTGCATTCTGTTAGTTCGTTCTGACCAGCCGACCGTTTTGAAGCCATGTTGTGGGTACGTGCTCGTCGTAGAGTTTGTGCTATGCGGGGGCTTGGTGTTGGGGTTCTTGCTTTGACCCAAGCCCAGTCCATGAACAGGGTGGGGAGGAGTTCATGAACCAAGAATTGGTTGCTCCAGCGTGACCAATTCTCTCATATGCCTCTGCTGCGGGAGATCCAGGAGAATAACCCTGATGATTTCAGGAATTTTCTCCGGATGACGGACCCCGTTTTTCACCATCTGTTTTGCTGACCCCTTATGTTACCAAGCAGGACACCTGCATGGGGCAAGCAATCACTCCCGAGCAGAGGCTAGTCTCTTTGTTGCGGTAGTTGGCGACGGGGAGAAGTCTACAGGACCTCAAGTTCTCTACAGGCATCTCCCCCCAGGCTCTGGGGATCATTATTCCAGAGACCTGTTCTGCCATCATACAGGTCCTGCAGAAGGACTATATTAGGGTAAGTTTTCTCCTTTAACATCACATTCTATGTATTTAATGTATGCTAATGTTTTTTATTTCTATCATTCCCTAATTACCATGATTGTAATATGCTGTGAATGTCCCCCTTGTGCCCATGCATGTTGTAAGCGTTTAATGCTCCTTTTTTGTCCTTAATGGATATTTGCCTTCACTAACCTCCCCAGCATGCTATCCTGGGCCCATATACACCTAGCCTAGTCACTTAACGTATTTTGTCAGCTCCATTGTAGTGCTTTACCCTAAACACCCCCTAAAATGTGTCCAAATGTTATTGTTTTCCTTAACTTCAGGCAAAGTGCCAGAGGCTTATTTTTGAGGTCCAAAACTCATTTATAACCCTCCCCCCCTAAAATTTTTACAATGGGCCATCAGAGGGGGTGAGGAATCTGAATAGTGGACCTTATATTGTTGTCTTTAAATACTCCTTAAAATAAATGTTTACACTGATGTTGGCCAAGAATGTTTGTGTCTAATCTGCTTGCAATGTTATGTGCAAAAGTACTAATATTTTTTTTTTCTTTTTTTACTCCACAGTTTCCTTCAACGCCACAGGAATGGCAGTCTGTGGCTTCCCAATTTGCACAGCGTTGGGACTTTCCGAACTGCGGAGGGGCAATCGATGGGAAACATGTCCACATCATCCCACCACCCCACTCGGGGTCATACTATTTTAATTATAAGGGTTTCAATAGTATTGTGTTGATGATGGTGGTGTCGGCGACATACGAGTTTCTCCATGTGGACGTGGGGACGAATGGCCAGATGTCGGATGGTGGAGTCTTTGCCCAGACCGAGTTCTACTGACATCTCCAGAGTGGTGGCTTGGGATTGTCACCTGCGGAAGAGAACGTTGAAGGACTCCCATTTGTTTTTATCGCTAATGAAGCATTTGGTCTGGGTAACCACCTGATGAGGCCATTCCCCCAGAGGACCCTCACCCCGGAGAAGAGGGTTTTTAATTACCGGCTGGCCAGAGCCAGAAGAGTCATGGAGAATGCCTTTGGGATAATGGCCAGCCGGTTCCGCCTATTTCTTACGGCTATTCATATGGTGGAGTACAAACTGAACCACATAGTTCTAGCATGGTGCATACTTCACAACTTTTTAAAGAGAAATGCTCCTAATTATGTTGCCTCAGTTGGGCCTGAGGCCGGACTTCCAAAAAATACAATGATGGCCCTGGAAACTGGCCGTCCTGGCTTGCCCCCCCCAAAGTGCCCGTGAAGTGCGTCAAAAATATGTAGATTATTTTACGTGTAGGGGGGCCATTGCTATGCCAGCAAATTTGTAAATATTTTCTATTTTATCAGATAAAATCTTGATTTTGATTTACTGCTTGAGTTTTTTTAGCTGTCTCCTAGGTTCTCCTAGTGCACTTGTAGTGCCAAGTGGTTTTTCCATTTTTAAATACCACACATTGTCACTGTAAACACCAACTTAATACAAAAACTGGTATTGAGCATTGAAAGAAGAAACCACACGTTGCTGAGTATAAAACTTTTTACTCTGTGCACATGTGCATTATAAACCATTTTTTGGTAAAAAAAAAAAACACATCTTGGTTTTAGAAAGTTTTACCTTCAAATTTTTTTTTGTACATAAACTGGCATGTTTCAAAACATAACATACACAACTCAGGAACTTACAAAGTTCAACATTTAAAAACTGAAGGCAATATCAGACATTATAGTGTCAAAAATGTGTTGATCTTGCCTTCATCAGATGGGGTGATGTCACCCCTGTAAAAGCCAAATTTTGAAGATGCACACAAATTGGGAGTCAAACTGGGGATTTCCCTCCTGACCCCATGCCTAATGTCAACATGTGCTTTGGGGATGCAACCACTTCCTCTCACCTACTTTAGTTGGGAGGAAGGGGTTGCACCCACAAAATGCGTACATTGATATCCCCTGATGGCAGATAGCACATGTTGATACACTGTGTGCATCTTCAAAATTTGGCTTTTAAAATGCGTCAAAAATTGATAAAAATTGATCAAAAAAAATTGGTGTATTTGGTGTAATTTTGGTTCTTTATATTCTTCCTAGTACATCAATCATGTTCTTCAGTTTTTGTTCAACCTCATTTGTTTTTTGCTTGATGTCTAAATCCCAACTACAAAACATTATGTCCTGGATTAGCCTTTGTGCACTGTCACTGGTGAAATGAGGAGATTATTCTTCCACAACATGCACATCACCTAAAATAAAAAATATACACCATGTATTATAAATATGCAGGCATACATCTATTACCTGAATCTGTGGTGTCAGACACTCACCTGTTGTGATGACAATTTCAACTACCTCTCCTTCCTCCACATCCTCAGGTTGTGGTGTCCTCTGTTCCCCTTCTTCAGGAGGTGGGGGTTTCCTGGTGTCCTCAGACGTTCTGAGTCTTTTCTCCCCTATGGGAATGAAACAAAAGGTATACTTAGAACACAGATATTTGAGGCCAGAAATAGGAATATGAAACATTGCTTGGAAGTGGGGTACAATTGTCTGTTTTGGCTGAGTTCCAAGCTGAAGACATGATTTTTTCCCTTACCAAAGCTGGAATACTTACCTTTTTTGGACAAGTTTCACATATGGAGATACCCCAAGTATCTGCTGGAGTACCTGTGTGAGACACCGTAAAAAGTTTTTCTGTTGTCCCACACTAGTGCTCCTGAGTCCAGATGTGTAAATAGCTGCTGAGTGTCCTCTCCTTACATTACACTGAATCAAGTTTGCAATTCTTTCTAATTTCCTTGTCAAAAGAAATTTATTGAGTATACAATATTATAAAGATACATAAAGTAAGTTTACAAGGATCTATAAAGTAAGCTCATTGTTTTACAGTAGGGTTTATATAGGTAAATATCATGAAATTTCAAATATTAAACCTTGGGTTCACGTAAACCTAAATTAAAGATATATATCATTTCCGTAGTTACTTTTGTAGGTATTTAAATGATTTATACCTACTATACATATTGTTTACAGGTAGAGTGTATATAGGTCAAATAAATTCTGATCATGAGCTTTAATCGTAAGGTGGAGAAAAGGAAAGAGAAAGAAGAAAAAGGGTAGAAAGGCAGAGGTATGGTCCACAAGGTTGTCCCGCTCATCAGTTTATTATTCTTTTTAGTTCTCTTTGAAGCCTTAGAATGGGTGTCTCTGTAAGTCATTTAATCTGTTACCATGGCAACAGGACAGAGTCATTAAAATTTGACAGGAACTGTTGTTTTATCCAAGGATGCCAAAGTTTTTCAAATTTTGGAATTTGATTTTGATCGATGGCTACCATCTTAGCATGGGACATTGTATTATTCATTCTGTGAATTGTTTCTGCTAGTACCAATGTAGGAGATTTCCATGCCTTGGCCACTGTTTGTTTTGCAGCCGTTATTAGTTGGATCATAAGTTTGAATTGAGAGAGTGTTAACCATTCCGTTTTTAGATTAAGTAAAGTTATATATGGATCTGGTTGTATTATTTTTTTAAATATTTTAGATGCAATCACGAAGACTTCCTTCCAGAAGGTTTGGATTACTGGGCACGTCCACCATATGTGTAAATGTGTGCCTATTTCTGGGCATCCTCGAAAACAAAGAGCTGAGGTATTAGGTGAATATTTTGCCACTCTAGCAGGTACAAGGTACCAACGAGTTAGGACTTTATAATTTGTCTCCAGTGCTAAGATGTTGGGTGAAGATGACTTAGATGTGAGCCATATGTTAGACCAGTCCGTGTCTTCTAAAGTTCGTCCCAGGTCCTCCTCCCACTTCTGAACGTAAGAGGGTCTATTAAGATTTACTACTCCATATAATTGATTATAAAGTGATGAAATTGTACCTTCAGCAAATGGATCTTTTGTACAGATTGATTCAAAAATGGATAATTGGGATAATGGTGTATCCCCCTTTAGGAATGGTGTATAGAAATTCTTGATTTGGAGATATCTAAATATCTCAGAGTTTGGTAGATCATATTTTTCTCTAAGCGATGGGAATGAAAGGAATGATTTAGATGCTATGAAGTCATTTAGTGTCTGAATGCCTGATGTTGACCAAGCTTTAAAAGAATTTGGGTAGATCCATGCCGGATAAAAGGCCGGATTTCTGATAAAAGAAAGGAGAGGATTGTGTGGAGATTGTAACTGATATTTGGTTTTTAGTTTATCCCAGAGAGATAAGAAGTGTTTAGTTATGGGATTATGAATTTTAAAGCGGTCTTTAGGATCAAGCCATAACAAGTGTGATATTAATAGAGGGTCATTTTCTGAAGCCTCTATAAATACCCATAATGGGATTTCCTGTTTTGCATGGTATTTGGACAGACTGGCCAAATGTGCTGCTCTGTAGTAGTTAGTAAAATTAGGGTATCCCAGGCCTCCTTTATTTTTGGGAAGATGTAGTGTGTGTATAGGTATACGTGGTTTAGAAGAGCCCCATATAAACAAAGTTGCTCTTTTTTGTACTATTCTCAAAAAATAGGAAGGAATTGGAATAGGGAGGACTCTGAGTAGATAAAGCAATTTGGGTAGAATAGTCATTTTGATTGCATTAATCTTCCCTATCCAGGATAAAGGAAGTTGCGACCATTGTTTTATTAGATTTGTGATCTGTCTTAATACAGGAGGATAATTGGTTGAGAATAAGTCAGAATGAGATGCTGTTAAATGAATTCCAAGATATGGGATTGATTTTTCTGCCCATGTGAACGGGAGTGCAGCCCTAGCCGGGATCAATTCCATGTTTGTGAGCGAAATATTAAGCACTAGGCATTTCTTAGGATTAATCATAAGGCCGGATAGGGCTGCAAATCCATCAAGAGCTGGTATTAAGTTAGGACCAGAGACCTGTGGTGATGATAGAAAAAGTAATATATCGTCTGCAAATATACATAATTTGTGTGTAATACCTCCTACTTCAATCCCAGTTATAGTTTGGTTTGTTCTGATGTATCGGGCCATGGGTTCGAGTATAAGGGCAAATAATAAGGGAGATAATGGGCAACCCTGTCGGGTACCTCTTTCGATATTAAAGGCATCAGATTTGTATCCAGCATATTTTATATAGGCTTTGGGTTTATTATATAATGCTTTGATCCATGTTAAAAAGTGGGGTCCAAAACCCCATTTTTGTAATGAATATTGCATATATTGCCAGGATACTGTGTCAAATGCCCTCTTAATATCGAGAGATAGAAAACATAAAGGGATTTTCCGTTTTTTAGCAATATGTGCCAATAACACTGCCCTGCGTATATTATCGCCTGCCTGTCTATTTGGCATGAAGCCTACTTGATCTCTATGTATTAATTTTCCTATAATGCTATTGAGGCGTTTTGCTATTATTTTTGCTAATAATTTAATATCAAGGTTTAACAGAGAGATAGGCCGATAATTCACACAGGAAGTATCATCAGAAAGGGGTTTTGGGATCATACAAACAATTGCCATTAGTGTTTCTTGCCGAAAAGAATGTCCTTCTAGAAGTTTGTTAAAAGTTTCAGTGAGAATGGGAGAGAGTATTTCTGAGAATGTTTTATAGTATAAAGCCAAGTAGCCGTCTGGGCCTGGTCTTTTGTTAAGTTTTAGGTCTTTTATGGCGTTAGCAACTTCATCTATAGTTATAGGCTCATCCAAACTGCTTTTTTGATTCTGAGACAACTCAGGTAAGGTTATTTTTGAGAAGAAGGATTCAGCCTCTGTAGGATTAAATTCATTGTTTGTCTTGTATAAAGTTGCGAGATGTGAGTGAAATTTATGGACTATTTTAACTGGATTACAGGTATAAACATTTTTTGATAATTTCAAACGTATTGGTTTGAAAGATTTGTTAGTTGAATTTAATGCCCGAGCCAAATATGTACCTGGTTTGTTTGTATTCATGTAGAAATTGTGTTTGGAGCGTTTGAGGGATTTATCAACTGACTCAGTGAGAAATAGATCGTATTCCAATCTAGATTTTTCCAGATGAGATTTTGTACTCTGAGATGGATTATCTTGGAATGATATGTAGGCTGCATTAAAATTGAGTTCTAGTTTTTTTGCTAGATTTTTGCGTTCCCGTTTAAATAGTGCCATTTGTCTTTGTATTGTACCACGCAAGACAGGCTTATGAGCTTCCCACAGTGTTATTGGGGAAATGTCTGTTGTATTATTAATTGATATGTATTCCTTTAAAGCTTGTTCAATGGCCATCTGATGTAGTGGGTGTTTGAGCATTATGTCCGGTAAGTACCACGTTGGGTCATGCGCTTTTGGTATGGCTGAGGCTATAGTAGTGTATACTGCATTATGGTCAGACCACGGAATCGGAATTATATCTGATGCAATAATTTCTGGTATCATTCCTATTGTTAGAAAAATATGATCTATTCTGGTGAAGGTTTGATGAGGGTGCGAGAAATAAGTGAATTTCTTTTTCATTGGGTTACTTTCTCTCCATGAATCTACCAGATTGTATTTGGAAAGAAGTTGAGAAAAAGGTAATCTAGAGGTTATTTTGGATGGTGTAAAAGGTGATTTATCTAGAAATGGGAGGAGGACCTGGTTTGAATCCCCGCACATTATCACTGTTCCTATTTTGTGTGTATTAATCACTTGTAATATATGTGAGAGGAATGGTGTAGGTTGTTTGTTAGGAGCGTAGTAGGAAATCACCGTGATTGCTGTATCCATTATATTCCCCATGAGTATCAGGTATCTACCTTCTGGGTCTTTAATTTCTGATGATAAGGTGAATGGTGTGGATCGATGAAATGCAATTAGAGTACCCCTTTGTTTGGTACAGGCAGAAGCCGTGTAAATTTGTTGATAAAAAGGAGAAATATATTTTGGAGTAGAATCTTTGGTGAAGTGTGTTTCTTGGAGGCATACTATGTGAGCCTTCTTGTTATGGAAAGTACGGAAGGCTTTGGTCCTTTTTTGAGGGACATATATTCCCTGAACATTCAGGGAAAGTATATTCAGTGGTGCCATGGCAACAGATCAAATAGTTTTGACTTACTTTTTGTTATGCAGAGCTGACTGCGCAGATCAACCTGTGTGGACTGAAGAGATGAAAAGATAGAAAAGAAGCCAGTGAATTCTGGAGTAAAGAGTAAACAAAAAACATATGAGATTAGATGATACATTGTATAAATTATTTTTTGCAAGTAATCACAATTTACCCGTGAAAGAGAATAAATATCTCTCTCAGGGGAATAAGTGCCTTCGTCACACTCCCACATAATATGGTTGGGAGAATGAGGAGGGCTAATGGGGGTACACGGATCTTCCGCTTACAGGAGAGAAGTGCTATGTCAAAAGACATCAAAATGATGATTCATTAATTGGAGTGCAGAATATAGTTTTTGTTGAAATTATTTATTCCAGGGTGGTTGTATATGGTTAGTCTTGCGCTAGGCTAAATAATTCAGTTAGAAAGGTACTGTTAATAACTTTGGTATTGATGAAGATAGTTTGAATTATTTTGGGATTTTAACCCTTTTAGAGTAAACAATTACATATTTTATTCATATGTAACTGTTTAAATATGTTAACTCATAAAATTGAGGTTGTATTGCTTCAGATTAGAATAAACAAAAACATAGTTCTAGGAGCTAGTTAGGTAATAATATATTTGTTTTAAGAAAAGAAAGAAAAAGCTTCCATTACTTCTGGATTATTAAACATATTTGTCCTAAAAAGTAATAAATCTATTGTTATTACCTGAAAATATATAACTGAACAAGAATTTCCTTATTTCACTTATATATTCTAAGGCTATATGAATCAGAAGTAATAAGAAATATAACTGGAATGTAACATGATCCCACACAGTGTGTGACTATCAGAATGCAGTTACATTCAGTTATAAATACAGGTTTTTTATAGAGAACCATCTCTTAGTATAATAAATGAAGAGATATCAGGAATTAGGATGTCAGTCCATTGAATCTTCTTGGTCCATGGATGATGTGGCATAACGGCCTCTTTTGTGAGAATGATGATTCCCATTTTGTTCTGAAATTTTCTGGGTGCTGCCTGAAGGTGAAGATGATGCCATTCTTCCGCGTGTGGGAGAGTTGCTGCTTGTGGGTTCTGTCAGATTTAATTTTAAAAGGGTTTGTTGTAGTTCATCTGCTGATCTGCTTCTGTAAATTGTACCTTGGTAGTTAAATCTGACTGAAAAGGGGAAGCCCCATTGATACATAATGTTGTGGCGTTGCAGTTCCATTAGTTGGAGTTTCATGGATCGTCTTTTAGTAATAGTAAGTTGGGATAGGTCAGCAAAAATTTGATAATTGTGTCCTTGAAAAATAAGTTCCTTTTTTTCTCTTGCAGCAATTAGTATTTGTTCTTTCGTTCTGTAATAATGAAATTTTGTGATTATATCACGTGGGGGTCCATCTTTCTTTTTGGCTGTGAGGGCTCTGTGTACTCTGTCCAGTTCTAAACGTTCAATAGGGATATCTGGCTTTAGTTCTTGTAATAGAGCAGTAATAGTAGATTGCAGGTCTGTCACAGTTTCAGGTATTCCCCTTATGCGCAAGTTTGAACGTCTGGCTCTATTTTCGTAATCTTCGAGCTTAGTTTGAAGTATTAAATTCTCTTCTTTTAATTGTTCCAATTCTGTTATATTTTCTTGGGTTGTAATTTCAATTTCATCCATTTTTATTTCTAAGGCTGCGGTGCGGTTTCCCAGCTCTCTTATTTCTTTGGTTAGGCTGTTTGTTATTTGGTCTGAGGTTTGTTTTAAAGCCTTATGAAGCATCTTTTCAAATTGTAATAATATTACTGGGGATGCTGAGGAGGCTTGTGGAGAAGTTTGTGAGAGGATTTTTTCTGTATCTGACTCAAATGGAGAGTCTTGCTGTGACATTTTCTGTCTGTGAGAGCGCCCTGATGCTGTATATTGTGAGGTGACTGGAGCTGATTTAGTTGCAGTGAGTGCCTGTAAGCTCTTTGTGATGTGATTTTTATTTCTGCCACGGCTTCCT
Source organism: Lithobates septentrionalis (assembly GCA_037952835.1). Lineage (NCBI taxonomy): Eukaryota > Metazoa > Chordata > Amphibia > Anura > Ranidae > Lithobates > Lithobates septentrionalis. The sequence continues at coordinate 238,914 of JBBDGP010001509.1, forward strand.
CCCAGTACCATATTTCCTGCCCAAACTTTCACAGTTTGTTCCCTGGGGCAAAAAGGTTTAAATGGATACCTTTTGAGCCTGCAGGCTCCGCTTTGTCCTTCTCTTCTATCCTCAGCGGTGCGGAGCTCTAACAATGCATGTCTGCTCCGCTAGGCTCCGCCCATGCACCCTTGCAATTCTTTCTAGTTTCAAACACATCTAGACAACAATGTCCTAAACTTCTTTTAGTACAAATTGGCATGACCAAATATAGTTAAGCCTATATCTGCCAAAACATCGTATTTAGTTGGCGAACTAACAATGTTTACTACGAATGATTACTGTGCCCACGAGCCTGAAAGTTGCCATTTTAAACTGTACAACGGTAAAGAAAAGCGCATGGGAGCAGCATGCAAGTAATAATAATAATAATGACACACAACAACTACTTAATTTTTAGAAGCACTTTCTTGATCTTTCTGTACTGATCCTGCTCCCTCAATTTCAGGTCTGACCAGCGTTTCCTCAATTGCTCCTTGGATCGTCCTACCCAAAAATTCCTGTGCAGACTCTTCACAACTTTAGTCATGATCTTGGCCTTTCTCACATTTGGGTTTAGGTACGGTCCATACTTCCCATGATAGTTGGCCCTCTTCAAGATGTCCATCACCATTCGTAATGGAGATAGCACATTCATCACGCTGACAATTTTTGGATCTTTTAATGCAGCGCATTCTTTTGTCCTTTATAATGCTAGAAGAATGAATTTTTTTGCTGCTGATATTCACACAGAGTTCTCACAAACTTATTTCTTTATTATTTCTCGTGATCTCCTGAATATTTTTTGTTTTTAAAGCCAGATCTCCATAATAATGTTTAGAATTATTTTTGATTTTTTTAAAATTATTTTCTAGTGATCTCAATAATTTTATTTTTTGTGTGTGTCGAGTTACCACAACAACATTATTATCTTGTATTTTTAAAGCTCAAGGAGGTTGGTGTTGGTGTCAGTTGTTAATTAGACATTGTATTTTTGAAATGTACCTGCCTACTCACAAACAAACTATCCTATTTGAAGAAAAACACAAGTATTTTAGTCTAGGCAAGTATTTTCCTATTAAAAAAACTCAATTTATTCTGGCTCATAACAAAATAAAGAGGAAGGCAACGCTGGAGAAACTGCTTGAATTTGTGAAGCCTTTGTACCCCAGGGCACACAACTAAAAATTGGTAGCCTGAGAAGTCGATATAATAGGGAGCACAATCTGGTCCATGACTCCCAGAGATCATGAACAGCAGCAGATGATATCTATGTCCCCAGGCTGTGGTACTACAACAGCCTGCGTCTGCGTCTGAACTCAGGCCATCACTTTCTTGTCTTCCCTGCAACCTTCCCTCCACGCTTCCCTGCAGCCTTCCTTGCAAGCTGTGGCTCTGGAGGTGGACTTGTGGCAGGAGGAGGATGGGCGAGCGCACATAATGCATGTTATCAGTCATTTGGCCCCTCAACCCCTTATGAAGGGCCTGAAAAATAATCTGCTCACAGATGAGGTGTTGGCCCTCCTCCATTTGCTGCAATTTTGCAGCTACATAGCAGCCATAGGCCTCTTCAAAGTCGGAGGGTGTTTTCAGGGCCGCATTAGCGGCCCAGTGCTGTCTCCTCCATGTTACTCCCCTTCTTGGCTCTTTTTGTTGTAAGGCGGAGGGGAGGCACCTGGGATTGGGTGAGGCTACTGGGCCTGGCCACCTCCTGGCTGACACTTACCCCCGCCACCTCCTGGCTGACACTTACCCCCGCCACCCCCTGGCTGACACTTACCCCCGCCTCCTCCTGGCTGCCACATTACAGAGCCTCGTCCTGGTTGAGGTCTTCCTGTGTATGAAAAAGGAACATAGTTTTTGTTTCTTCAATCACACACAATTTTCAGCTCATGACTGTTGCAAATTGAATGTTAAAAAAAAGAAAAGACTATCATTCTGAGCCCAGCATTTTTCATTCTTGTCACAATCATTTTTGGCCACTACTGCCTATTGATATGTAAAACACTTTGTTAAATCAATTATTTGTTATCAATAATAACATCTAGTTAACAATAATTTTCTGACAATAAATATGTTCAAAAATACTATACCTGGCTCCAGCTGGGCTCCTCAACTTCTTCCAGGATGGAAGGCCTAGCTTGGGTTGAGGGAAGGGTTGAGGGAAGGGTGGATGGAAGTGTAGAAAGTGATTCCCTGGCTTCAATCTGGTCTTCCAGAAACTGCATCCTGTTGTACTACCACAGACTGGGTACATACACATCCTTTGCTGCTGCTCCTGATTTTATGGAAGCCTGGACCTTATTAAGCTCCTTCCTATACCTGCTTCTCAAGCTAATGATTTTCTTATCCACAAACTCGATGTCTGTGTCGGAGACCTGCGTCTTTACAAATTGCAACAGTTTCTCCAGCGATGCCTTCCTAGCTGGTTTATTTCGATATAAGGGGTTTTTAACCTCCCACTAATTTCTCATATCCCTGTATCTGTCTATGAACTGGCCCATGAATTCAGGGTCTTTGAATTGTTTCATATTTGCTTCAAGACAAAACACAAGCCAAATACACTAATTTTAGGCTAAACTCTCCTAATCTTATCCCAATATAGACCTCAATCGCGAATCAGTATAGGCCACTGATGTCCCAAGTTTAAATGTTACCTTAGTTATAACCTTCAGTGCTTCCTCCACTCACAGATCGTACTTACGACACAGGTGTGTTCGTTTTATATACACTGCGCATGCGTGAAACTCCGCCCGCGTCGCCCGCCCCTGACGTTCTTTTTAGAATATTCCCCGCCCCTTCTCTTGCGTCGCAGTGGGAGAGGAACATGGCGGAGACACAGCAGGTGTGTAATAGCAGTAATGAGGAGAAAAGCCCGGAGCCCAAAACGTCCCGATCTCGCAGGAGATTTAAGGCCTCAAATATGGCCTTTATAGAGATGGTGGAGATGGTGGACATCTTGAAGAGGGCCGACTATGACGGGAAGTATGGACCGTACCTAAGCCCAAATGTGAGAAAGGCCAAGATCATGACTAAAGTTGTGAAGAGTCTGCACAGGAATTTTGGGGTACGACGATCCAAGGAGCAATTGAGGAAACGCTGGTCAGACCTGAAATTGAGGGAGCAGGATCAGTACAAGAAGATCAAGAAAGTGCTTCTAAAAAGTAAATATTTGTCGTGTGTCCCTATTATTATTATTATTATTATTATTATTATTATTATTACTTGCATGCTGCTCCCATGTGCTTTTCTTTACTGTTGTACAGTTTAAAATAGCAACTTTCAGGCTCGTGGGCACAGTAATCATTCGTAGTAAACATTGTTCGTTCGCCAACTAAATACGATGTTTTTGGCAGATACAGGGTTAACTACATTTGGTCATGCTAATTTGTATTAAAAGAACTTTAGGACATTGTTGTCTAGATGTGTTTGAAACTAGAAAGAATTGCAAACTTGATTCACTGTAATGTAAGGAGGGGACACTCAGCAGCTGTTTACACATCTGGACTCAGGAGCACTAGTGTGGGACAACAGAACAAACTTTTTACGGTGTCCCACACAGGTACTCCAGTGGATACTTGGGGTGTCTCCATGTGTGAAACTTGTCCAAAAAAGGTAAGTATTCAAGCTTTGGTAAGGGAAAAAATCATGTCTTCAGCTTGGAACTCAGCCAAAACAGACAATTGTACCCCACTTCCAAGCAATGTTTCATATTCCTATTTTTGGCCTCAAATATCTGTGTGCTAAGTATACCTTTTGTTTCATTCTCACGGGGGGAGAAAAGACTCAGGACATCTGAGGACACCAGGAAACCCCCACCTCCTGAAGAAGGGGAACAGAGGACACCTGAGGATGTGGAGGAAGGAGAGGTGGTTGAAATTGTCACAACAGGTGAGTGTCTGACACCACAGATTCAGGTAATAGATGTATGCCTGCATATTTATAATACATGATGTGTATTTTTTATTTTAGGTGATGTGCATGTTGTGGAAGAACAATCTCCTCATTTCACCAGTGACAGTGCACAAAGGCTAATCCAGGACATAATGTTTTGTAGTCTGGATTTAGACATCATCAAGCAAAAAACAAATGAGGTTGAACAAAAACTGAAGAACATGATTGATGTACTAGGAAGAATATAAAGAACCACAAAATGACACCATTTTTTTTTTGATCAATTTTATCAATTTTTGACGCATTTTAAAAGCCAAATTTTGAAGATGCACACAGTATGTCAACATGTGCTATCTGCCATAAGGGGGTATCAATGCACGCGTTTTGTGGGTGCAACCCCTTCCTCCCAACTAAAGTAGGTGAGAGGAAGAGGTTGCACCCACAAAACACATCCATTGATCCCCCATGATGGGAGATAGCACATGTTGACATTAGGCATGGGATCAGGAGGGAAATCCCCAGTTTGACTCCCGATTTGTGTGCATCTTCAAAATTTGGCTTTTACAGGAGTGACATCACCCCATCTGATGAAGGCAAGATCAACACATTTTTGACACTTTAATGTCTGATATTGCCTTCAGTTTTTCATTGTTGAACTTTATAAGTTCCTGAGTTGTGTATGTTATGTTTTGAAACATGTCTGTTTTTGTACAAAAAATTTTTTTAAGGTAAAACTCTCTAAAACCAAGATGTGTTTTTAACCAAAAATTGGTGCATGTGCATGTGCACGGAGTAAAAGGTTTTATACTCAACAATGTGTGGCTTCTTTCGATGCTCAATACCAGTTTTTGTATTAAGTTGGTGTTTACAGTGACAATGGGTGTTATTTAATAATGGAAAAACCACTTGGCACTACAAGTGCACTAGGAGAACCCAGGAGACAGCTAAAAAACTCAAGCAGTAAATCAAAATCAAGATTTTATCTAATAAAATAGAAAATATTTACAAATTTGCTGGCATAGCAATGGCCCCCTACCCGTAAAATAATCTACATATTTTTGACGCACTTCACGGGCGCTTTGGGGGGGCAAGCCAGGGCGGCCAGTTTCCAGGGCCGCCATCAACACAATACTATTGAAACCCTTATAATTAAAATATATGCGGTGTAAGCCGCATCCAATTCGCATAGGTGTGAACCCAAACTTAAGCTGGCCAAACATTGAGCAAAAATTGACTGGTCCAGAAGGGACAGGCTAATATTTGATCAGTGTATGGCTGCCCCTGCTGGACAGAAGTCAAATATTTGATCTACATCCGTTGGGTCATGCTGGAAAACTTTTGTTGACGCTTTGCAGTCGCTTCGGCAGCGCTGCCCATTGACTTCAATGGGCAGGAGCTGTGTATTCACCACCCCTCCACCGCCCAAAAGATGCTGCTTGCAAGACTTTTTCTAACGTCCTGCAAGCGCACCACCCCAGTGTGAAAGCACTCAGGCTTTCACACTGGGGATGCAGGGGAGGCATTTTTTCAGGTGCTTTACAGGCGCTATTTTTAGCCCAAAAGCACCTGAAAAACACCTCCAGTGTGAAAGGGGTCTAAAGCCTCGCACACACGATCGGATTGTTGGCCAACAAAACTGTGGACTTTTGTCCGAAGGGCCTTGGCCCAAACTTGTCTTGCATACACACGGCCACACAATTGTTGGCCAACAAATACGAACGTAGTGACGTACTACGTCACTTTTCAGCTCTTTAGTGCCACCCTTTGGGCTCCTTCTGCTAATTTCGTGTTAATAGAAGTTTGGTGAGTGTTGATTCGCGCTCTCATTTCACACTTTTCAGTTAGTTTCTGAACGGCCGTTCGTCAACCAGACATGTTGCGGAATCGGAGGAGATAACGTGTTATTTATTATTGGCCTTGGAGTTTTTGCTTTGACATTGTTTTTTTTGGTTGAATAATGATTTGATTTGGTATATTTTCTATATTTTTGGATGCATAGAATGCACTTTTTGGTTAAAGCAGTTTGATACCCTTTTTTTAACTTTTACCTACAGGAAAGGCTATAATAAGGCTTACCTGTAGGTAAAATTAATATTTGACGTAATCGCGGCTTCGACCACTCATACAGCCGGAGCCGCGATACCCGTAAGAAACGCAGAGGGAACATATCAGGTCCCTCGGCGTGGACCGGGATCAGCTGTCGAGGCCTCGTTCTAAGGTGAGTGTTTCATAATGAGCTATAGCTCATTATGCCTTTGCCTTGCAGGTTTTTTTGTTTAAAAAAAAAAAAAAAAAAAGTGCGGGTATACAACCACTTTAAGTTCTATTGGCAGATAGCATGTCTGATTTTATTAGTTTTCTTTTTTTAATGCACAATAAAAAAATTGTGGAGAATAATACTTATTACTTGGCTATGTGTTTTACTTCAAATGACAGTTTGGGAGTAGGCAGTTAAAAATACAAGGTAAAATTGATAAGGGACACCAACAAAGTTGTATCTTTGATCTTAAAAACTACGGGGGAAAAAAAAAGCATAATATTATTCTTGCGATCACTAGAAAAAGAAAGCCTTTGAAAATTTGTTTGCAATAACTCCATCACTAGCAAAGCAGCTTCATTACTTTCCTATTAAAGAAGAAGAGAATTGTGCGCTGCATTTCGAGAATTCATAATTTGCCGCGTCACGAATGTTAATTTTCCATTACGAATGCTAGTTTACAAGACTGAACGCTTCTGGCTCGTCCTTGCTTCCGAGCATGCGTGTTTGTACTTTGGACTTTTGTTCGACGGACTTGTGTACACACGCTCGGAAAATCCGACAACAGACATTTGTTAGCGGAAAATTTTAAAACATGCTATCCAACATTTGTCTGCGGAAAATCCGACAACAATTGTCCGATGGAGCATGCACACAATCGAATTTTCCAACAGCCTGTCAAACATTTCCCGTCGGAAAGTCCGATCGTGTGTAAACAGTTTATGGCCAGCTTAGGAAAGTGAAAGTATTAATGGCATGCTACAAGTGTAGAGTTCCAGAGTTCGGGGGAATTAAGCAAGAAGCAAAGGTGAACTGTTGCACAACACAGTAGAGTGCAGCTATTGTCTACAGATTGGATTTGGCAAATTTTGCCAAGGACAAATGGTTTATCACATCAAAAGTAAACACAGCTTTTCTAGGGAAACTTTTTGAAATTGTGGTATTTATTGATTGAAAAATACCAATGAATTTGAAAGCCTTTAGACCCCTTTCACACTGGGGCGTTTTTCAGGCGCTTTAGCGTTAAAAAAAGCGCCTGCAATCCCAATGTGAAAGCCCGGGCCCTTTCACACTGCCAACACCCGAAAAACGCTGGCAAAGCGCCGCTTAAGACCCTTTTCACACTGAGGCGTTTTTCAGGCGTTTTCCGGGCACTGGCAGTGTGAAAGGGCTCAGGCCATCAGCGCACCCAGCCCGGTGGCAAAAACACGAAAGCGCTGCAAAGAAGCTGCTTGCAGGACTTTTTTTGACGCCCTGCCAGCACAGCGCCCCAGTGTGAAAGCACTCGGGATTGGGATTGCAGATGAGGCTTCTTTCAGGCGCTTTACAGGCGCTTTTTTAACGCTAAAGCGCCTGAAAAACACCTGAAAAACGCCCGAGTGTGAAAGGGGTCTAAAGGAGTTGTAAAGGCAGAAGGTTTTTTATCTTAATGCATTGTATGCATTAAGATAAAAAACCTTCTGTGTGCAGCAGCTGCCCCAGCACCCCCTAATACTTACCTGAGCCACCTCTGTGTCCAGCGATGTCCACGAATACTCTCCCTCCTTATTGGCTGAGACACAGCAGAGGTGCCATTGGCTTCCACTGCTGTTAATCAAAGTCAGTCAGCCAGCCAATCAGGGAAGAGAGGGGGCGGGGCCGGGTTGGGGCTCTGTGTCTGAATGGACACACGGAGCTGTGACTCGGTTTTGGTGTCCGCATAGCAAGCTGCTTGCTGTGGGGGCACCGAACAGAAGGGAAGGGCCAGGATCACAAAAGAGGGACCCGAGAAGAGGAGGATCCGGGCTGCTCTGTGCAAATCTACTGCAACAGAGCAGATAAGTATAGCATGTTTGTTATTTTTATTGAAAAAAAAAAAAGAGACTTTACAATCACTTTAAAGCTGGTCTATACTCATGCAGTGCTCCCCCTTCTCGCCTTTTTACACTGCATAGATTAAATGCCCATTGGCCATTGGGGGGGGGGGGGGGATAAGTACAAATACTTTATTCCTTTTTCCTGTAGGCTTCCTCCTCTCTATGTGACCAGTCCTCCCCGATTCACTTCACTTCGCTGCTTGGATGGTTTCAGTTCTCCAACATCATTACATACAGTACAATGCAGGACCAGCAATCTTGCATTGCACAGAAGGATCCCAACCTCATTCTGGTGCACCAGACAGTGGAGGGGAGCGCTGGGTGAATGAGGAATAAGGAATGTGTTTGTACTTACTCCTGTCCCCCCTAGCCAAATGACCATTTAATCTACACTATATTATCAAAGTATTGGGACACCTGCCTTTACACACACTTAAACTTTAATGGCATCCCAGTCTTATGCCCCGTACACATGGTCGGATTTTACGATGGAGCGTGTTGTCGGAAATTCTGACCGTGTGTGGGCTCCATCGGACATTTTCCATCGGATTTTCCGACACACAAAGTTTGAGAGCAGAATATAAAATTTTCCGACAACAAAATCCGATCGCGTCAATTCCAACCGTGTGTGGCCTGTTCCGACGCACAAAGTGCCGCGCATGCTCAGAAGAAATTCCGACACGGAACAGCTCGGTCTGGTAAAATTAGCGCTCGCAATGGATACAGCACTTTCGTCACGCTGCAATGTTAAAAATGGTTTAATACAGCGCACTCTCTTCTTCTTTATAATGTGACAAGAATTAAGTAGTTTTGCTGCTCATATTCACACACACACTTCTTACAAACTTATTTCTTTACTATTTATCGGGATTCCCTCAATATATTTTGATGTGTCACATCTGACATCATTATTTTGGTGCTTTTTGTTTTTTTTGGTTTTTAAGGCCGATTAATTTTTTTTGGGTTTGTATTTTTTTCAAGGCGTATTTTTTGTTTTTGGGATTTTTATTTGTACTCCAGAAAATTTTTGTGTGTGTTTTTTGTGTCAAGTTACCACAACACCATTGATATGTTGTTCGATTTAATCTGTAGGAGATTGTTTGGTGTTGTTGTCCCTTGTTAATTTCACATTTTATGTTAGAAATGTACCTGAATCGTCACCAACAAACTGTCCTTTTTGGATGAAAACACATAGGAGAGTATAATTTTCTAAAATAAAACTTTTATTAAGGGCTCACAACTAAACAAAGAGGGAGGCAACGCTGGAGAAAATGCAGAAATTGGCGAAGCCTTGGACCCCCAGGGCAGACATCAATAATTTTCAAGCAAAATTGGTGGCCTGAGGAGTCCATATCTAAGGTAGTGCAGTCTGGTCCATCAGTCCCAGAGATCCGGAAAGCAGCAGATGACATCTGTGTCCCCAGGCTGTGGTCATACGAGAGACTACATCTTTTGTCAGACCAGACTGAACCCAGGGTCATCACTCTCTTGTCTTCCTTCCACGCTTCCTTCCACGCGGTGGCTGTGGTGGTGGAGTTGTGGCAGCAGGAGGAGGGGGAGGAGGATGGTCCAACTCAATAACGTCGGTCTTGGGTGTTAGTTCCCCACTCACCCCCTTAGTTAGGACTTTATAAATAAGTTGCTCACACAGGAGGCGTTGACCCTCCTGCATGCCCTGCAGTTTTGTGGCAGCCATGCAGGCAAAGGCCACTTCAGGAGTGGGTAAGGCTCGGAGGGACGCAGAAGCCTCCTGAATGAGCCTGAGCTCTGAATCCTGCATGAGTGTCATCTTCCTCGCCCTTTTGTATGGAAGGCGGAGGGGAGGAACCTGCGATTCAGTCAGGCTGCGACTTGTCCCAGGCTTCTCTTGGCTGACACTTAGCCCCGCCTCCGCCTGGCTGCCACATTCCACAGCCTCCTCCTGGCTGAGGTCTTCCTGTGTATGAAAAAGGGACATAGTTTTAGTTTTTTCTTCATCAATCACACACAATTTTCATCTCATGACTGTTGCAAATTGAATGTTAACAAATATAACAGACTAGCATTCTGAGCCCAGCATTTTTCATTCTTGTCCCAATTATTTTTGCCCACTACTGTCTATTGATATGTTAAACACTTTTTTCAATCAGCAATTAGTGATCAATAATAACATCTAGTAAACATCATTTCTTTATTGACCTGAAATCTGTAGAGGAATGCTATACCTGGCTCCAGCTGGGCTCCTCCACTTCTTCCTGGCTGAAAGGCCAAGGTTGGACATTGGAAGCCTCAGCTGGGGTGGAAGGAAGAGTGGAAGGAAGAGTGGAGAGGGATTCTCTGACTTCAGTGTGGTCTGACAGAAATCGCAGTCTCTCATAGTACCACAGCCTGGGGACATAAATGTCATCTGCTGCAGCTCCGGACCTCTGGGAATCTGTGACCTTCTTGTGCTCCCCAAGATAAGTGCTCCTCAGGCCACCAATTTTGGTTTTTAAATAGGGGATGGTTGCTGTGGGGACCACCGGCTTCACCAACTCCAGCAGTTTCTCCAGCGCTGCCTGCCTCTTTTGTTTATTATTATAATGGGGATGTCTCACCTGCCACAGACAGGGCAGCTCCAAGTATTTGTCTATGAACAGGGGGAGGAAGTTGTGGTCATTGAAGCCATCCATTTTCTCTGCAAGACACAACACAAGACAAACCCTAAGGTCAGGCCAAACTCTCCTAATCTTGTTACAATATAGGCTTCAATTTCGAAGCAGTATAGGCCCAACTTTAGATCTTACCTTCGTTATCACGATCGGCGCTTTCGATGCTCCTTCCTCCGCTCACAGATCGTACGTAATACGCACGCGTGTTATGCTTTATACACACTGCGCATGCGTGTAACTCCGCCCGCCCCTGATGTTCTTTCTAGTCTATTCCCCGCCCCTTTTCGTTCTGCGCAGTGGGGGAAGAGCACATGGCAGATACACAGCAGGATTGTGCTAATTATAGCAACGAGGAGGAGGAGGAGGAAAGCCCGGAGCCGGAAACGTCCCGATCCAGAAGGAGATTTAAGGCCTCAAATATGTCCTTTGGGGAGATGTTGGAGATGGTGGACATCCTGAAGAAGGCCGACTATGATGGTAAGTATGGACCTTACCCCAACCCCAATGTCAGAAAGGCCAAGATAATTGCGAAAGTGGTCAAAAGTCTGCACCGGAAATTCGGGGTACGACGATCGAAAGATCAGCTCAGGAAACGGTGGTCGGACCTGAAATTACGAGAACATGAGCAGTACAGAAAGATCCGGAGAGTGCTGCAAAAAAGTAAGTAGTTGTCCCGTGTTCCTATTCTTTGTGTTTCTTACGTTAGTGCTGCTCCGTGTGCTTTTCTTACAAGTGTACATTATTCGTTCGTATCAAACATTTTTCTTTCGGCCTATAAAATTCCATTGTTTAGGCCATATGCATTTGGCCACAATTTTTACGCCCTACTTGTCAGAAACTATTTTGGTTGTGTAGATGGCTATGTTACTAGAATGAAATGCAAACTAGATTCTGTGTAAGGAGAGGACACTCAGCAGCTGTTTTCACATCTTGACACTGGAGCACTAGTGTGGGACACAAGAACACCATTTTTATTAGGGGGCCACACAGGTGCTCCAGTGTATACTATAGGGGGGTGGCTACATCTGTGAAGCTTGTACCAAACATGTAAAGTATTGAAGCTTGACAAAGGACACTGAAAATGCTACATTTTTTAACTCTGCCAAAACAGACAATTGTACCCCACTTCCAAGCAATGTTTCCTATTTATAGTTCTGCCATCAAATCACTGTGTGCTAAGTATAGCATTTTTGTTTTACATAGGGGAGAAAAGACTCGGAGGACACCCCTCATCCGAGGAGACCAGAGACCCCCCACCTCTGGAAGAAGGGGAAATACCCCCAACCCAAGAAGTGCAGGAGGAGGAAGAAGACGTGGTGGAACTAGTCACCACAACAGGTGAGTGTCTGCGACCACAGGCTCAGGTAAGAGATGGATGCCGGCATATTTTTAATACCTTTTTTTTTTGGGTTTCTCTCTTTTTAGGTGATCGTGATGTTGTGGATCCAGATCCTTTCACATCAGAAAGTGCCCAGATCCTGATCGGGGAGATCATGGGGTGTAATTTACAATTGGAAAACCTCAAGAAAAACATCAATGATGTTATTCTAAAAAATAAAAACATCATTGATGTTTTGGGGCGCTCCCCCCCCCCTTTTTTTTTTTAAATTTGTACCCCTTTCCTAAGCCTAGCCTACACCATGGACTCCAGGGATACTCTCCGATTAATGTCTATCAACGTCAAGGGACTTAATACCCCTGAGAAAAGATCTATGGTCTTAGCTAATTTGAAACAAGCGAAGGCCCATATATGCTTGTTACAGGAAACTCATTTTCGAGCCGATGCAATGCCAAGACTTCGAGATCGCTTTTTCCCAACTGCATACCATGGGTGCTCGTCCGAATCTAAGTCAAAGGGGGTTAGCATCTTAATACGTGCCGCAACGCCGTGGACACTGAAAGACCAGTGGAATGACACTGAGGGACGGGCATTACTGGTGAAGGGAACCTTGGGCAGCTCCTTGGTAACTCTAGTGAATTTGTACCTCCCCAACACTGGTCAGATTAGACTCCTTGAGTCTATCCTGACGAAATGACAAGATTTTGCTGAGGGGGCGGTGGTGTTTGGGGGGAAACCTCAACTTCACTATGGACCCATACCTAGACGCGTCTAGGCAAACTTCCCAAATTTCTTATGCAGCACTCAAGCGCTTAAAAAGGAATTTTTATGCCTTTCACCTGGTGGATGTGTGGAGGGTGCTGAACCCGACACAGAGGGACTACACCTTCTATTCTCATCCTCATGATTCCTATACGAGAATCGATCTTTTTATGCTACCCCAATCCATGCTGTCTAGGGTACGATCGGCATCTATAGGGTCCATCACTTTCTCAGACCACACTCCGGTCTTTGTTGACATAGACTTCATACCACATGTGCCTAAACAATGGCAATGGAAGCTTAATGACTCATTACTTCAAGATCCTGAAGTGGTGGAGGAGGTGGCTAGGGAACTTAGAAACTTTTTTTCGGATAATGTAGGCCAGGATAGTACACCCCAGATGATCTGGGAGGCACACAAGTGCACTATCAGAGGAATTCTAATAAAAATTGGCACTCGCCTCAAGAAGGCGAGGTCTCAGCTAATCCTTGACCTCTTAGATAAAATTAGGGTACTGGAATCCATACATAAACAATCCCTTGCACCTCAAACGCTTTTGGAGCTTACAACTCTGAGAAATCAATTGAGATCCCTGGCGATGTTCAAAGCTAAGGCTGTGATCGTGAAATGCAAACGCACTTTTTACGAGCACAGCAACAAATGTGGTAAATTGCTAGCGAGGGCCTTGAGAGCCCAGAGGGCACAAACGTTCATCCCTGAGCTCATGGGAGAACAGGGCCACAAAGTACATATTACGGAGGACATTGTGGAACATTTCCGCAAATATTATACCTCTTTATATAACCTTCCACAACAATTGTCGGCTAGTGATAAAGTAAGAGAAAGGGAGGCTATACAAGAATATATCCAGAAACGGGTCTCCCTCAGCTGCCTGATGAGGCATTAGCAACTATGGAGGAACCAATATCGGAGGAGGAGGTAGCACTGGCCATCACCCGTATGCAAAAAGGTAAAGCCCCGGGCCCAGACGGATACTCGCTGACATACTATAAGACATTCGGGGGTATCCTGACACCACACTTTCTTGCCTCCTACAATGACACTGGGGAGGGGACGAGTCTACCTCAGGATTCATTACGGGCGTTCATTACGGTGATTCCAAAGGAGGAGAAAGACCCGTTGTATTGTCAGAATTATAGGTCTATATCCCTCCTTAATGTGGATCTAAAGATCTTTACCAAAGTTCTATCCATGAGATTATCGGATTGGATCCCGTCCATTATCCACTCAGATCAGGTCGGATTTGTGCCCTCCAGAGAGGCGAGGGATAACACCACGAAAGCAATCAACCTTATCCACGCAGCACGAATGAAGGGAATCCCGATGCTACTTCTCTCTACCGATGCCGAAAAGGCGTTCGATAGGGTGAACTGGCCCTTCTTGATCGAGACCCTATATCACATAGGATTGGGACAGAGGATGATGAACTGGATGTTAGCCATATATTCTAGACCATCGGCCTAGAATCAGGTGAAAGTAAACGGACTGCTATTCTCCCCTTTTGCTATTGCCAATGGGACAAGGCAGGGGTGTCCCTTATCCCCTTTAATATTTATCTTAGCATTGGAGCCCTTTCTCCGTACAGTGAGAGACAATCCTAACATATCGGGGATATACCTGAAGGACTCCTTGTCTCCCAAAATAGCGGCCTTCGCGGACGACCTGCTCTTCTTTATATCTAATCCCCTAGTCTCCACACCTAACTTGATGTCAGAGCTCAGGGCATACGGTAAATTATCTAATTTTAAAGTTAACTTCCAAAAATCGGAAGCCCTAAATATATCCATGCCGAGTTCATTGGCTAAACTGCTGCAAGCAGATTTTCCCTTTAAGTGGGCGGATTCTTGTATCAAATACTTGGGCATCCGTCTACCAAAGAAGGTGGAAGACGTATTCACTTTTAATTTTCCTCCTACATTAAAAAAGATCTGCAGAAGTGGCAAACGGGATTGTTCTCCTGGTTTGGAAGATGTAGTATAGTAAAAATGAATGTTATGCCCCGCATTTTATACTATCTCCAGACTCTACCCATTAGGATTCCAAAGGCATTTCTAAGAGCAGCAAATAGGGAGTTGACCCTGTTTATTTGGGCTAGAAAGCCCCCACGACTCGCCCAATCAATCCTACGGTTACCAAAAATGCTCGGTGGAATTGCTCTTCCAGATGTGGCTCTCTATCATTCAGCTTGCCATTTGACAAGAATAATTGACTGGTGTCGCCATGGGACACTAAAACAATGGATTCAAATAGAAAAGTGTTTGACGGGTGTGGAGCTAGAGGGATTGCCGTGGTGTCAGAAGAATTTACCAGTCCGCATAACGGACCATCCTACAGTGGGTGAGACGTGGCGAATGGCCCAAAAAGTATTTAGATAATCCTGCCTTTAGCCCAGGAGTGAACAAACCCAGATTCCAAGCTCTTAAGGGGTGTAACAGGTCTCAGCTCCGTCACTTCATTGGGAATGGGAAATGGATGACCAGGGAGGAAATTATGGATGATCCCCTCCTGGCGAGCCTTTCTTTTTGGCAAAAGGTCCAATTAGCGCATTTTCTTAGAGCACAGCCCTCACCGGCATCTTTCTTGCGAGCACTGACAGCATTCAAACTTATTTGTTTGGAGCATGCCATGCCATTTCATTAACTTACCAGCTCCTCATCTCACCCCCCAAGGGATTTAGACCTCCTTATCTAGCTAAGTGGGAACGAGTCTTGGGACTAAAGCTAAACGAGAGACAGGCAGAGAGAATATTTCTCTTCACCTACAAGACTTCAATCTGTGTGGCCCAACAGGAAGCGGGGTTCAAGGTCCTATCACATTGGTATTACACACCAGACAGAGTACATTGGATGTTTCCTCAGAGCGCGGATATTTGCTGGAGGTGTGGAGAGGAAGAGGGCTCTCTTCTTCACATATTCTGGTCTTGTAGGCTTCTTGCACCTTTCTGGTCAGAAGTACACCGGATCACACAGAAGTTTACAGATAGGGAGCTGCCCAAGACCCCTGAATTCTTTTTATTACACCATCATGAAATACCAAGCAAGGCATACAGGAAATCAATCCTGCCCTCATTTATTACGGCGGCGAAAAGTTGCATTCCCCTATTCTGGAAAAGGACGGAGCCCCCGGGTATTGCGGTATGGTTGAAAAAGATAGTTGATATTCACAAAATGGAGGACCTCGTGTCCATTGACCAGGGACGTGGAGAACAGTTCTCTAAGAAGTGGTATTATTGGCTCCAATTTTTCTACTCAGAAGAGTATGCAGGGCTGGTGGCCTAGATATTTAGTAAGTTGGAGAATTGGAATGTGGAGACACTGTAGGTGTGGCTGGAGAGGGGTGGTTTTCCCACCCCCCTTCCCCCCCCCCCTTTTTTTTTTCTTTCCCTCTCTCGCTCTCTCTCTTCTCTCCTTCTCATCCCTTTTCCCCTCGCTCTCTATACTTTCCTTGTCTCCTTCTCTTTCCGTTCTTAGTTTATCTTTGTTCGCATACTACGGTATACAGATATGGGAAGAGGAGGGAGAACACAGAAAATTAAGAAAAGAAAATACAACAAGAGGTAATACATAATAGTAAACCTGGCACAGCAGGCCTCCTTGAATTGTAGACCGGTTAACTAGGGTAAAACTGTATAGGATTATACACGTTATCAGGTTGTATTGCTAGTCAGTAAGGATTAATCAGTAGAACTGTACGTAAAATGTGGAAAATTGATGTGCCCGTTCTATTGATGTTTGTATATTGCTGTTTTCCTGTCTCTTTGCAAATAAAGAATTAAAAAAAAAAATAAAAAAATTTATTACATAAAAATTCAGCATGCATGAGGACAAAGGGGACATTCACAGCATATTCCAATCATGGTAATTAGGGAATGAGTAAAGAAATATATTATCAATCATTAAATACAAAAAAATGTGAGATTAAAGGATAAAAATCTTACCTTCATATACTCCTTCTGCAGGACCTGGATGATGGCAGAACAGGTCTCTGGGATAATGATCCCCAGAGCCTGAGGGGAGATGCCTGTCGAGAACTTCAAGTCCTGCAGACTTCTCCCTGTCGCCAAGTACCGCAGGGTAGCGACGAGCCTCTGCTCCGGAGTGATGGCTTGCCTCATGCAGGTATCCTGCCTGCTAATATAAGGGGTCAGCGAAGCTAGCAGACGGTGAAACACGGGGTCCGTCATCCTGAGAAAGTTCCTGAAATCATCAGGATTATTCTCACGGATCTCACGGAGCAAAGGCATATGAGAGAACTGGTCACGCTGAAGCAACCAATTCTTGGACTGGACTTGTGTCAAGGTCAAGACCCCAACACCAAGCCCGGCACAGCACGAACTCTACGAGGAGTACATATACGCAACATGGCTAGAAAACGGTCGGCTCCTCAGAACGAAGTAACAGAACGCACTGAAGAACAGCAAGGCCTGTGAAGAGCGACCTGAAAAACAGTAACGAACGAACAAGAACACAATGACTACTTAAAGTCACGCGGGACTTGCTTGCACGCACTGAAGAGCAGATACAAACCCACAAGCACAAACTGAACGGCAGAAAACGATCTGAAAGCCACGAGTCTGAAAAAGCGCGAATCGTCTCTCACCAAACTTTTACTAACACGAGATTAGCAAAAGGAGCCCAAAGGGTGCCGCGCTTGGTTCTGAACTGGCCTTTTCTAGTCTCGTCGTACGTGCTTGACGTCACCGCATTGTTGGCGATTGGAAATTCCGACAACTTTGTGCGACTGTGTGTACGCAAAACAAGTTTGAGCCAACATCCGTCGGAAAAAATCCTAGGATTTTGTTGTTGAAATGTCCGAACAAAGTCCGACCGTGTGTAAGGGGCATTAGTCCGTAGGGTTTAATATTGAGTTGGCCCACACATTGCAGCTATAACGGCTTCAACTCTTCTGGGAAGGCTGTCCACAAGGTTTAGGAGTGTGTCCATGGGAATGTTTGACCATTCTTCCAGAAGCGCATTTGTGCGGTCAGGCACTGATGTGGATGAGAAGGCCTGGTTTGCAGTCTCCACTCTAATTCATGTCATAGGTGTTCTGTTGGGTTGAGGTCAAGACTCAGTGCAGGCCAGTCAAGTTCCTCCACCCCAAACTCGCTTATCCATGTCTTTATGGACCTTGATTTGTGCACTGGTGAGCAATCATGTTGGAACAGGAAGTGGCCATCCCCAAACTGTTCCCACAAAGTTGGGAGCATGAAATTGTACAAAATGTCTTGGTATGCTGACACCTTAAGAGTTCCCTTCACTGGAACTAAGGGGACATGCCCAACCCCTGAAAAACAACCCCACACCATAACCCCTCTACACTAAATAATTTGGACCAGTGCACAAAGCAAGGTTCATAAAAACATGGATGAGCAAGTTTGGGGTGGAGGAACTTGACTGACCTCAGCCCGACAGAACACCTTTGGGATGAATTAGAGCAGAGACTGTGAGCAAGGCCTTCTTGTCCAACATCAATGCCTGACCTCACAAATGCGCTTCTGGAAGAATGGTGAAACATTCCCATAGACACACTCCTAAACCTTGTGGACAGCCTTCCCAGAAGGGTTGAAGCTGTTATAGCTGCAAAGGGTGGGCCAACTCAATAATGAACCCTATGGACTAAGATTGGGATGCCATTAACGTTCATGTGCGTGAAAAGCAGGTGTCCCAATACTTTTGACAATATAGTGTATGTATTGTGGAGATGGGAGGGCCACTGCATGGGTAAATTTAACAACAGCCCAGAAATGGGCTTTAATTACAGCCAGCATAAGTGCCTGAATTTGCCATTACATTAGCTTCCTGTGATCCCCCACAGCAACCCTCAGGAGAGGTAGGGGTACCTGTGTTAGTCGCTCAGAATTTTCAGCATTTCGCATAATGTTTATCTAACACTGGGAGCTTGCTGACAGGAATCACAGGCAAAGTGTGAAAAAGTAACTATTTTTTTTTACTTCCTTTCTTATAAAATAAATAATATACAGTATATATAATTTATTAATGATAATATATTGTTCATATCACCTATATTCCTTTGCAGAATAATACAACAAAATTCTTAAATACAAAAACATGTATTTTATGCGTTTCACAGAATGTAACATACAGTGAATATCTGACTTTTTGGGCACAAACATCACATAAATCTATATTAAAAATCCAATTTTTATTTTTAATGTAAACATTGTTACAAATGCTGTCTGATCTAACAACCGCATTACTCATCTCCATAGGCATCGCCAGGGGGTGGCTATCGAGGCTACGAGGCCCAATTTCTGGAGGAGAAATTAGATCAGGTCAAATCATTGGATAGAGATTCACTCCTAGTGGACAAACCTGGTAACAACACTGATAGAAAGGTGGTTTGCCCGTTCATAACTGGCTTTTCATGTCATCACTTCTATATTAAAAAAATACTTCAGAAACACTGGCGCATCATTGAGAATGATCCTCTTTTGGGTCCAATCCTTCCTGATAGACCCCAGTTGGTTTTTAGAGGTGCTCCTTCAATTAAATCAAGGGTTGTGTCCACTGTATGTGACCCCCTGTTAATAAACCTATGTTTTTCCAACATTTAACAGGCTACTATAAATGCAAGAATTGTGAAGTTTGTTCCATCAATGCCCTTACAGAAAGGAAGGTCTGTCAGTTTCACTCGATTAATACATCTCGTACTTTTCTTATTAATTCATTTATTACTTGTTCCACTACCCACGTCGTATATGTCCTCACGTGTCCATGAGGGCTCCACTATGTGGGCCGCACTGTACTTTTATTGAAGGTGAGACTTGGTGAACATATAGGAAATATAAGGAGAGGGTTTGTGGGCCATCCCGTTTATAAACACTTTTTAGAGGTACACAAACAAGATCCTAGAGGGACCTCATTTATAGGGATTGATAAACTCAAAATCCCATGGAGGGGAGGGTCCAAAAGACGGGCTATTTCGAAGCGAGAAATGGAGTGGATTTATAAAATCCGCTCTCTTAGGCCATTAGGATTGAATGTTGATATTGAACTGAACGCATTCATTGATAATTCCTAATATGCGTTTGCTCCCCTTTTTTTTTTTTCTTCTATAAGGGCATGGTGGGTTAAAGTTATCCCTCATTCACATGCGATTCCCATTGTAGCTTTTATGACTAAAAGGTCCATGGTTCACATTAATTAAATCTGTTTTAGTATTTTTTGTTTTTTGTTATTATTTTACTCTTTTTTTTTAAGATTTTCCATATAGAATTTTTTTTTATTATTATGTGCTATTTGAATATAAGGTTCAGGGGTGTATTTTTCAATTGTTCAATGGCTAAATAACTCTGTGATACTTAGTGCTCTCCACGTGAAAAAATGTGCCTTATATTAAAATTTGGGGCATAGGAGACACTTCTACATATTTATCCCCTTTGTTCTTTCCCTAACCTTTCATGGTAATAATTTTTAGTTTATTTTTTATCTATCTCTCAATTGTATTCTTCTTTCCTGGGCGATTATATGCCTCCCTTTATACAGCCTACATTTTGAATAGATTATGTACGGTGAAGCGGTCCTATGATTACATATTTAAAGGGTTAAATTCCACATTCTATGTATTTCCGCTAGAGGGAGTTCTCTATGGCAATACTCGTCCCGGGGAGAGCACCAGGTAGAGGCTTGGTCCCTCATTCTAATTTTGTGAGTAATGTTAAGTGTGGTTCGACGCCAAGTCGAAAACGAGGCTTGGCTTTCGTTCAGCACTACATAGGTGATGGCTCAATGCGTCGCCCGTGCCCCTTTGAAGATGTCATCTATGACGAAACATGTAGGGCGTGGCTATGCATTGAACGCCATTACAGAGATTGCCCCATGATTTGCACGGGTGTTCGCTTCTTATTATATGCCTTTTTTTATGCATTTTAAATTATATCCTACGGAGTATGATCCCTCCGATTCTGATTTTATTTTTTGAATAAATCTATTGGAATTTACTACACTATTGGAGCCCTTTTTGTTTTTTTCTAATCCATCTTCTTGAGGACAAGTGACCGCTCCCCCCCTATACCAGGTAGACTACTTGGACTGCGCCAGGCTGGAGACGCTGGACACAGCAACGGGGTTGGACGACTTCACGTTACGGTCCCTGCAGAGGGCTAGATCTGCTTGCTCGATAGACCTTGCTATAAGGGAGGTCCACCGTTCGTGGTAAGGGTCCATCTTTAGCATGAAAAAACATTAATGATCATGGAGATCCAGGAAAATTATGATTGCTGTGTTCTATAGTAGTAGAGAGCTTCTTTCACCAAGGGTAATCACCACGTGCGGGGGACATCTCCCCAATGAAATTGCACTCACCAGAAAATCAGCATACATAAGCCTTAATATGACAGCTTTCCTTCTCCTTTATCCAGCCACCAGATGTCAGTCACATTCATAGTAGATACCGCATTACATATGGGAGGAATAAAATGACCATATAGCGTAATATTGCTAAAACAATTTTATTCAAACATTCAAAGTATTCCCCCTTTGTAAACTGCGTACCAGATATGCAATTAAAACAAGCATTTGTAAAAAGTGCACTGTGCCTGCTATCCCGTCTCCTGGGAGGTCCTCCGGAGCGTTTACTGGATACAAGAACCAGCCTGCTTCCTTGTTCCTCTCCGATGCGTGGAACGCACACGTCACTTCCGGTGAATTACGTCTCTGATGCGTTTCATCACTTCCGGACGTCGTCTGAGGGCGTAATCCTCCTTCTAGATGGCCAGTATTTATGTAAATGACAGTTGCGTCGGCCAATAGTGTGAGTCCTGCTATACGAACCACATCCCGCATGAAATCACGCTCTGGGGACTGTCAGCAATGGGGGATAGAAGCTCCTCACACAAATAGCTTACCCAAATACATTTGACCACTGCAAACATGTCATGACTGGCTATTAAATGGAAGCTGACACACAAGTCCGTTACAGGAATCTACCATAAATGCATTACCCTCTATAGTTAGCAAGTAGATATTGTTTTTTTTTTTCCTCTAAAAATTAGGATGTACGGCCTGCAGACCGCAAGCCAATGTACAACGTAGACCTGATCTCGGTGTGTGTGACATTCTGATGGGATGTGATTACATCCCGTATGTAAATGCTTCATACTCCACTGTCAGCATAAATACGGGTGTGTACTGTATACATGAATATAAAACATCAAACAAAACCAAAAGGTAATGTTAACTAAAATAATGCAGCATTAATATTAATATTAAAATTAACCTACTGCCCTAGAATATATGTCAAATATGACACGTGTAACTACCAATACAATAGTAAATATCTAAAATTAGAATTAATATATATAAAAAAATTACAAAAAGATAATAAAAAATCAATTCTAAAATTACCACTTCAGATATATGAAACTATGTTTAAAACTACTTTTAATACGTGTATCGCAAACTGTTTTTTTGATTTGTGCTATGCGTCGCTACTACAAACCACTAAAACCCATTATGTGTCACTGATAAAACAATTGATGTCCAGCTCAATGTTGAGGCCCTTGGGGGAGAGTACATCCACAGAATGAATCCACCGAGTCTCACGTTTAAATAGTTCCCGGATGCGATTCATACCTCTCCAGTGAGTTTGCAGATGCTCAACCCCCCAAAATTCCAACCCCGCCGGATCCCTATTGTGTTTTAACTTAAAATGTAATGAGACATTAGGGTCCTTGTAACCAATTTTAATGTTGTTGATGTGCTCAGAAATTCTGATTCGTAGCAGTCTCTTCGTGCGGCCTATATAAATAAGACCGCAAGGACATTTGAGGGCATAGACCACATAAGTGCTATTGCACGTTATAAATTGTTTGATGTCAAAAGAACGATCATTAACGGGTGACACAAAATTTTCAATTCCTCTCAGTGGTCTAGTGACTTCTCTGCAAGCTTTGCATTTTCTGCATGCGAAGAAACCGTTTCGGTCCCAGAATGACTGAGGACTTTTTTACCACTTTATCACCAAAATTCGTAGTCTTTCTATAAATAAATTGAGGTGTAGGTGGAAGTACAGTAGTGAGTTTTTTGTCCATTAGGAGGATATGCCAATGTTTTTTAAAAATCCCCTCCATTTCTTTATACTGCGAATGGTATTGGGAAATGAAGCCCCATTCTTTACTGCAGTTCTTCTCATTCCTCTGAGCTCTCTTGCAAGCACACTGTTCCACACATTATTTGGTGTTACACATCTTTATACTCCTTTCCTTTTCCTTCACCTACATGGGTCACGGCGGGACGGAGCGTGGATGTGTCTCCCTATCTGCATGAAGCTGATACTCATTCATGAACTTTATTTTGCCTTTTCGCTCTTTTTTCCAATTTATGGACTTGCATCACTATTTTTTTGTTTTTTACTACTAATGAAGTTCACTCTGTCCTGTAGTAGTTAGATGTAATTACTCATTTAGTATATGGTATATTTGCAGTGTTTTCACAGTTGCTTATCATTGCATCACTCCTTTTGATATATACTTTTGATTTCACCATTATGCACGGAAATTCACAATTCATCTTTTAATTAATTATTGTCACCAATTTTTGCATACAAGCTGTAAGCGCACTTATTTTTGATTATTGATTTATGTTTACACGGATATTGGTGTTTGTTTGTGCAGCTACAGTTTTTGTTTTTTATGGTCATATTTTCTAGCGTGGTTTTTTCCCACGTTTATCGAGGCTGTAGCCCCGAATCTGGAGCCTATAGCCCCGAGTCTCTTGCAGTCCCTGCCTAACCAGCTGCGGCGGGCTGCATTAGAGGTGACATCTCTCTCCACCCGCTCCACGTCACCACTCTTCTGCCCTCTTCCGGTGGCAGGTGACGTGGCAATCTGCAAATGATGGCAGGTGATGTGGCAAGTGACAATCCACATCTGGTGGCAGGCGACATGGCAAGTGTCAATCCACATCTAGTGGCAGGTGACAGTGGCAAGTTAAAAAGCTGCATCTGGTGACAGGCGACGGAGGCAAGTGACATGCTGCATCTGGTGGCAGGAGATGTGGCAAGTGAAATGGTGTCCCTGGGATAGCAGCAGGTGAATTACAAAGATAAAGGCCCAGTTTGAGCCCTGATTCACACAGTTCAGCTGAACTTACACAATTTCATTCCCGCATGTCAGTCTCGACTGCGGGGGGGGGGGGATTTCAGAGACATCTGTGCAGGTTTCTGCACTGATGTCAATAAAAACCGCACCCCGAAGATATAGAAACTACTTTTGGAAATTGCGGCACTGCACCAATTACAGCAGTGCAATTGCCACCGATTTAACATGTCAAATTGCACCAATGTGAACCAGGGCTGACACATACAACACTGCCTATCCACCAGCTGAATTCATTACCTGAAATTCTCCACAGCTGTTATAAAGATTCCACCTTTATCATTTACTTTCAGGTGTGCCAAATAGATTTTTTTTGGTGCACAAATACATATAGAAATTATAAGATATAAAATATATTGCACTTCCCCAAAACCACCACCACCCCCAAAAACTAAATTAAAAAGGAGAAAGAAAAGAAAAAAAACACACAAACAAGCTCAATAATGTACTTTTATTTTGGCAGCAGAAAAAAAATTATGTACCATATATACTCGAGTATAAGTCGAATTTTTCAGCACATTTTTTTGTGCTGAAAGTGCCCCCCCCTTATACTCGAGTCAAGCACTTTTCTGCAGCAAAAAATTTCATTTTCCGAACCGACTTTGCGGCCCCGTATCTCAGGGTCCCTTAGAGCTAGGCACCCCAAATTTGGTGTGCAAACCCAGTGGAACTGGTACCATAACATATCCAAATCTGAAGTTCCTAGCACTAAGTGGCCCTGAGATACGGGGCCCCAAAATCGGTTCGGAAAATGTCATTCTCTGCTGCAAAAAATAGCTTGACATTTTCTGAACTGAATTTTGGGGCCCTGTATCTCGAGGCCACTTGGTGCTAGAAACCCCGGCTTTGGAAATTTTATGGTGTTAGTTCCACTGGGTTTGCACACCAAATTTGGGATTCTTAGCACTAAGTGGCCCCGAGATACGGGGCCCCAAATTCGGTCAACTGTGTCCATCTGCAGCAATGTCATTTCGGGACCCTTTGGGTTCAGAGACCCCAAATTTTGGCTGCAGCTAGGGGGCATCTAGGAACCCTTAACTACAGAGTTTGAAGTTCAGGGGACCTATGGCTGCAAATAAGCACGGTGAGGCATGCAAATGGGACCAGTGATGCTGCAAATTGGCATTGTTGACCCTCTTTTCCACTTACAGTAGCTGTGCATTTCTCACCCTCGTCTTATACTCGGGTCAGTAAGTTTTTCCCATTTTTTTGTGGTAAATTAGGGCCTCGACTTATATTCGGAACGACTTATACTCGAGTATATACGGTACATTAATTTACTAGTTTCAAAAAATGTCTACAGGATATATGGTGCTACATTTAGCAAAACAGCAA
Organism: Lithobates septentrionalis; assembly: GCA_037952835.1. Taxonomy (NCBI): domain Eukaryota; kingdom Metazoa; phylum Chordata; class Amphibia; order Anura; family Ranidae; genus Lithobates; species Lithobates septentrionalis. The sequence continues at coordinate 264,146 of JBBDGP010001509.1, forward strand.
TTGGGTTTTAAGGGCCCTGCTCATAGGAGCTTACAATCTAACATTTGTCTAAACCTTAGAGTGGACACAGCTTTACTTTCAGTGTATAACGGGCAACATATCACATTTTTATCTGCAAGATTATAGACACATTCTTAACCGTCATTCTTGCAAAGCATTCCAACATAACATAAAAAAAATGTTCAACATATAACACCCACTACAAGCCCACAATCCACACACATACATTGGTGACCATGTTCTGCTGGAAGCTGCATTTCTGTGTACATGATTAAGCAATGAGATCGAAGAGTAGAAGGTCACCACATGCTCCCAAACCATGTTTGCATGGTCAGACAGGAACAATACACACAACATTGACAGCATGGACATATAAACCCACTTTTGAATGAAAAAAAACGCACAAAAATTTCAGCAAACAACCCTAGTTGGGCGTTTGTCAATAGCACAATATCATTCCTTCTCCACCACAAATCACAGCAAAAAACCTGGCCTTCTTAGGCCAAATGAATTCCCCCTACTGCAGCCCTTTATATAAGGTAGGTTGTATTGTTAGCACACTGACACACGCCCAATAGAAGTACACGCCCACCAGTATCTTTCAATCTGTCTCTTTGTGTATGTCTAAAGTGATTGCACTTGATGGGCAGGAACATAATATTACTATTTTCAACTGTGTTAGCTCTTGGCTATGTGCATCAAATCTCCAACTACAGGCCAAAGATCGACGTCCATTTGCATCCATATAAACAAAGCAACAGTTTTCTAAGCATATGTACCTGTGCAGTGTAAACCCTACAATTTTAAATGTCCAGGTCCCTGGGCATGATTGGTGCTAACAAACATTAACATCAGTCCCTGGCTGCAATGAGCTTCCAATCTAAAGTCCAAAACTAACTTTCTTACATTAGAGACTATTTTGACAGGAGACAAATAAAATGCCAGCATGTCTTTGGATTGTGGTGAGAAACCCACATAGGGAGAACATATAAACTTCAACACAAGCATTAGCATGTTTTGGAACTGAACCAGCAACCCCAGTGCTGCTAGACAGAATTGATACTCTCTTGGGCAGCAGGCAGCCTAACGCATGTTCCTTGCATCTCTGTGGTGTGAACCAGCCCTAAGTCCATAGCCATGCTCAGTGTCTCAAGCAATATACAATATATTGGCCTAAGTATTGGGACGCCTGCCTTTAAAAGCACATGAACTGTAATGGCATCCCAGTCTTAGTCCTTAGGGTTCAAAATTTATTTGGCCCACCCTTTTCAGCTATAACAGCTTCAACTCTTCTCGGAAGGCTGTCCACAGGGTTTAGGCAAGTGTCTATGGGAATGTTTGACCATTCTTTCAAGTGCATTTGTGAGGTCAGGCACTGATGTTGGACGAGAAGGCCTGGATTACAGGCTCTGCTCTAATTCATCCCCAAGGTGTTCTGTTGTGTTCAGGTCAGGAATCTGTCCAAGCCAGTCAAGTTCCATAAAGACATGGATGAGTGAGTTTGGGGTGGAGGAGTTTGACTGGCTGCACAGAGTCCTGGCCTCAACCCGATAGAACACCTTTGGGATGAATTAGAGCGGACACTGTGAGCCAGGCCCTCTCATCCAACATCAGTGCCTGGCCTCACAAATGCACTTCTGGAAGAATGGTCAAACATTCCCATAGACACACTAAACCTTGTGGACAGCCTTCCTAGCCTTCCCAGAAGCTGTTCTAGCTGCAAACGGTGGGCCAAATCAAATTTTACTGACTAAAACTGGGCTGCCATTAACTTGTTCAGATCTGAGCTATAGCCAAATGATGGCTACAGCGTGGATCTGCTTTGCCGGGAGGCCGTCTATTGACTTCCTCCCCTTTCAAAGCTGGCCACGCCCCTCTGAAGGGGGAGTGTGCTGTGATCACCCGAGTCAATCACAGATCCGAGTAAGGGGCTGATCCCGGCCCCTTACCACGTGATCAGCTGTCAGCCAATGACAGCTGATCACATGATGTAAACTGAGGATCGGTAATCATTTTTTTTCTTCTCACGCTGACAGCGTGAGAAGAAAAAAAGCTGATCGCCGGCTTATGTTTGAAGGGACATTGGTCCTGAAGAGGAAGAGGCAAAGCTGCCTCATATGTGCCCACAAGTGCCACCTGCCAGTGCCAGAAATCAGTGCCCACAGTGCCCCCAATCAGTGCCCACAGTAGTAAGTGCCAGCAATCAGTGCCACCTATCAGTGCCCACAAGTGCCACCTATCAATTCCCACCAGTGGTGCCAATCAGTGCCACCTAGCAGTGCTGCCTACCAGTGTCACCTACCAATGTCAATCAGTGCCCATCACTGCCAACCATCAGTGCCCTTCAGTGCTGCCTATTAGTGCCCCTTATCAGTGCCCATCAGTGCAACCTATCAGTGCAGCCTCATCAGCGTACATCAATGTTTGCAAAATTTATTAACAAAATATAAAACAGTTTTGTATTTTCATTTTTTTAACAAAAAAATTGGTCTTTTTAAAAAAAATGTTAACAAAAAATAAAAAAACACGGAAGTGATCAATTACCACCAAAAGAAATCTCTATTTGTGAGAAAAAAAATGATAAAAATTTCATTTTTGTACAGTTTTGTATGACCGTGCAATTGTCATTCAAAGAATGACAGAGCTCAAAGCTGAAAATTGGTCTGTGCAGGAGGGGGATTTAGGTGCCCAGTAAGCAAGTGGTTAAAGTTAATGTGTGTGTAAAGGCAGACGTCAAAGTACTTTTGACTAGAAAGTGTATCTGGCAAGATTTACAATGGTGGTGGAACCCTCCTACCCATAAATACTACATTTAGACATCATTTTAGGACCTGGGAGATAAGACAACTTCTCTACATGAAGTGGCATGTTTGGGATTCAAACCCAGACGCTCGGGGATGCTAAGCAGAAGTTCTAACCTCTAAGCCACAGAGCTGACACATGTGAGAACCCCCTACACATAAATACTCAAATGCTGCATTTCTTTGGACATACTGGTGATGAAATTACATTACTCAAGAGTTGTTATTGTTGATTTATTCTGTGATATTTGGTGGTTCTTTGTGGGTGAGTGTAGAATAGTGATATTACCCTCAAATTTTTGGGAATTACATTTTGATTACTGATGTTGGTACACATATCACATTTTTTTGGGGCTCAAATTATGATTTGGAAATAATAAAAAGCACAAAAAATTGTGACTCATTTTAAATGTGCATCAGCAATGGTATTGTTTGTGCTTTGTAAAGACACCTGTGTGAGTTTGGGTAAGGCCCCTTTCACACTTATACGACTTTTCCCACGATTTTGTACTGCAAAATTGCACGACAAGTCATTCTCCATGATTTTCAATGATTACCATTAGGGATGAGCTTCGTGTTCGAGTCGAACCCATGTTCGACTCGAACATCGGCTGTTCGGTCATTCGCCGAATTGCGAACGATATGGGCCGTTCGCGCCAAATTCGTGTGGCGCGTCACGGCCCATAATTCACTGCGGAATCGCAGTGCATTGCTGGCTGATGATTGGCCAAGCATGCACTATGACCCGCATGCTTGGCCAATCACAGCGCCGCCTGAACAGAGAGCCGTAATTGGCCAAAGCCAAGGAGGCTTTGGCCAATTATGGCTCAGGGGATTTAGTACATGCCCCACACTATATAAGGCCGCCTGCACGGCGGCCCTGTGTAGTGTGTGTTCCGGTGTGCTTAGAGATAGAGAGAGAGACAGTGTCATTTGATTTGAGTTAGATAGATTAGGCAGAACAGTCAGTCAGTTAGCTGCACTTACAGTGTATTGTGTATATATATATGCATCCCAGGTGTTGCATATATATATATATACACTGTATTCAGTTTAGCTAGATCCGTTCCTGTTATCTTCTAGACTATTTACATTTAGTGCAGTGCGTCCTGCTCACAGTGTTCAGCTAGATCCGTTCCTGTTATCTTCTAGACTATTTACATTTAGTGCAGTGCGTCCTGCTCACAGTGTTCAGCTAGATCCGTTCCTGTTATCTTCTAGACTATTTACATTTAGTGCAGTGCGTCCTGCTCACAGTGTTCAGCTAGATCCCTTCCTGTTATCTTCTAGACTATTTACATTTAGTGCAGTGCGTCCTGCTCACAGTGTTCAGCTAGATCCGTTCCTGTTATCTTCTAGACTATTTACATTTAGTGCAGTGCGTCCTGCTCACAGTGTTCAGCTAGATCCGTTCCTGTTATCTTCCTACTGACAGGCAGGCTTGTCTGGTTACAGTATATAAAGCTACCTGAAGAAAATTACAGGTGTTCTATTTGATCCTATTAGTACCACGGTCAGGCAGCTAGACTATTTACATTTAGTACAGTGCGTCCTGCTCACAGTGTTCAGCTAGATCCGTTCCTGTTATCTTCCTACTGACAGGCAGGCTTGTCTGGTTACAGTATATAAAGCTACCTGAAGAAAATTACAGGTGTTCTATTTGATCCTATTAGTACCACGGTCAGGCAGCTAGACTATTTACATTTAGTACAGTGCGTCCTGCTCACAGTGTTCAGCTAGATCCGTTCCTGTTATCTTCCTACTGACAGGCAGGCTTGTCTGGTTACAGTATATAAAGCTACCTGAAGAAAATTACAGGTGTTCTATTTGATCCTATTAGTACCACGGTCAGGCAGCTAGACTATTTACATTTAGTACAGTGCGTCCTGCTCACAGTGTTCAGCTAGATCCGTTCCTGTTATCTTCCTACTGACAGGCAGGCTTGTCTGGTTACAGTATATAAAGCTACCTGAAGAAAATTACAGGTGTTCTATTTGATCCTATTAGTACCACGGTCAGGCAGCTAGACTATTTACATTTAGTACAGTGCGTCCTGCTCACAGTGTTCAGCTAGATCCGTTCCTGTTATCTTCCTACTGACAGGCAGGCTTGTCTGGTTACAGTATATAAAGCTACCTGAAGAAAATTAAAGGTGTTCTATTTGATCCTATTAGTACCACGGTCAGGCAGCTAGACTATTTACATTTAGTACAGTGCGTCCTGCTCACAGTGTTCAGCTAGATCCGTTCCTGTTATCTTCCTACTGACAGGCAGGCTTGTCTGGTTACAGTATATAAAGCTACCTGAAGAAAATTACAGGTGTTCTATTTGATCCTATTAGTACCACGGTCAGGCAGCTAGACTATTTACATTTAGTACAGTGCGTCCTGCTCACAGTGTTCAGCTAGATCCGTTCCTGTTATCTTCCTACTGACAGGCAGGCTTGTCTGGTTACAGTATATAAAGCTACCTGAAGAAAATTACTGGTGTTCTATCCCAGCTTAGTGCAGCTACAGGCCATTAGTATGTCTGGAAGGCCAAGAAGGAGAGGCAGACAGTCACAAGCCAATAAGAGAGAGCAAGCAGGCTCTGTGTCTAGTGCTGGTCGTGGAGACGGTGCATCCTCATCAGCACGTGGCCATGGGACACGCTTGGCCTTTTTTTCGGCAGCTGGCCGTGTTGAGCCGCAACATGCGGAAGACTTGGTCGAGTGGATGACCAAGCCGTCCTCATCCTCCTCATCCTCTCTCACCCAGGGTGCTTTGTCTGGCAAAGCAGCGGCCTCTTCCCTCAGCTCAATGTCATCAGTGTCTCCTTCCCTAGCTCCACCATGTCCTCCTGAGGATTCCCTCGAACTGTTTGACCACAGTGTTGGGTACATGCTCCAGGAGGATGCCCAGCGTTTGGAAGGCTCTGATGATGATACTGAGCTCGATGAAGGCAGTAATATGAGCACGGACAGAGGGGGTGCCCAAGAAGGACAGCAATCTGGCAGTCATGCTCCCCCTGCTGCAGCATACTGCCAGGTTTGCTCCAGTGATGAGGAGGGAGGGGATGATGAGGTCACTGACTCAACGTGTGTGCCTGATAGGAGAGAGGAGGAGGAGGAGGAGGCGGCACATCACCAACGAGGCAGGATGCCCTCCAGGGGCCAGCCTAAGGGCAGCACATTGACTGCATCACACCCCAAAGCTCCACATGTGCAGGGCGCTGCAGTCTCTGCGCGTTATTCAAAAAGTTCTTTGGTGTGGGCCTTTTTTGAGACGAGTGCATCAGATCGCACCGCTGCTATTTGCAACATATGTCTCAAGCGTATCTCGCGTGGCCAAAACATCTCCCGCTTGGGTACCACATGCTTGACCAGACATATGTTGACCTGCCATGCAGTTCGTTGGCAAGCGTATCTAAAAGACCCACACCAAAGAACAAAGAGGATCTCTCCTTGCTCCTCATCAGCTGAGATTTCCAACCCCACTAGACCTCCAGTCCTCTCTGAGACCTGCAGTGAGAGGAATGAAGGTGTAGAATTAGGTGTGTCACAGCCAAGTACTTGTGGGCAATCTGCTTTTGGTACACCGACGTCAGATTGTACCAGGCAAATTTCCCTGCCCCAGCTGCTGCACCGCCGAAAAAAGTTTGCTCCCAGCCATCCACATGCCCAGCGGTTGAATGCTAGCTTGGCAAAATTGCTAGCACTTCAACTGCTGCCTTTTCAGTTGGTAGACTCTGCCCCCTTCCGTGAGTTTGTGGAATGTGCGGTTCCTCAGTGGCAGGTACCCAAACGCCACTTTTTCTCATGGAAGGCGATTCCGGCTCTCTACCGGCATGTGGAAGGCAATGTCCATGCCTCGCTGGACAGGGCGGTCAGCGGTAAGGTGCATATTACCGCTGACTCATGGTCCAGCAGGCATGGACAGGGACGTTACCTAAGTTTCACGGCGCATTGGGTGACTCTGCTGGCAGCTGGGAAGGATGCAGGACAAGGTGCAGTAGTGTTGGAGGTTGTTCCGCCACCACGCCTCCAAAATGCTGATTGTGACACACCTCTCTCCTCCACCCCCTCCTCCTCTTCTTCCTCCATGGCCTCTTCCTCGGAACCAGCGGTGCTCCGTAGTCGTTCAAGGGGCTACGCAAGTACGCAGGCCAAAAGATGCCATGCGGTGCTTGAGCTGGTGTGCTTGGGGGACAGGAGCCACACTGGGGCAGAGGTTCTGTCAGCTCTGCAGGGGCAGGTTCAGAGGTGGTTGACGCCACGCCAACTTAAGGCAGGAATGGTGGTTTGCGACAATGGCACCAACCTCCTCTCTGCCCTCCGACAGGGACAAATGACCCATGTGCCCTGTTTGGCTCACGTCCTTAACTTGGTGGTGCAGCGGTTCTTGGGCAGGTACCCGGGCTTACAGGATGTCCTGAGGCAGGCCAGGAAAGTCTGTGTGCATTTCCGCCGGTCATATAATGCCAGTGCTCGGCTGACGGACCTCCAAAAGGAGTTTAACCTGCCCAAGAACCGCCTAATCTGTGACATGCCCACCAGGTGGAACTCAACGTTGGCCATGCTGCAGCGGATGCACACGCAGCAGAGGGCCATCAATGAGTACCTGTGCGACTATGGCACCAGGACAGGGTCAGGGGAGCTTGGTTTTTTTTTCCCACGCCAGTGGGCCATGATCAGGGATGCATGCACTGTCCTGTCACCATTCGAGGAGGCCACGAGGATGGTGAGCAGTGACAGTGCATGCATCAGTGACACTGTCCCCCTTGTCCACCTGTTGGAGCACACGCTCCGTGGAATAATGGACAGGGCACTTGAGGCAGAACAGAGGCAGGAAGAGGAGGACTTCCTTAGCTCTCAAGGCCCCCTTTATCCAGACAGTGTTCCTGCGTGCCCGCCGATCACACAGGAAGAGGACGAGGAGGAGGAGGAGGAGGAGGAAGATTGTGTCAGTATGGAGGTGGAGCCTGGCACTCAGCATCAGCAGCAGTCTTTATGGGATCAGTCCCAAGAAACACATGGACTTGTACGTGGCTGGGAGGAGGTGGCTGCGGACGTTGTCGTCCTTAGTGACCCAGAGGACTCCGGACCGAATGCCTCAGCAAACCTACGCTGCATGGCCTCCCTGATCCTGCAAAGCCTGCGTAAGGATCCTCGTATTCGTGGTATCAAGGAGAAGGACCAATACTGGCTGGCAACCCTCCTTGATCCACGTTACAAGGGTAAGGTTGCGGACCTTATCTTGCCATCGCAGAGGGAGCAGAGGATGAAACATCTTCGGGAGGCCTTGCAGAAAGGTCTGTGCAATGCGTTCCCAGAGACTGGGAGGTTAGAAACTCCTGTTTCTGGACAACGTGTTGCTGAGGCTTCGGTCAGTCAAAGAAGGAGCGGTGGAGAAGGTGGCCGTCTGACCGATGCGTTCAGACAATTTTTTGGTCCGCAGCCCCAAGGTATGATCGGTTCCAGCAACCATCGCCAGCGTCTGTTTTACATGGTGCAGGAATACCTAGGGGCAAGATCAGACTTGGACACCTTTCCCACCGAAAATCCTCTGGGTTACTGGGTCTTGAGGATGGATCACTGGCCAGAGCTTGCACAGTATGCAATTGAGCTACTGGCCTGTCCTGCATCCAGCGTTCTTTCGGAACGCACATTCAGTGCTGCTGGAGGCGTGGTAACCGATCACAGGGTGCGTCTGTCCACCGACTCGGTCGATCGGCTGACCTTCATAAAAATGAATCAGTCTTGGATCACCACCAGCTACCAAGCACCTGATGCTGATGTAACCGAATAATTTTTTTTGAAATCTCAGATCCCTTCAAAGACTGCCTATGCTGATGCTGAGTGACTATCCCTGAGTAATTATCCTCTTCCTCCTCAATCATCACGCTGATAGCTTGTAAGAACATTTTTGGTTCTGGGCGCCACCACCAGTGCCTAAGGCACAATTTTTCAGCCCCTGTTTAACAGGGGCGTGTAATTACAATTTTTGATGTAATACTTTGCAGCAGGGCTCGTTCCTGCATTCCAACTAGAGTGTCTGTGAGGGGTTGCAGTGTTGTGGCACCAGCACCAGTGCCTAAGACCCAATTTTTCTGCCCCTGTCTAACAGGGGCGTGTAATTACAATTTTTGATGCAATACTTTGCAGCAGGGCTCGTTCCTGCATTCCAACTAGAGTGTCTGTGAGGGGTTGCAGTGTTGTGGCACCAGCACCAGTGCCTAAGGCCCAATTTTTCTGCCCCTGTCTAACAGGGGCGTGTAATTACAATTTTTGATGCAATACTTTGCAGCAGGGCTCGTTCCTGCGTTCCAACTAGAGTGTCTGTGAGGGGTTGCAGTGTTGTGGCACCAGCACCAGTGCCTAAGGCCCAATTTTTCTGCCCCTGTCTAACAGGGGCGTGTAATTACAATTTTTGATGCAATACTTTGCAGCAGGGCTCGTTCCTGCGTTCCAACTAGAGTGTCTGTGAGGGGTTGCAGTGTTGTGGCACCAGCACCAGTGCCTAAGGCCTAATTTTTCAGCTCCTGTTCAACAGGGGCATGTAATTACAATTCTTGATCTAATATTTCACAGCAGGGCCCTGTGAGGGCTTACAGTGTTGTGGCCACAGCAACACCTAAGGCCCAAATTTCTGCTGAGTATATAGGGCAGGACCCTACTTTCAAACATCTAACTTACAAACGACTCCTACTTGCAAACGGAAGGAGACAACAGGAAGTGAGATGAAATCTACCCCTAGGAAGGGAAATTCTCTCCTGTAAGAGTTAATATGGGAAAAAAAATTCTCCTTTCCACTGATGCTTTCCAATCCTTGTTCCACAAAAAAACCCAAATTTTCAAAAAACATTTTTCATTGGGACAAAAAGTGAGGTGAAATCTTCTGAAGAGGAGGAAAGACAGCAAAACAAATGTCACAGGGGTGATAACCCTTCCCTATGTTTTCCAAAAAGCTTAAAAAAGATTTTTTGGCTGGAGCTAAACACGTTAAAAATGTACCCGTTCAAAATTACAAAGAGATTCTACTTAACAACAAACCTACAGTCCCTGTCTTGTTTGCACCGCCTGTATACTGCTGTTCAGAGTATATAGGGCCTTTCCTTATTTTAATTTGGGTGCGGGGTTCCCCTTAATATCCATACAAGACCCAAAGGGCCTGGTAATGGACTGGGGGGGTACCCATGCCGTTTGTCTCACTGATTTTCATCCATATTGCCATGACCCGACATGACATTAAACCCGCAAGCAGTTTTAAATGAGATTTTTTCCTTTAAAAATGACATTTGGTGCAGGGACTGTTCTAAACACGGGAAACACGCGCCACTTTACAGGCATACTATAGACACCCCCCAGGTACGATATTTAAAGGAATATTTCACTCTTTTTTTTTTTTACTTTAAGCATCATTAAAATCACTGCTCCCGAAAAAACTGCCGTTTTTAAAAGTTTTTTTTGCATTGATACATGTCCCCTGGGGTAGGACCCGGGTCCCCAAACCCTTTTTAGGACAATACCATGCAAATTAGCCTTTAAAATGAGCACTTTTGATTTCGAACGTTCGACTCCCATAGACGTCAATGGGGTTCTAACGTTCGTGCGAACTTTCGGTCCGTTCGCAGGTTCTGGTGCGAACCGAACCGGGGGGTGTTCGGCTCATCCCTAATTATCATTCATATTGGCACGACTTTTAGTCGTGCCGACTTCAAAGTAGTCCCTGCACTACTTTGGTCCAACTTCCATACGATTTGTACTCCATAGACCTCAATGCTAAACCCTCAAGTAGCAATCATACCTGAATAATGTAGACACGATTTCAGCACTACTTTGTAAGCACAAGCTGAGAATGGTTAATGCCAAAGTTGTGGCAAAGTCGTATAAAGTAGTACTACTCCCAAATCGCGGCAAAATCGATGCAAAATCGCGGTAAAATTGCGGCAAAATAGCGTCCGTGAAATCACGGTAAAATCACGTGACTTTGAAGTCGTATAAGTGTGAAAGGGGCCTAAAGATTGTTGTGAGATGGAGAGTAACAAGTGAAAGTGACAGAGAAAAATATATTTTACCAAAACAATCCACATTCTAGCATTCTTAAAAACAAAATTATTTGAAGTAGAAGCAACAATGTTGCAAAGGAAAATGTATTTCAGGGAAAGATACATTTCATCTCAACATTAAAAGGATTTATTTGTGGAAGTTATAATTGTGCCATTAGGATCAATGGCTAAAACTTGCGTTGGACTATAATAGCGCAGATTTTCACTTCCAAAAAATGCTCTTTGACACAGCGCTCATTTTCGTATTTGCTATAGCGCCTTGTAAAAAAGACACTGGAACTAAAATGAGAGCTATTTGCAGGTCTGAGCATGCTAAGTTGTGTTGGCACCTAGTTGTACAAAAACAGGGAATTTATCTCTTCTAAGATTTTTAAAGATATTTCAGTGTAGAAATCACTTTCACACAGTTTAAAAGCAGATTATCTTTGAATAATATACCGCATATTTCAGTACTACTTAGGCAATTATATCATGCTCTAAACCAGGGGTCTCAAACTGGCGGCCCTCCAGCTGTTGCAAAACTACAAGTCCCATGAGGCATTGCAAGGCTGACAGTTACAAGCATGGTTCCCACAGGCAGAGGCATGATGGGACTTGTAGTTTTGCAACAGCTGGAGGGCCACCAGTTTGAGACCCCTGCTCTAAACAATATTTCGATGTGCAATTCTCCAGGTTTTAGCAGAGTAAGGGTTTGGGCGCTATCTGGTTTCAGGGAACTATAGTAAATTTGATTTAGGGAGTATTTTCTCACCAGCGCTATAGTGAATACCATTTTATCGCTAATTAGCACTAATTAGCGCTATAGTAAATGACCCCCTATATTATGTAGTTCACTATAAGGTTTTTGCTAACTGTGATCCAGTGATTAATTGATTGATTCCAGACATGTTGGTTGATTGTTTAACTGCTTGCCGCCCGCCCACCGTCAAATGAGCTGGTCACATGTAAACAAGGAAGTGCCGGTAATCGAGTGTGTGGCGAGGAGAGCCAATCAGCGGCATCTCCTCACAGGGGACAGCTAGAAATGTAATCAGGGCACTGATTACAATATTGTAAAATAGTGTCACAAATCAGTGCCAGCTATCAGTGAACATCAGTGGCAGCTATCAGTGCCCACCACTGCCCACAAGTGCCACCAGTGCCCATTAGCGATGCCAGTCAGTGCTGGCAATCAGTGCTGCCCATCAATGCCTATCACCGCTGTCAATCAATACCCATCAGTAATGCCCATCAGTGTCGCCCATCAGTGCCACTCATCAATGCCCATCAGTGCCCATCAGTACCGCAAATCCGTGCTGCCTATCAGTGCCCAACAGTGCCACCTAACAGTGCCCATACTGTAAGTGCAGCATATTAGTGCCTCCTCATTAGTGCCACCTAATCAGTGCCCATAAGTGCCACCTCATCAGTGCCCATAAGTGGCATCTCATCAGTGAAAAAAATAAAAAACCCAGCAGTGATTAAATAGCACCAAAAGAAAGGTCTATTTGTGTGAAGAAAATGATAAAAAAAATGGTTTGGGTATATTGTTGTATGACCGCTCAATTGTCATTCAACGTGCGTCAGCGCTGAAAGTGGAAAAATGGCCTGGGCAGTAAGGGGGTGTAAGTGCCCGGTAGGCAAGTGGTCAATAGAGTGCATATGAGCTCTCTATAAATTGTATCTTGTATTTGATCAGTCATAGGCATGACGTTTTGAAGAAGGGCGTGATCTCTACTAGCTCGAAACCGTTAACTACAATGACTGCCTGTATATTTTGGATGTTTTAAATTTTTCATTAAAACATTTTTGTGCAGCAATCCTTTTTGAATATATATATATATATATATATATGTATATATGTATATATATATATATATATATATATATATATATATATATATATATATATATATATATATATATATATATGTATATATATATATATATATATATATATATATATATATATATATATATATATATATATATATCCATGCAAAAAATGCTTTTGCACAAAAGAAACATCATAGTACCTTGGTGCTGCATGGTCCTCGATACAATAGATGTGTTGTGGTTCCACTCCAACAGGTTTCTCCAGCAAATCCTGCAACAAGGCACTCCAAACTCACTTTATGCAAATGACCAGGCATAACCTGAAACCGCAAGGTGTTCTGAATCACCCTTCGCTCCATCGAGCTCAGCAAAGAAAATTCAGACCATCAACTAATTTTGCCTCTTTTCATGGCAAGGTAAAGAATGCTATCTGCAAGCTTTATATTACATAGGTTTGTGTGCTAATGTGGCAATTGAAAACACATGCACAGTTCATGAAACACACAAAATGCAAGTTCACCCAGTGTAGAGACAGAACTTCAAAGTGGGTACACCTGTTAAGGATGTCCTTAAATAAATTACTAACCCAAAACACACTCTCTGAGCATGCCCAGAAACATCCAAGTGCTGTTCACACACAAAAAGCACAAAAAAAAACAAAGTCCCTGAGCATGCCCAGACCAACCCAAATGCAGCTAGCACAAAATAAACCACCCCCTGTACAAAATGAAGCACATCATCCAGCATGCTACAAAATTACAGATGGGACAAACACCCCCCCCCCTCTGGTCCAGGGGGGCAAACAAACATGGGAAAAAGTTATACAACAAATACCATTTCAGTCTATGGGAACTGACTTGTTAATTTTGCTAGTCCCCACTTGGCTGGCTTATATTATAGTTATTGGCCTTAAAATGGATATGGGGGCCCAGGTCCCACCCTGAGGGACATATATCAATGTCACCAATTTGGACAACCCCAAAAACGAAACAAGGAGAAGTGCCTTTAAAAATGCAAAATTGCTTAAAAGCTAGTAACCTGGGGGGCTTACTCTGCCTGTAAATTGGTGAATCTGTAGCATGTATCCAAAATGCTGCTTTAAAGATGTACGGCTTTAGAGAAAACTTACAAATCTACATTGCAGCTGCAAGATTTTAACCCAAAAAAAAATAGCCTCCCCCCTAATACATACAAGGCTTAAAATGAGAACCCCCACGTGAAAAATACCACCCCAAACTAAAAAAATATTGTGCCCCTCTGAAATAAATTCTAAAATAAATATTATCCTGAGGGTGGTTACGGATTTCCTCTATTTATTTCATATATGCATTAATTTGTCTATTCCTATAGTTAGCTGGTCTATAAAACTGATAAAGTTACTGTTGATAACACACTAATATAAGGTTAGCTATAAAAACAAACACACTACTTAATAAAACAAACTCTTATTTATTTTCCAAGAAAATGCTAACATGAAAATACTATAGAACATATAACACAAGAACGTCAAAGATACTTATCACAAGGCTGCCTCCCCTAGACACGGTCTCATCAGCTGGGCTCAATATGATGGTAACAGAGAGAGCTCTCTGACTTGGCCAGCCCTTTTTATACTTCAATCATACACCGTTCAGACCCAACCCCATTGCAGGCCCATCTAGACCTTTGACGAATCAACGTATTTATGGGGCAGTCCTCCTCAATATATTATGTTACTGTCCGTCCTGCTGCATTGGCCTCTAGGGGCAGCATTGTCCATGTATCATGTCTATGTATCCTGGGTCAATCTTCAATGCCTTTGATCTCTGTAACCCACCTTCATCAATCATCCTGCCAGTCATGGCCCTCTTTGAAGCTCACTTGCATAGCATTATCACACCGGATGGTCAGGAGCCAAGCTTTTGATCAGCCTTTCTGTTGTTCAGATGATTAATCTGATATGCTACAAAGCTTTGATGTGCAACTTGTTACATTCCAGACAGCCCCCAAGAATGCGAAGGTCTGGTATAGCCATAGGTCATATTTCAAACACCTCTGGTATTTATGAAATAAAACATGTTGCCTTCCAACACCCTCCCCCACACTAACAAACCCCTAGCCAAACACACAGCAAGCAAGCCCATGAAAGGGGGGTGGATGCTTGGGGGCAGAAGGGGCTCGGGCACCCCAAAAGTCAACCACCTTGTTCCCATATTCAAGGGGAAAAGGGCCTCTTCCATACAACCCTAGGCTGGGGTTGTGGGGGGCTGCAGACAGGGGGCTTTACGGAATGTGGAAAGCCTCTTTAAACTAGTGGGTACAAGGTGCTTTATGGTTGGTATTGGGCTGAGCCCAACATGCCCCAAAGGTAGACAGTTATGTTGAGTGCATGTGGCCTTGTATGGTTCAGGAGGGGGTTGACAATTGCATGACTGCGCAATTGTCAGTTAAAACAACGCAGTGCCGTATCGCAAAAAAATGGCCTGGTCAGGAAGGGGGGTGAATCTTCTGGAGGGCAAGTAGTTAATAAATAACAAATATTTGTACATTTTAAATTGAATCTTTTTGCAAAACGGTGAAATCGAACGTACACAAAAATTTAAATAATAAGCTATATAATAACTATAACTATAATAATAGTCTAAAAAGCTAAAGATGATCATTTTTTACTTTCAGAGTTTGTAAAAAAAAACCCACACGATATATTTTCTGAAAGCACAAGATCAGTAGAATAAAAACATAGTGCTTCTGATTTTTTTAGGTCCCACAATGGTTGTGCAAATGTTTACCAAATCACAATTTTCACAAAAAATACACTAAAATCATTATTAGCACATTACATTTCTGCTAAATGCCTACTAAAGCCCTGTTCACATTGGCTGTACTAAAGCGTATGGCCGTGCAGAACTGGGTTTACCCACACAGGGATGCACAGATGTTTGGATCATCCCAGTGCTAGTAGTCCTATTGATGTCGATTTGGATGCAGCCGCTGCTCCCAATCTGACATTGGTGTGGGTGCGTGGCCCCGAATGCAGACAGTGTGAATTCAGGAACATGCAATCACACCCACACAGATGTCATATTGGGAGCATTGGCTGTGTCCATGCAACTGACATGAATGGGACTGCCTGGTACACACAGCATCACATGGGCATACACTTCTGCAGGGATTTTTTCTCAGAGAATAGGTGCAGTAACCCGCCCTCCACCAGTCAACTCCATGGCCCAACCCCAGGAGGGGGGAGGGGGAATGGGTACCTGTTTTTGGCAGGTATTCTTCCCCATTTCCGGGAAACGTTGCCGCAGGGTGCCGTCCCTCAGAAGTTCGGCCCCCCTCCTCCTTCCCCTGCTGCCAATTAGAAAGTGCAGTAGGAAACTGGCTGTGAAGCCAAAAGATTTCACTGCCGGTTTCCCTTATGACGAATGGCGGCAGCAGCATCCAACAGCCAATTCGAAACCTGAAGAACTCTAGTGGGGAATGTGGCGCTGTTCATAACGGGTGTGTTAGTAGGGAGTGTATAGTGATAATATTATGATAATAATGTGAGAAAAACTATAAATGGATATAAAACAAAACCTGTCAGGTGCATACCATAATTATCAAACGTCACATAGTGTAAAAAGCAGAGGTGCAGAATGTGTTGTAAATAATCATGTAAGAAATACGTGCAATCAAAAAAGTAAATTATACCAACAGGTGAATGTGCGTGTTGGTGATGTGAGTAAGCAAAAATGCAAAAAAAATGCACAAAAATGTCTAAAAGATGCACAAATAACAACAATGGTGTGGTGAATGATAAATATACTAGTGCACCAAAATAATCATAAATCAAGTCCAAATTATGTAAGTGTCCAAAACTAAAAAACTGTGAAAAAAATCTTGGCAATCCACAAAAACCAAAAAATATTCCATAAAATATATATATATATGGTGATCGTGGTTTATGACTCTTCTTCTGGAACCCCCACTTGTGTCCCCACTCACCGGAAGACCCAACCCCTGCAGGGGTAATGGGCAAGTGTAGATAAATCCACTCCTGGAATCCGATCGGTGTCCCCTTCTATGGATCCGCGATCCCCTTCCTGTTATGGGTTGCCTCTAATCCTTTAAAATAGTCCACCACAGCGTGTCCGTATGTATGGAGAAAGAAGGAGCCTCATAGTGTGAATCCAAAAAATATGTTTTTATTATAGCCAATCAGCTCATTTAAAAAAGAAATGGATAAAAACAAGTAAACCAGTAAATGTAGCTGAAGATGACACTGTTCTGTGGCTGGTGTGAAGCAGGAGGACCAGGACGTTGGTATTCCATTGAGGGCTGAGCTTTGCCTTTTTTCCCTGGAGATCCACCTGTACCCAGCTTTTACAGCACTACAAACTCCAGAGATCCCAATCCAGTCTCCTTTCGGGTCCCCAGGCTGTCGGATGCAGCAGGACTTCAATGCCCATTTAGACCCTCTGTAACGGGGGTCATGGGGTTCCGGTAAGCGGCCAGGCACTTCATTCATGGTGGTGGACCCACACATTTGGGACTGTATACAATTGGACACCCTTTGGTTTTATCGCAGCACGTTATGGTGTTTTTTGTACATGGACTTTCTTTTTTACACTATTTTCTTTTTCAAGCAGTTTATTCATTTTGCAATTTTAAGTGGTTTGGTTTAGGTACCAATTTGAGTTGCTATTGGATACACATACCTGTTAAGGGGAAGTGGTATTCATCTCCCAACTTGATATATACTTTTGTCACATTTCTTCAATGTCTAAGATATCACAAACAGGCTGGGATTTTTCAGCCTTATACACGTTAGCTTTTTTTGTTTTAGCGTGAGTCAACCTTTTTTCCCATTCGATTTCTGTGTGTTTGTGTCATACATAGGACTCTGCAGCATAGATGGTTAATATTTTATTTTTTGTTGCGCAGTTAATTTGACATTTTTCTTGATGACACTGTTCCGCCAGCTAAAGCAAAGCCGATGGAGGAAACAGTGGCAAGGCAGCGGCGTGCGTTCCACAGCCGATCAGCCGAAAACCGGAAGCGAACCAACAATAGGATGTGCAGCGACGTATGCGTACCAACGTGACCATGCCTTACGCGTTTCGTCATCAAGACGTCATCTGAGGCGCGGCCATCTTGGTACACCATACGTCTATATATACAACAAGGAGGCGCCACGTATCCAATCCGAGTAGGAGATTGGGACAGGAGCAACACTCCACCCAGCGGGGAATAATAGTACCACTCTCTCTAAAGACTAAGGCGTAACCCACTGTTCCAACACCCCCTAGTGGGAAAGATAGTAACTGGCAGGCTGGCCTGGCTGGGGTGCTGACATCGTGGGCTCCCTGGACAGGTAAATGTCTATATATTAAAAGTCAGCAGCTACAGTATTTGTAGCTGCTGACTTTTAATTTATTTTTCCCCAGGTGGAACACCGCTTTAACACCATAGACTTGAACCGGAATGTCTGAAAATGCACAAATTGAGTGCTTTTGTCTATTTTTTTTCACCCAGGCATTTTTTAGGCTGTAAGAACTGATCGCCTCCCCCAGTTCTTTCCATTGGCTGAGTACTTGAAATACTCTTCTAATCTAAGTTTACACAAGCATCAAAAGCAGGAGTTTCATCTGCACTTTTGAAGCCCCAGAAATGCCTTTAAACTCTCTGTGTCAATTATATGCCTTGCAATAGACAGTTTTATTCACATGGCCGCATTTGTGTCACGCCAAAATGTATCTAACATGTAGCGTTCAGCTGGCTATGGCTCCCCAAATGCCTCCATTCATTACACTAACACGCTGCAAACGCTCCACAAGCACTTCTGTGGCAAACAGTGTGTTTGACTTTAGAAAGCATTACTAGCCAAGATGATAGTACAAGAATCCATACGTCCATACAATAGAAAACCTACACAGAGGAGGCTTCTGGAAAGCGTTATTTAATACGACGCATACACATCAAAAACACAGGCAGGTGAATGACAGGTCCATGTCTGTTCCGCTATGCAGAGCAGATATGGACACACCGCTGTTCTCTATGGGGTGGTTGGATGGAAACAGACTACATGTCCATTTCCATCCGACTGTAATCTGATCTGCTCCGCTGGACCGCAGACCGCATCGGATCAGATGCCAGCAGGTGTCCGCTGATATCCGCCTCTCCATAGAGAACGATGGGTTGTCCGATCGAGTCCGCTGGTGTGAAAGTGGCCTTAAGCTTTGACAATAAAACCTGGAAGCTGATTGATTACTATGCACTGCTGCACCAGATTCTGTGTGCATCATTTTTAGTAAATCTCCCTCAGGCCCCTTTCACACTTATACGACTTGTCCCACGATTTTGTACTGCAAAATCGTATGACAAGTCATTCTCCATGATTTTCAATGACTGCCATTCATATTGGCACGACTTTAAGTCGTGCCGACTTGAAAGTAGTCCCTGCACTACTTTGGTCCAACTTCTATGCGAGTTGTACTCCATAGACCTCAATGTTAAACCCTGAAGTAGCATGCAAGTCGTGCCTGAATAATATAGACACGACTTCAGTACGACTTTGTAAGCACAAGCCTGGCTCGCTGATCGGGAAAGGAAAACTTTTTTTTCCTTTCCCGATGAGCGACAGGCAGTGCTGACAGCTGTCTGGTATGAATCCAGAGAGGGAACTCCACGCCAAGTTTTAAATGAAAAAACCGGCGTGGGTTCGCCCCCAGGGGCATACCAGGCCCTTAGGTCTGGTATGGATCTAAGGGGAACCCCTACGCCGAAAAATCG
The DNA here is from genome assembly GCA_037952835.1 of Lithobates septentrionalis. NCBI lineage: Eukaryota > Metazoa > Chordata > Amphibia > Anura > Ranidae > Lithobates > Lithobates septentrionalis. The sequence goes on from JBBDGP010001509.1 coordinate 283,561, forward strand.
GCGTGGGGTCCCCCCCAAAATCCATACCAGACCCTTATCCGAGCATGCAGCCCGGCCGGTCAGGAATGGGGGTGGGGACGAGCGAGCGCCCCCCCCCCTCCTGGACCGTACCAGGCCGCATGCCCTCAACATGGGGGGGTGGGTGCTTTAGGGCATGGGGGGCACCCTGCCGGCCCCCCCACCCCAAAGCACCTTGTCCCCATGTTGATGAGGACAAGGGCCTCTTCCCGACAACCCTGGCCGTTGGTTGTCGGGGTCTGCGGGCGGGGGGCTTATCGGAATCCGGGAGCCCCCTTTAATAAGGGAGCCCCCAGATCCTGGCCCCCCACCCTATGTGAATGAGTATGGGGTACATGGTACCCCTACCCATTCACCTAGGGAAAAAAGCGTCAATAAAAAACACAGTACACAGGTATTTAAAATAATTTATTAGGCAGCTCCGGGATCTTCTTCCGACTTCGGGGGTCCTCTTCCGACTTCGGGGGTCTCTCCGGCGTCTCCTCCCGGTGTCCTGATCTTCTGCCGGCTCCTCCGCTTTCTTCTGCAGCTCAATTGCTAGCGGTGGTCCGGACTTCTGCCTTCTGCCTTCTTCTTTTCTTCCAGAGATGTTGACACGACGCTCTCTCCAGCTGGAATGGTCTCTGAACGCTCCGCAGCGGACTTATATAGGCGGTGACCCCGCCCCCTTATGAGGTCACTGTCCCGGGGCATGCTGGGACTGTGCCGTCATAAGGGGGCGTGGTCATCACCTGGTGACCACGCCTCCTAAAACGTCACAGTCCCAGCATGCCCAGGGACTGTGACGGCATAAGGGGGTGGGGTCACCGCCTATATAAGTCCGTTGCGGAGCGCACAGAGACCATTCTGGCTGGAGAGAGCGTCGTGTCAACAGCTCTGGAAGAGAAGAGGGAAGAAGACGATCCAGGGGTCCGGACCACCGCTGGCAAAAGAGCACCAGAAGATAGCGGTGGAGCCGGCAGAAGATGCGGACACCGGGAGAAGACGCCGGAGAGACCCCCGAAGTCGGAAGAGGACCCCCGAAGTCGGAAGAAGATCCCGGAGCTGCCTAATAAATTATTTTAAATACCTGTGTACTGTGTTTTTTATTGACGCTTTTTTCCCTAGGTGAATGGGTAGGGGTACCATGTACCCCATACTCATTCACATAGGGTGGGGGGCCGGGATCTGGGGGCCCCCCTTATTAAAGGGGGCTCCCAGATTCCGATAAGCCCCCCGCCCGCAGACCCCGACAACCAACGGCCAGGGTTGTCGGGAAGAGGCCCTTGTCCTCATCAACATGGGGACAAGGTGCTTTGGGGTGGGGGGGCCGCAGGGCGCCCCCCCATGCCCCAAAGCACCCACCCCCCATGTTGAGGGCATGCGGCCTGGTACGGTCCAGGAGGGGGGGCGCTAGCTCGTCCCCACCCCCATTCCTGGCCGGCCGGGCTGCGTGCTCGGATAAGGGTCTGGTATGGATTTTGGGGGGACCCCCACGCCGATTTTTCTGCGTAGGGGGTTCCCCTTACAATCCATACCAGACCTAAGGGCCTGGTATGCCCCTGGGGGGGAACCCACGCCAGTTTTTTTATTTAAAACTTGGCGTGGAGTTCCCCCTTATGATTCATACCAACTACTGTATGTTTTCATTTGTTAATGCCAAAAACGTGGCAAAGTAGTACTGCTCCCAAATCGCGGTAAAATCGCGGCAAATCGCGGTAAAATCGTGCGATTTTGAAGTCGTATAAGTGTGAAAGGAGCCTCAATGTGTCAAAAGATACAAGCTACCGTATTTTTCCGTGTATAAGACGCTACTTTTTCCTAAAATTGTTGACTGAAAATCGACCAGCATCTTATACACGGTTAGTCAGCCTGGGAGAGAGCCGCGTGGGTGCGTAGCTGGTCATAGCTTGACAAACGGCTTCCTCCAATCACTAGCTGAATGTTAGTGACATCAGCTGGAGGCGGAGATGGAGAGTGTGCAGATGCGATCCTGTTCGACGTGGAGACTGCGCAGATACATCAGGGAGCGGAGAGCGAAGCGGAGAGTTTTGAGCCAAAGATGTCACAGAATAATAAAACTAAGAGATTGTCTTATTCTGCAAAATTCAAACTCAGTGTAGTTAGCTATGCAAAAGAGCATGGGAATAGAGCTGCAGAGAGACAGTTTGGACATCCCCCCACTGAGAGTATGATCAGACAGTGGATAAAACAGGAAGAGAAACGCCTTAAGATGCCAAAAAAGAAGGCCTTAAGGGGAAAACCAGCAAAATGGCCAAATTTGGAGCAGAGGCATAAGACTTGGATTTTGGAGCAGCGCCAGAGTGGCTTATGTGTGTCAACCAAACTTATTCAATGTCAGGCAAGAATGTTTGCAAGCGAAATGAACATTGTTGATTTTACAGGAAAGGCAAAATGGAGCTTCAATGAGGAGAGAAGGCTTGGCCATGAGAACACGAACAAAGTTAGATCAGAAAATGCCACCAGTTTATGAGGATAAAATCCAACAGTTTCACTCCTATGTCATACAACTTCGGAAAAAATATGATTTTGAACCAAGTCAGATTGCAATCATGGATGAGGTTACTCTCAATTTTGATGTGCCTTCCAACAGAACTGTTGATGTGAAAGTAATCAAAACAGTGGCAATAAAAACAAGTGGCCATGAAAAGACACACTATACTGCTGTGCTTTCATGCTGTGCAGATGGTACTAAACTGATTCCTATGCTTATTTTCAAGAGGAAAACCTATCCTAAAGAGACCATACCACCTGGCATTATTGTGCAAGTTCAAGAGAAGGAATGGATGAATGAAGACATTATGGCCATTTTGTTTGCAAAGGTTTGGTCCAGAAGACCTGGAGGGCTCTTAAAAAGCCAGCTCTGCTTGTCTGATCAATTCCGAGCACATTTAACAGAAAAGACTAAAAGGGTTGCATCAGATTTGCGAACACACCTAGCAGTTATTCTTGGTGGACTTACAGGTCAGCTACAGCCATTAGATATTTCAATCAACAAGCCTTTTAAAGTCCCGATGAGAGAAGAATGGAGTAGATGGATGCAAAAAGCAGGTGATAATTTGACACCGGCAGGAAGAGTGAAAAAACCAACCATTACTGAGGTCTGCAATTGGGTCCTAAACTCATGGTATGGCGTCAAACAAGAGGTGATTGTGAAGTCCTTCAAGAAATGTGGATTCAGCAATGAAATAGATGGAACTGAAGATGATCTCACATATATAGACAGTGACTCAGAAGACAGCAGTGATGCAAAAGAAGCTGAAGAAATTCTGTCTGGAACTAGTGATGAAGAAGAGAACATTGATGCAACGGAGGCTGAATAAAGTGATATGCTGCATAATATCCTGGTATGTAAACTTTACCTGCAGTAATTACTAAATAAAACTGTGTTCTGTTTTACCTGTTTAAAATATTGATTTCTTAATTTTGGGTTGGAAAAGTGGGGGGCGTCTTATACATGGGGGCGTCTTATACACGGAAAAAATACGGTATCACAAGACATTCACCAACCATAAACCCATCTTCTCTAAAATCACTATTGATCTGCAAAGTTACTTTTATAAACTCCTGATTGTACACTTGCTACAAAAGGACTTGGCACCATCTAGTGTCCAATTAGGAGTATTACAGAATGAATGAAGGAAAAGAATTGCGCTAGGTGTGTAAACAAAAAATTATACATAAAGACGTGAAGGGAGTCCTGCTGCTGAACACTATATCCCACGATGTGAGGGCACAGAAGATAGATATAAAATGGAAAGTGCAGCGCTGGACATATGACATAAAAATTGTGAACAGTGATAAATTAATAAATCAAATAACAAACGGTGAATAGCATCCAATAAACATCAATATTATCAAATTGACTGATATATATTAAATCAATTAGGTACTCATAAATGTTGCAAAGACATAATAAAAAAAGTAATGAAAAATAGTTCATATGGTAAAAGTGAAGGTGAAATAAAGTCCAAAATTTATGGTATTCAATGTGGGACCCGGGGTCAGTATTCCACCACTAGTGCTGCCCACCACCTGGTGCTAAAGTAATGGAGGCTTACCGGAAAGCCTGCGACCGCCCTTATTCAGGGGGATCAAAACAGGCTTAGTAGAGAGATATGGACCACAGGGGATGTCCTGCAGGAGACACTGCTGAAAAAAACACCAACCTCCTTCATGGACAGCTAGTCAGCGGCAACTTGGAGCACTTCACAAGATGTAGTCCCAGGATCACATAGAGCAATCAATATATGCTTCCACGAATCCAGCAAAGGTGAGCCATAAAGGTACCCCTGATGACGTCAGTTGTGACGAAACAGCTGTAGGGTCACAAACGAACACGCATCGCGCATGCGCAATTTTATTTTAAACGGCGGTGGAGTTTTCTTGCACTATTCCTGCTAAAAACTATATGTTAATGTTTTTAAACTTCAGTAAACCAGCCAAAGATTCTCTGCACTAGAGGAGTCTTTTTTTTCTTTTGGCATTTATGGCTCACCTTCGCTGCATTCGTGGAAGCATATATTGATTGCTCTATGTGATCCTGGACTACATCTTGTGAAGTGCTCCAAGTTGCCGCTGACTAGCTGTCCATGAAGGAGGTTGGTGGTTTTTCCAGCAGTGTCTCCTGCAGGACATCCCCTGTGGTCCATATTTCTCTACTAAGCCTGTTTTGACCCCCCCTGAATAAGGGCGGTCGCAGGCTTTCCGGTAAGCCTCCATTACTTTATCACCAGGGGGTGGGCAGCACTAGTAGTGGAATACTGACCCGGGTCCCGCATTGAATACCATAAATTTTGGACTTTATTTCATCTTCACTTTTACCATATGAACTATTTTTCATTACATTTTTTATTATGTCTTTGCAACATTTGTGAGTACCTAATTGATTTAATATATATCAGTCGATTTGATAATATTTATTGCTATTGGATGTGTAACCTGGGGGACAGGTAGCAGGCACAAAGCTCCCTGGGATGAGTGGTCTTTCAGGCACAGATACCAAATCCAGTGGAATAGTGACAAACAGTGTGGTGTTTATTTGTGATATTTACAAGTCTATATACAGGTGCTGTACAGTGTTCCAAAAGAAACAAATAGGAACAAAAATAGCCAAAACAAAACCTAGCCGTGTCTCGGCACTAACTAAACAATATTTACAGATCCTAACTATTAAGCTGAGCAAGCCTACAGCTTGTCAGCTTCCACATACCTTTTTGCTCTCTTACACAGAAGTTCTCTGAGTATCCCAGGCCAAGAGCAAGGGCTGTCTTGCTCAGGTGAGCTTAAATTAGCCTGGGGGTGAGGACCAAGAACTGAACTGGACCATGGATCAGAGATCCCTGAACCTGTATGAGAGGAGCCTGGGAGATGTATAAACCCCGAACAGGACTTTTCCTGGCTCTCTCTGGGACGCTCTGCTACATATCCTCCCCCCTTGTTTCAACCCCAGGGTTGGAACACCTGTAGCCCAACAGGAGTGAACACGGGACAGGGCATCTACATTCCCCATCTCAACACCTGGTCTGTGTTTTACAGTGAATGAGTAATCCTGTAGAGCCAAAAACCACCGGTTCACCCGTCTATTAGTCTCCTTCTTTTGGGCCATCCATTTCAGAGGAGCATGGTCAGTTATTAACTCAAACTGGCGTCCTAACAAATAGTACCTGAGTGCGTCCACGGCCCACTTTATGGCTAAACACTCCTTTTCAATGACTGCATACCTTTGCTCATGGTCGTTGAGCTTTCTGCTTAGGTACACCACAGGGTGTTCTTCCCCATTGTGTACCTGTGATAGTACTGCCCCGATACCAACATCAGACGCATCCGTCTGAACCAAAAAATCTTTGGAGAAATCGGGGGAGTACAGTACTGGTTGTGCACAAAGAGCCTTCTTCAGGACTTGGAAAGATTCCTCTGCTACTGAGGACCATTTCACCATTACAGAGTCTCTCCCTTTCGTAAGGTCTGTCAGTGGGGCAGCTATAGTTGCAAAATTTGGGATAAATCTTCTATAATACCCCGCAATGCCAAGAAAGGCCCTGACCTGCTTCTTGTTTGCAGGACGTGGCCATTCCTGGATGGCTTCTATTTTATTCACTTGAGGTTTTATTACACCACGCCCAATAGTGTAGCCCAAATACTTGGCTTCCTCTAGACCAATGGCACATTTTTTTGGATTTGCTGTAAAACCTTCTTTGAAGAGGGAATCGAGGACAGCCTGGACCCGGGGCAAGTGAGACTCCCAGTCAGTGCTATGTACCACTATGTCATCTAGATATGCTGCTGCATATTGTCGGTGGGGTCTTAGAGTCCTGTCCATGGCCCTCTGAAATGTGGCGGGGGCATTTTGCAACCCAAAAGGCATTTTTTTATATTGAAAGGAACCCTCTGGGGTCACAAATGCAGTCTTCTCTTTGGCGCTACCAGTCAGGGGTATTTGCCAATAACCTTTTGTCAAGTCCAAAGTGGTCAGATAGCGAGCCTTGCCAAGTCGGTCTATAAGTTCGTCCACTCTGGGCATTGGGTACGTGTCAAACTTTGTCACTGCATTAAGCTTCCTGAAGTCATTACAGAACCTCCAAGTGCCATCCGGTTTTGGGACTAACACGATGGGGCTAGACCAGTCACTATTGGATTCCTCAATGACATCTAGCTCCAACATTCTTTTAACTTCCTCGCTGATGTCCTTTCTCCTCGCTTCAGGAATTCGGTATGGTTTTAGCTTGACACGGACCCCAGGTTCAGTAACAATATCATGCTGAACTGCTGAAGTCGTGCCAGGTAACTCTGAAAATTTCTCTCTATTTCTTATCAGGAATTCTCTAGTTTCCTGCTTTTGAGAATATGACAGGGTGTCTGGAATCGTGACCTCAGGGATCAGAGGAGACTCAGTACCCTTAGGCGTTACCGGGAGGGACCTCGCAGTTAACGCCAGTCTATCCTTCCAGGGCTTTAACAGGTTTATGTGGTAAATCTGTTCGGGCTTCCTTTTTCCTGGTTGATATATTTTGTAATTGACCTCCCCAACTCTTTCAATTACTTCAAAGGGACCCTGCCACTTAGCCAGGAACTTGCTCTCAACAGTGGGAACTAACACCAGGACCCTATCACCAGGTGAGAAAACACGGAGTTGGGCCCCCCTGTTGTATATCCTCTGTTGAGCTGTTTGGGCCTGCAGTAAGTGTTCTTTTACCAACGGCATGATTGCTGCAATCCTGTCCTGCATTTGAGCGATATGCTCAATGACACTTTTATGGGGTGTCTGCTCCCCCTCCCAAGTTTCTTTGGCTATGTCCAAGAGTCCCCGAGGGTGTCTCCCATAAAGCAACTCAAAGGGAGAGTACCCCGTGGAGGACTGGGGAACCTCCCTGATGGCAAACATCAAGTATGGTATCAGGAAGTCCCAGTTTTTCCCATCCTTGTCAACAACCTTTTTTAACATGCTCTTTAATGTTTTATTGAAGCGTTCCACCAAGCCATCCGTTTGAGGATGGTACACCGAGGTTCGCAATTGCGTCACCTTAAATAACTTGCACAGCTCTCTAGTTATTCGTGACATAAATGGGGTGCCCTGGTCTGTAAGGACTTCTTTAGGGATTCCAACACGACTGAACACCATAAACAGCTCTTTGGCAATGTTTTTAGCAGACGCGGTGCGTAAGGGAATTGCCTCTGGGTAACGGGTAGCATAATCCATGATTACGAGGATATGCTGATGACCTCGGGCAGACTTGGGGAGTGGACCCACAAGGTCCATGGCAATCCTCTCAAAGGGCACTTCAATAATGGGCAAGGGCACTAAAGGACTTCGGAAGTGTTGTAGTGGGGCTGACATCTGACACACAGGACAGGATTGACAATAATTCTCAATATCCTTCTGTATTCCGGGCCAATAAAACCTGCGCAACACCCTTTCAGTAGTTTTCTCAACCCCTAAATGACCTCCTAGCAAGTGCCCATGGGCAAGTTCCAACACCACCCATCTGTATGGCTTAGGGACCACCAACTGTTCCACCACTTCATCATTTTTTTTACATACACGATACAATAAATCCTCATTGCTGCTAAAATAAGGAAAACAGAGCCTGTCCCCTGATTCGACAGGTACATCATTAATCACCATTACATTTTCCCAGGCCCTGGCAAGGGTTGGGTCTTTTCTCTGCTCGGTACCAAAATTTTCCTTGTGTACATTAAGATCAGCAAACTCCAACGTAGGCTCAGATTCAGCAGATGGCTGTCCAGCTCCACTGGTTGTGGGGACCTCCTCAGGCTCCTCCAGCTCTCCTGCCATAACTGAGAAAGGAAAACCTGGGGAGCCCTGAGAAGAGTCCCCTGAACCCATATTGTCAGTAGCGGCCAGGAGTTCTGGCTCTGTCACTGAGTCAGCTACTGCGACCGGGTCGGGACGATCCCACAGTTCCCAAAACTTAGGGAAGTCCCTACCAATGATGGCCTCGTGCACCAAGTGGGGCACAAGTCCGACCGGATGGGTCACCGTACCTAAGCCAGTTTTAAACTGAACAGTGGCTATAGGATACTCGCGGGTATCCCCATGTACACAGATCACAGCAATTTTTTTAGCATGCAAATTCACAGTGTCAACCATCTCAGCTGTAACCAAAGTCACTAGACTTCCAGAGTCTAGAAAGGCCGTAATAGGCTTATTATTAACAGTCATTTGGCACATGTGTTTTCCCATACTTGGTGCTGCAGCGCATGAAACAGCAGCAAACATAGACTGCCTTCTAATGGACAGATCGCACTGCATTGGTTCATCTGTCAATGGACAGTTTGCTGCAACATGTCCCAGTTCTTGGCAACGAAAACACCTGATGTTTCCCCAGTTGGGTTTGCTGACAGGCAGTAGCTTCCCTTGTTTGGGACGCCAAACTTCAGTCCTGGCACCAAAAATCCTCCCCCCTATTTCCTTGCCATGCTTACCACCCACTTCCCCTGGAACAGTCTTACCGGTTGCCTGGGGAGACCGTGGCTTTGGGCGGAAAGTCCGTGCGGCTGTAGGGGTGGTGACCAGGTTCTCTGCAGCAAAGTACCTTTCAACAAGTTCCACGAGGTTGTCCGCCGAGTTGGGGTCTCCTTGACTCACCCACTTCTGCAGGGGAACTGGTAGTGACCTCAGGAACTGGTCCATGACCACACGCTCCACTATTTGTGGCCCAGACAGGGACTCCGGCTGTAGCCATTTCCTCACCAAGTGAATTAGGTCGAACATCTGCGATCTTGGGGGCCTCTCGTCTTGGAAGAACCAGCTGTGGACCCGCTGTGCTCGAACTGCCAAGGTGACACCAAGTCGCGCCAGGATTTCCCGCTTGACCTTTTCATAGTCTCCTGCTTCTGCTGACTCCAAATCATAGTAGGCCTTCTGCGATTCTCCAGACAGCAAGGGGGCGACCAGTCCTGCCCACTGGGTTTTGGGCCAACCTTCCCTCTCAGCGGTCCGTTCAAAGGTTAAGAGAAAGGCCTCTGGATCATCATCTGCAGTCATCTTGGAAAGAAAACGACCCACATGGATGGCTGAGGGCTTGTCTCCAACAACATTAACTTTAGCAGGTGACCACTGTGCAAGCGTCTCTACAACCGCAGCCAGGGTTTTCCTATCCTCTTTTGCATCAGTGGCTAGCTGTTCAAACAGCCTCTGCGATAGCTCCTGTACAGCACCAATCTGTTGGCACAGCGCCTTGGTTTGCTCCTGTGCGATAGCGTTTGTTTGCTGCTGTGTAGCATTTGCTTGATGCAGTGCAGCGTTTGCTTGTTGCTGTGCAGCATTGGATTGTTGCTGTGCAGCATTGGATATCACCAATTGTTTTAGGATTTCCTCCATGTTTAGTCACTCTAGGTACTGGCCTTTTAAGTAGTAACTTACTACAGCTGGTCGCAGTCTCCACCATATGTAACCTGGGGGACAGGTAGCAGGCACAAAGCTCCCTGGGATGAGTGGTCTTTCAGGCACAGATACCAAATCCAGTGGAATAGTGACAAACAGTGTGGTGTTTATTTGTGATATTTACAAGTCTATATACAGGTGCTGTACAGTGTTCCAAAAGAAACAAATAGGAACAAAAATAGCCAAAACAAAACCTAGCCGTGTCTCGGCACTAACTAAACAATATTTACAGATCCTAACTATTAAGCTGAGCAAGCCTGCAGCTTGTCAGCTTCCACATACCTTTTTGCTCTCTTACACAGAAGTTCTCTGAGTATCCCAGGCCAAGAGCAAGGGCTGTCTTGCTCAGGTGAGCTTAAATTAGCCTGGGGGAGAGGACCAAGAACTGAACTGGACCATGGATCAGAGATCCCTGAACCTGTATGAGAGGAGCCTGGGAGATGTATAAACCCCGAACAGGACTTTTCCTGGCTCTCTCTGGGACGCTCTGCTACAGATGTTATTCACCGTTGTTTGTTATTTGATTTATTGATTTATCACTGTTCACAATTTTTATGTCATATGTCCAGCGCTGCACTTTCCATTTTATATTACAGAATGAATAGCTAGTAGTTGTTAGCCACATTCATTCAGAACATCTGTTCTGTAATGTCAGTGCTGGGACAAGGTCATCCAGTGCCCAGGGCAAAGATGGCAAACTGCACCCCCCCCTCGTCCCAATGTGTACTTGCAGTTCCTATCTCATTCTCAGTGTGGCACCCGCTGTCACAGGAAGAGGGGCAGTCTGTCCCCCACTCTGAGACTGAGGAGTGACTGAGGTGCGCAGCTCATAGTTCAAGTTGTGCAGGCAGGTAAAAAAAGACACCTAGTATGCCTTTTCTGTATTAAAAAATCTGACCTGTTTGCCAATTTTCCCCCTAAAGTTCCACTTTCATTTCCCATAAAAAGGCAAAAAAAAAATTAATTAAAAAGTCTGTGCTCCTTTCTTTTAAAATTATTTCTAGCTGCTATATAAAAAGGTCAAATGATATAGACTACATAATAAAAAAAAGTGCTTAAACATTAAAATAAGGCCTGGTGACACAGTTTGTACTATAGTGTACACCTGTACAAGGGCTATGTTTACTTGTATGGGGATGTGCAGGGGTTGGTTGCACCCCCTAGAAGGCAGTCCCATTGATGTTAGCTTGAATGCAGTGGTTGCACGGACACAGCCACTGCTCTCAATTCGATACAGTTGTTGGTGCATTGCCCCAAAGGCAGACAGCAGAATGCCCTGTATGAATGAGGCCTAATAGTGATAACAGTGTGCTTTAGCATACATATAAAATCACTGTGCAATAAAATTATATAGTTGCTTGCCCAGCACTAAGGATGATGCGCCTCATGGACGCAACAACACACAGTGCAGCTTGTTTACACTTGTGGCAAGGACTGCTGCTCCTCTGAAAAGCGATCTGACTTTCCGGGGACAGAAACTGTCAGAAAATGCTGGGCAATGATGAAAGAATACAGAAGAAAACACTACAGGTGGTGGGTGGGCTGCGGTTGGGGACAGAAACTGTTGAGAAAATGCAGAGACTAGATCCAGTTTGATGAAAGAATACTGAAGCATTAGCGGTAGTGGTCAAACTAGCCGGCAGGGACAGACGGCAACAACTTTGGCCAGGTCCTTTGGGTGACAACCGTGCCTGTCAATGACATGCATGAGGAGCTGAAGCTCCCGCGCCCACTTTAAAACTACACCCAGGGCAGTTGGCCCCTCCTGCCCCCCCCCAGCCTGGATTCTCCTTTTCTGGCTCCTCCTGCCTTCAGAATGCCCCAATAGCAAGTTGCAAAGTATAGTATAGTATAGAGGGCCCCTATAGCAAGGTAAGAAAAACTTCTGCCTTTAGAACCACTCACTTCCTGCCCAGGACTACATGTCCCATGAGGCATTGCCACATTCACAAATTCTCAGGCACTTACTGACATGTATGGACGGTGTACAGAGCTGTATGTGTGCTGCACTGTATTTCCTGATATGTAAACAAATAATGCATTCTGTACGCAGGCCAACTAATCAGGAAAGCGAGTTCCTGAAGGCCCTGGACTAGGACAGTGGCTGAATGGAGGTCCTGGACTAGAACAGCGAGTGTCTTGAGGCCTTGCCAGATCATGTAAGAAAGAGTCTGGACCTAAAGCCAGGACCGAAGCAGAGCCTGCCAGGGCCCTGGAGGGTGAGCCTTGAGCCTATGGGTTGACAACATACATGGAGACATTTACCAATACCTGACACCCCCCTCTTTCCTGCTATCTGACCCACGTGACAATTAGGCCTTATTTACAGAGGATGTATGCATCTGTGCCCCGTGTACCACACAGGGATGCACAGGTGTTCTGGGGCGCCAATTGGGACGTATGCATGGACAGTCGTAGAAAATTAGCATGCGGGCAGGAACAGGTGCACGGATCCAAATCTACAATGTCTGCATTCGGATCTGTGCACCTACTTCTATGGGCTGCTAGTGTGAAGCTCTGATGTGAATGCAGACACAGCACAAAGTGATTGAGTTCTTAGGGGAATTTATTAAATCTAGAGCAGCCAGAATCTGAAGCAGCTGTGCATGGCAATCAATCAACTCATACATAGTTGCCAACATTGTAAAAATTTTTTTAGGGGTTTGCCTGTAGGACGAGTCTTATTATAATTAGGGGGCAAGGCATTCATTTGTAGGCATGGCATAGCTGGGAAAGAAAAGGCAAAAAATTGCGAGATTTAAGCAAAAATTGGGCATGGCTTAAAGGGGCATGGCTTGAAGAGGGTGTGGTTAGAGTCTGAGATGAGAGGGAGAAAGAGAAAGACCCCTTTTAACTAAAAAATGGTCCAAAATGACAAAAATTGCACTGCCGGCCCTTTTAGCTCAAATTGGATCCAAAATTACTGGCCCTTTTAGCCCAAAATGGGTCCAAAATTACCAAAATCGCACTGCCGGCCCTTTTAGCTTGAAAATGGTCCAAAACTACCAAAATCGGACAGCCGCCCCCTTTAGCCAGAACATGGTTCAAAATGGTTAAAAATAACCAAAATCGGACCACCGGCACCATTAACTCGAAAATGGTCCAAAATTACCAAAATCGCACTGCCGGCCCTTTTAGCCCGAAAATGGTTTAAAATTACCAAAATCGCTCCCCTGGTCCTTTTAGCTTAAAAATGGTCCAAAATTACCAAAATTGCACTCCCGGCCCTTTTAACTCGAAAATGGTACAAAATTACCAAAATCGCACTGCCGGCCCTTTTATCCTAAAATTGGTCCTAAATGACCAAAATCGAACTGCCGGCCCTTTTAACTCGAAAATGGTCCAAAATTGTTAAAATCTCACCCCCATCCCTTTTAGCCCGAAAATTGTCAAAAATTACCAAAATCACAACCCCGGCCTTTTAGCCCGGAAATGGTCCAAATTCGCACCCCTGGCCCTTTTACCTTAAAAATGGTCCAAAATGACCAAAATCACACCCCCAGCCCTTTTAGCCTGAAATTAGTCCAAAATTACCAAAATCTCACTGCCGGCCCTTTTAGTTCGAAATTGGTTAAAAATAACCAAAATCGAACCCCCGGCCCAAAATCGCAATCCCGGCCCTTTTCGCCCAAAATTGGTCCTAAATAACCAGAATCAAAATGATCCAAAAATTGCTAAAATCTCACCCCCGGCCCTTTTAGCCTGAAATTGGTCCAAAATTAACAAAATCGCAGCCCTGGCCCTTGTAGCCCGGAAATGGTCCAAAATCACTTCCCCGGTCCTTTTAGCTTAAAAATGGTCCAAAATTATCAAAATCGTACTGCCACCCCTTTTAGCCCGAAAATGGTCCAAAACGGTTCAAAATTACCAAAATGTAACTGCTGGCCCTTTTAACCTGAAATTGGTCCAAATTTACCAAAATCGCACTGCCGGTCCTTTTAGCCCAAAATGGGTCCAAAATTTCCAAAATCGCACTGCCGGCCCTTTTAGCACGAAAATGGTCCAAAATTACCAAAATTGCACTGCCGTCCCTTTTAGCCAGAAAAATGGTCCAAAATGGTTCAAAAATACCAAAATTTAACTGCCGGCACTTTTAGCCCGGAAATGGTCCAAAATCGCACCCCCGGTCCTTTTAGCCCGAAATTGGTCCTAAATGACCAAAATCGCACTCCCTGCCCTTTTAGCCTGAAAGGGGTCCAGAATTTTTAGTTCGAAATTGGTTTAAAATAACCTAAATCGCACCCCCAGCCCAAAGTCCCACTCCCGGTCCGTTTAACTCGAAAATGGTCCAAAATGGCCAAAATCCCACTGCCGGCCCTTTTAGCCTGAAGTGGGCCCCAAAATGACCAAAATCCCACTGCTGGCCCTTTTAACGCGAAAATGGTCCAAAATTACTAAAATTGCACTGCCAGCCCTTTTAGCCGAAATCGGTCCTAAAGTACCAAAATCGCACTCCCTGCCCTTTTAGCCTGAAAGGGGTCCAGAATTACCAAAATTGCACTGCTGGCCCTTTTAGCCAGAATGGGTCCAAAATTAACCAAATCTCACTACCGGCCCTTTTAGCACGAAAATGGTCCAAAATTACCAAAATCGTGCAAGTCTCTGGAAATCAAAACCTCCTCTCTCGTCTGCCTACCACCCACAAAGTAATGGTCAGACGGAAAGGACCAACCAATCTTTAGAACAATATCTTCGGTTGCTTTTGCTCCTACTCTCAAGATGACTGTCTACCCTTCTGCCCTACGAAGAATTTGCCTACAACTCCATACACTCTGCCATCAACCAAACACCGTTCTGGGCAAATATGGATTCCATCCTTCCTTTCCTACCAGACTCCATCCCTAAGTATCAACTCCTGCAGTAACAGGATCGGATAAACTTTATCCAAACCAATTTTTTACAGATTCAGGAAGCCATGAAAAATCTCAAAATAACTATGAAAAATACTACAACAGAGTGAGAGAAGAGTAACCCGAATCTCAAGGTTGGAGATAAAGTGTGGTTATCTGCTGTCAATCTCAAAACTTCCCTATCCATCACGTAACTAGGCCCAAAATTCATCTGCCCTTTTGAGATTAGGAGAACAGTAAATCCTGTGCATTCGAACTAGCTCTACCTAGTTCATATAGGATACACCAAGCGTTCCACGCCTCTTTATTAAAACCAGTAAACTCCAAATCCTTTTTCAGGAAGAGAAGAACTACCTCCCCCTCCAACTGAGATTAAGGGGAAGAGGAATTTGAAGTAGAAGCTATAATAGACTGCAGGAAAAGGGGGGGACAGGTCCAATATCTAGTTAAAAGGAAGGGGTATCCCACAGAAGACAGTTCTTGGGAACCTTCTAATAACATTCATGCCCCTTGCTTAGTGCAAAACTTTCACAGAAGACACCCAGGAATGCAAACCAGTTGGGCACCCTTGGGGGGGCACTGTCAGAGAAATAGTAGAGATTTGACCTGCCAGCGTTGTCGCTTTCCTGTGCGCCTGCGCAGAAGAGTTGTGCTACGGCACTCACGGGTGCGCGATCCGGCGGGTTCACGGCATTCAAGCACACAGTTCTGCAGACCAGTGCGTGCGGGTGCGCGATGCGCGGCAAGTGCGCAGGCACGTACGCGCGTGTGCGCACAGCGGAAGTCTCCCGGGCAGGCCTATAAAAGTCAGCCTTGTGTATTTTATCATTGCTGATTTGTCTTTTCAGCCCCTGTAACATGTTCTGAACTCGTGTACCCATGCCTGCCTGTTGTGACCCGGATCGACCTTGACCTCGCCTGAACCTCTCCAGCACCTTGACCCTTGTCTTGTCTTGTGGACTTCTCTCCTGCTTGATTCCCGGTGTTTGTACCTTCGGCCTCCTCCTGGACTTTGCCTCTGCCTTGATCCTAGTGTCTGGTCATCAGCCTGCTTACTTCTGCCTGACTTCCCGTGTTTAACCCTGGCTTGTTTCTGGACCTTTGCCTCTGTGTTTGACCCTTGGCCTCCTCTCTGAACCGGCTCCAGTCTTCATCTCCAGACTCTACCTAGCCAGTTCCAGTCCAATGTCAACCACCCTGCAAAGATCTAATCTCTACCTGAGTACCGTCCTGCTACTCTTCTACCCGTGCTTCTTCGTGCCCAATACCCGCTGTGCCACTTTCCAGAGGGGTATTGTGCACCCAGCTGCAAGGGGAGCCTCTCTCAGCAACTTGGCCTTGATGAGTACCTGACACTGCTGGCCCTTTTAGCTCTAAAAAGGTCCAAAATGATCCAAAATCGCACTGCTGGCCTTTTAGTCCAAAATTGGTCAAAATGGTTCAAATTAACCAAAATCGAACTGCCGGGCCTTTTAACCTGAAATTGGTTTCAAAATCACCAAAATCGCACTGCCGGCCCTTTTAGCCCTAAATCGATCAAAAATTACCCAAATCGCACTGCCGGCCAGCCCTTTTAACTAGAAAATGGTCCAAAATTACCAAAACTCACAGCCGGCCCTTTTAGGCCGAAAATGGTTCAAGATGCTTCAAAATAACCAAAATCACACCCCTGGCCCTTTTAACTAGAAAATGGTCCCAAAATTACCAAAAACGCAACTCAGGTCCTTTTAGCACGGAAATGGTCCAAAATCGCACACCCGGCCCTTTTAGCTTAAAATGGTCCAAAATGACCAAAATCGCACTGCCAGCCCTTTTAACTTAAAATGGTATAAAATTACCAAAATCGCACTGCCGACCCTTTTAGCCTGAAATTGGTCCTAAATGACAAAAATCGCACTGCCGGCCTTTTAACTCGAAAATGGTTCAAATTGCGGAAATTTCACCCCCCGGCCCTTTTAGCCTGAAATTGGTCCAAAATTAATAAAATCACACACCTGCCCTTTTAGCCAGGAAATGGTTCAAAATCGCACCCGCCCCTTTTAGCTTAAAAATGGTTCCAAAATTACCAAAATAGCACTGCCAGCCCTTTTAGCCTGAAATGGTCCAAAATTACCAAAAGTGCACTGCCGGCCATTTAGCCCAAAACTGGTCTTAAATGACCAAAATCGCCCCTTTAACGCGAAAATGGTCCCAAAATTACCAAAATCACATCCAGGGCCTTCTAACCCTGAATGGTCAAAAATCGCACCCAGCCTTTTACCCTCCCTGGCGGTATGATTATTTTGTATTTTAGGTGCTGAAAGTGGTACAATTATTGTGTATGGAATTTGGCGTCTTATATTGTAGGACTGTAATTCTTAACAATAACACACTTAAATCTGTCCAACAAGAGTCTAGTAGATATCCCGGGGTATGATGAAGTTTGAAACACAAAAAACATAAATTATCATATAATAAATAAATATAAATATTTTAAAAAAATAATATAATAGTAATAAAATTAATTTCCCTACGATTCACTATCGTTCAATTCTGCAAGTGTTCTAATTTACTATTGCTGTTTTCTAGCTGGTCTAAGCCACTTTTGATGTAAAGGGACACTTTTGGTTGCTATGGACAAATCTCCAGTTTCCAGGCAGAAAGAACAGTATATATAACATAAAACTGCATGCAGGGCATGGGCCAAAGCGCTGGGGACAAAAGGGATGTGAAATAATTTCATACAGTACTGTAATCTGTAAGATTACAGTACTGTATGTGTTATGGATTTCCACTTTTTTTTTTAGTTTGCTGCCAGGCTCCGCCCCCATGTGTCGTGATGCTCGCAGGGAACGGAGCCTGGCACAGAGAGGCTTTGGAGGAGACAGAGCCCGCAGACACAGCGGGGGACATTGCAGGATCCTGGGGGACAAGGTAAGTAACGCCACACCAGGATCCTGCAATGTAATCCAGAGTGTGGCTCGGGGTTACCGCTAATGGGACTGAAATTTAACCCCAAGCCGGGAAAAGCGTCAGGGAGGCTACCACGTAAATTTTTCCACAATTACTAAAATTGCTCTGCCGGCCCTTTAGTTTGAAATTGGTTCAAAATAACCAGAATTGCACCCCCGGCCCAAATCGCACTCCCGGCCTTTAACTCGAAAATGGCCCAAATGACCAAAATCGATCTTTAACCCGAAATGGGTCCAAAATTACCAAAATTGCACTGCCGGCCCTTTTAGCCCCAAAAATTGTCCAAATGACCAAAATCAACATTTTAGCCCGAAATGGGTCACAAATTACCACAATTGCACTTCTGGCTCTTTTAGCCTGAAATTGGTCCAAAATTACCAAAAGTCACACTGCTGGCCCTTTTAGTTTGAAATTGGTTAAAAAAAACAAAATTGCACCCCTGGCCCAAAATCGCACTCATAGCCCTTTTACTTGAAAATGGCCCAAATGACTTAAATCGCACTGCTGGCGCTTTTGGGCCCAAAATGGGTCCAAAATAACCAAAATCGCACTGCCGGCCCTTTTAGCCTGAATTGGTCCAAAATTACCAAAATCGCACTGCCGGCCCTTTTTACTTGAAAATGGTCCAAAGTTGCACTGCCGGCCCTTTTAGCCCGAAATTGGTCCAAAAACCAAAATCGCACTGCTGGCCCTTTTAACTTGAAAATGATCCAAAATTGCAAAATCTCCCCCTAGGCCCTTTTAGCCCGAAAATGAACCAAAATCGCACCCCAGCTCAAAATCGTACTCCCGGCCCTTTTAACTCGAAAATGGTCCAAAATTACCAAAATTGCACTGCCAGCAGTTTTAGCCCGAAATGGGTCCATAATTACCAAAATCGCACTGCTGGCTCTTTTAGCCCGAAATGGGTCCAAAATTACCAAAAACGCACTTCCGGCCCTTGTAGCCCGGAAATGGTCCAAAATCGCACCCCTACCCTTTTGACTCGAAAGTTTTCCAAAATTACCAAGAATTGCACTGCCGGCTCTTTTAGCCCAAAATTGGTCTTATATGACCAAAATCACACTGCTGGCCCTTTTAGTTTGAAATTGGTTAAAAAACCAAAATTGCACCCCTGGCCCAAAATCGCACTCATAAACCTTTTACCTTGAAAATGGCCCAAAATGACTTAAATCGCACTGCTGGCGCTTTTGGCCCGTAATGGGTCCAAAATAACCAAAATCGCACTGCCGACCCTTTTAGCCTGAAATTGGTCCAAAATTACCAAAATCGCACTGTCTGCCCTTTTTACTTGAAAATGGTCCAAAGTTGCACTGCGGGCCCTTTTAGCCCGAAATTGGTCCAAAATAACCAAAATCGCACTGCCGGCCCTTTTAACTCGAAAATGATCCAAAATTGCAAAATCTCCCCCCAGGCCCTTTTAGCCCGAAAATGGTTCAAAATGATTCAAAATAACCAAAATCGCACCCCCAGCTCAAAATCGTACTCCCGGCCCTTTTAACTCGAAAATGGTCCAAAATTACCAAAATCGCACTGCCAGCAGTTTTAGCCCGAAATGGGTCGATAATTACCAAAATCGCACTGCTGGCTCTTTTAGCCCGAAATGGGTCCAAAATTACCAAAATCGCACTTCCGGCCCTTGTAGCCCGGAAATGGTCCAAAATCGCACCCCTACCCTTTTGACTCGAAAATTTTCCAAAATTACCAAGAATTGCACTGCCGGCTCTTTTAGCCCAAAATTGGTCTTATATGACCAAAATCACACTGCTGGCCCTTTTAGTTTGAAATTGGTTAAAAAAAACAAAATTACACCCCTGGCCCAAAATCGCATTCATAGCCCTCTTACCTTGAAAATGGCCCAAAATGACTTAAATCGCACTGCTGGCGCTTTTGGCCCGAAATGGGTCCAAAATAACCAAAATCGCACTGCCGGCCCTTTTAGCCTGAAATTGGTCCAAAATTACCAAAATCGCACTGTCGGCCCTTTTTACTTGAAAATGATCCAAAGTTGCACTGCGGGCCCTTTTAGCCCGAAATTGGTCCAAAATAACCAAAATCGCACTGCCGGCCCTTTTATCTCGAAAATGATCCAACTTTGCAAAAATCTCCCCCCAGGCCCTTTTAGCCCGAAAATGGTTCAAAATGATTCAAAATAACCAAAATCGCACCCCGGCTCAAAATCGTACTCCTCTGGCCCTTTATCTCGAAAATGGTCCAAAAGTACCAAAATCGCACTGCCGGCCCTTTTATCCCGAAATGGGGTCCATAATTACCAAAATATCACTGCTGGCTCTTTTAGCCCAAAATGGGTCCAAAATTACCAAAAACGCACTTCCGACCCTTGTAGCCCGGAAATGGTCCAAAATCGCACCCCGGCCCTTTTAACTTGAAAATTTTCCAAAATTACCAAGAATTGCACTGCCGGCTCTTTTAGCCCAACATTGGTCCTATATGACCAAAATCACACCCCTGGCCCTTTTAGCCCAAAATTGGTCCAAAATAACCAAAATTGCACTGCCGGCCCTTTTAGTTTGAAATTGGTTCAAAATAACCAGAATTGCACCCCCGGCTCAAAATCGCACCCCCGTGGCCCTTTAACTCGAAAATGGTCCAAAATGACCAAAATTGACCTTTTAGCCCAAAATCGGTTCACAATTACCAAAATCGCACTGCCGGCTCTTTTAGCCCAAAATGGGTCCATAATTCCCAAAATCGCACTGTCGGCTCTTTTAGCCTGATATTGGTCCAAAATTAACAAAATCGCACTGCCGACCCTTTTAATTTGAAATTGGTTAAAAAAAACAAAATCGCACTCATATCCCTTTTAACTCGAAAATGGTCCAAAATGACCAAAATCGACCTTTTGCCCCAAAATGGGACCAAAATTACCAAAATTGCACTGTCGGCCCTTTTAGCCCGAAAATGGTCCAAAATGACCAAAATTGCACTGCCGACCCTTTTAGTTTGAAATTGGTTCAAAACAAAATCGCACCCCTGGCCCAAAATCGCACTCATAACCCTTTTGACCCAAAAATGGTCCAAAATGACTGAAATCACACTGCCGGCACTTTTGGCCCGAAATGGGTCCAAAATAACCAAAATCGCACTGCCGGCCCTTTTAACTCGAAAATGATCCAAAATTGCAAAAATCTCCCCCCAGGCCCTTTTAGCCCGAAAATGGTTCAAAATGATTCAAAATAACCAAAATCGCACCCAGCTCAAAATCGTACTCCCGGCCCTTTTAACTCGAAAATGGTCCAAAATTACCAAAATCGCACTGCCAGCAGTTTTAGCCCGAAATGGGTCCATAATTACCAAAATCGCACTTCCGGCCCTTGTAGCCCGGAAATGGTCCAAAATCGCACCCCTACCCTTTTGACTCGAAAATTTTCCAAAATTACCAAGAATTGCACTGCTGGCTCTTTTAGCCCAAATTGGTCCTATACGACCAAAATCACACCCACGGCACTTTTAGCCCAGAAATTGTCCAAAATTACCAAAATTGCACTGCCAGCCCTTTTAGTTTGAAATTGCTTCAAAATAACCAGAATCGCAGCCCGGCCCAAAATCGCACTCCCGGGGCCCTTTAACTCGAAAATGGTCCAAAATGACCAAAATTGACCTTTTACCCCGAAATGGGTCCAAAATTACCAAAATTGCACTGCCGGCCCTTTCAGCCCAAAAATGGTTCAAAACAGTCAAAATAACCAAAATCGCACCCGCGGCCCAAAATCGCACTCCCGGCCCCTTTAACTCGAAAATGGTCCCAAAATGACCAAAATTGACCTTTTACCCCGAAATTGGTCCAAAATTACCAAAATTGCACTGCCGGCCCTTTTAGTTTGAAATTGCTTCAAAATAACCAGATTCGCAGCCCGGCCCAAAATCGCACTCCCGGCCCCTTTAACTTGAAAATGGTCCAGAATGACCAAAATCAACCTTTTACCCCAAAATGGGCCCAAAGTTACCAAAATCGCACTCCACTCTCTTTCAACTTGAAAATGGTCCAAAATGATTAAAATCGACCTTTTAGCC
Source organism: Lithobates septentrionalis (assembly GCA_037952835.1). Lineage (NCBI taxonomy): Eukaryota > Metazoa > Chordata > Amphibia > Anura > Ranidae > Lithobates > Lithobates septentrionalis. The sequence goes on from JBBDGP010001509.1 coordinate 305,323, forward strand.
CGAAATGGGTCACAAATTACCAAAATTACACTGGCGGCTCTTTTAGCCTGAAATTGATCCAAAATTACCAAAATCGCACTGCCGGCCCCTTTTTGTTTGAAATTGGTTAAAAAAAATCGCACCCCTGGCCCAAAATCACACTCATAACCCTTGTAACCCAAAAATGGTCCAAAATGACTGAAATCGCACTGCCGGCACTTTTGGCCCCAAATGGGTCCAAAATAACCAAAATTGCACTACCGGCCCTTTTATCCGGATATTGGTCCAAAATAACCAAAATCGCACTGCCGGCCCTTTTAACTCGAAAATTATCCAAAATTGCAAAAATCTCCCCCAGGCCCTTTTAGCCCGAAAATGGTTCAAAATGATTCAAAATAACCAAAATAGCACCCCGGCTCAAAATCGTACTCCTGGCCCTTTTAACTCGAAAATGGTCCAAAATGACCAAAATCGCACTGCCAGCCCTTTTATCCCGAAATGGATCCATAATTACCAAAATCGCACTGCTGGCTCTTTTAGCCTGAAATGGGTCCAAATTACCAAATCGCACTTCCGGCCCTTGTAGCCTGGAAATGGTCCAAAATCGCACCCCTACCCTTTTGACTCGAAAATTTTCCAAAATTACCAAGAATTGCACTGCTGGCTCTTTTAGCCCAAAATTGGTCCTATATGACCAAAATCACACCCACGGCACTTTTAGCCCGAAATTGGTCCAAAATTACCAAAATTGCACTGCCAGCCCTTTTAGTTTGAAATTGCTTCAAAAATAACCAGAATCGCAGCCCGGCCCAAAATCGCACTCCCGGGGCCCTTTAACTCGAAAATGGTCCAAAATGACCAAAATTGACCTTTTACCCCGAAATAGGTCCAAAATTACCAAAATTGCACTGCCGGCCCTTTCAGCCCAAAAATGGTTCAAAACAGTTCAAAATAACCAAAATCGCACCCGCGGCCCAAAATCGCACTCCCGGCCCCTTTAACTTGAAAATGGTCCAAAATGACCAAAATCAACCTTTTACCCTGAAATGGGCCCAAAGTTACCAAAATCGCACTCCAGGCTCTTTCAACTCGAAAATGGTCCAAAATGATTAAAATCGACCTTTTAGCCCGAAATGGGTCACAAATTACCAAAATTGAACTGAAATGATCCAAAATTACCAAAATCGCACTGCCGGCCCTTTTTGTTTGAAATTGGTTAAAAAAAATCGCACCCCTGGCCCAAAATCACACTCATAACCCTTTTAACCCAAAAATGGTCCAAAATGACTGAAATCGCACTGCCGGCACTTTTGGCCCGAAATGGGTCCAAAATAACCAAAATTGCACTACCGGCCCTTTTAGCCGGTTATTGGTCCAAAATAACCAAAATCGCACTGCCGGCCCTTTTAACTCGAAAATGATCCAAAATTGCAAAATCTCCCCGAGGCCCTTTTAGCCGGAAAATGGTCCAAAATGATTCAAAATAACCAAAATCGCACCCCTGGCTCAAAATCGTACTCCTGGCCCTTTTAACTCGAAAATGGTCCAAAATTACCAAAATCGCACTGCCGGCCCTTTTATCCCAAAATGGGTCCATAATTACCAAAATCGCACTGCTGGCTCTTTTAGCCTGAAATGGGTCCAAAATTACCAAAATCGCACTTCCGGCCCTTGTAGCCCGGAAATGGTCCGAAATCGCACCCCTACCCTTTTGACTCGAAAATTTTCCAAAATTACCAAGAATTGCACTGCCGGCTCTTTTAGCCCAAAATTGGTCCTATATGACCAAAATCACACCCACGGCACTTTTAGCCCGAAATTGGTCCAAAATTACCAAAATTGCACTGCCAGCCCTTTTAGTTTGAAATTGCTTCAAAATAATCAGAATCGCAGCCCGGCCTAAAATCGCACTCCCGGGGCCCTTTAACTCGAAAATGGTCCAAAATGACCAAAATTGACCTTTTACCCCGAAATGGGTCCAAAATTACCAAAATTGCACTGCCAGCCCTTTCAGCCCCAAAAATGGTTCAAAACAGTTCAAAATAACCAAAATCGCACCCGCGGCCCAAAATCGCACTCCCGGCCCCTTTAACTCGAAAAATGGTCCAAAATGACCAAAATCTACATTTTACCCCGAAATGGGCCCAAAGTTACCAAAATCGCACTCCAGGCTCTTTTAACTCGAAAATGGTCCAAAATGATTAAAATCAACCTTTTAGCCCGAAATGAGTCACAAATTATCAAGAATTGCACTGCCGGCTCTTTTAGCCCAAAATTGGTCCTATATGACCAAAAATCACACTGCTGGCCCTTTTTAGTTTGAAATTGGTTAAAAAACCAAAATTGCACCCCTGGCCCAAAATCGCACTCATAGCCCTTTTACCTTGAAAATGGCCCAAAATGACTTAAATCACACTGCTGGCGCTTTTGGCCCGAAATGGGTCCAAAATAATCAAAATCGCACTGCCGGCCCTTTTAGCCTGAAATTGGTCGAAAATTACTAAAATCGCACTGTCGGCCCTTTTTACTTGAAAATGGTCCAAAGTTGCACTGCAGGCCCTTTTAGCCCGAAATTGGTCCAAAATAACCAAAATCGCACTGCCGTCCCTTTTAACTCGGAAAATGATCCAAAAATTGCAAAATCTCTCCCCCAGGCCCTTTTAGCCCGAAAATGGTTCAAAATTATTCAAAATAACCAAAATCGCACCCCCAGCTCAAAATCGTACTCCCGGCCCTTTTAACTCGAAAATGGTCCAAAATTACCAAAATCGCACTGCCAGCAGTTTTAGCCCGAAATGGGTCGATAATTACCAAATCGCACTGCTGGCTCTTTTAGCCCGAAATGGGTCCAAAATTACCAAAATCGCACTTCCGGCCCTTGTAGCCCGGAAATAGTCCAAAATCGCACCCCTACCCTTTTGACTCGAAAATTTTCCAAAATTACCAAGAATTGCACTGCCGGCTCTTTTAGCCCAAAATTGGTCCTATATGACCAAAATCACACCCACGGCACTTTTAGCCCGAAATTGGTCCAAAATTACCAAAATTGCACTGCCAGCCCTTTTAGTTTGAAATTGCTTCAAAATAACCAGAATCGCAGCCCGGCCCAAAATCACACTCCCGGGGCCCTTTAACTCGAAAATGGTCCAAAATGACCAAGATTGACCTTTTACCCCAAAATGGGTCCAAAATTACCAAAATTGCACTGCCGGCCCTTTCAGCCCAAAAATGGTTCAAAACAGTTCAACATAACCGAAATCGCACCCGCGGCCCAAAATCGCACTCCCCGGCCCCTTTAACTCGAAAATGGTCCAGAATGACCAAAATCAACCCTTTACCCCGAAATGGGCCCAAAGTTACCAAAATCGCACTCCAGGCTCTTTCAACTCGAAAATGGTCGAAAATGATAAAATTGACCTTTTAGCCCGAAATGGGTCACAAATTACCAAAATTGCACTAGCGGCTCTTTTAACCTGAAATTGATCCAAAATGACCAAAATCACACTGCCGGCCCTTTTTGTTTGAAATTGGTTAAAAAAAATCGCACCCCTGGCCCAAAATCACACTCATAACCCTTGTAACCCAAAAATGGTCCAAAATGACTGAAATCGCACTGCCGGCACTTTTGACCCGAAATGGGTCCAAAATAACCAAAATTGCACTACCGGCCCTTTTAGCCAGATATTGGTCCAAAATAACCAAAATCGCACTGCCGGCCCTTTTAACTCGAAAATGATCCAAAATTGCAAAAATCTCCCCCAGGCCCTTTTATCCCGAAAATGGTTCAAAATGATTCAAAATAACCAAAATAGCACCCCCGGCTCAAAATCGTACTCCTGGCCCTTTTAACTCGAAAATGGTCCAAAATTACCAAAATTGCACTGCCGGCCCTTTTATCCCGAAATGGGTCCATAATTACCAAAATCGCACTGCTGGCTCTTTTAGCCCGAAATGGGTCCAAAATTACCAAAAACGCACTTCCGACCCTTGTAGCCCGGAAATGGTCCAAAATCGCACCCCGGCCCTTTTAACTCGAAATTTTCCAAAATTACCAAGAATTGCACTGCCGTCTCTTTTAGCCCAAAATTGGTCCTATATGACCAAAATCACACCCCTGGCCCTTTTAGCCCAAAATTGGTCCAAAATTACCAAAATTGCACTGCCAGCCCTTTTAGTTTGAAATTGGTTCAAAATAACCAGAATTGCACCCCCGGCTCAAAATCGCACCCCCGTGGCCCTTTAACTCGAATATGGTCCAAAATGACCAAAATCAACCTTTTAGCCCAAAATGGGTCCAAAATTACCAAAATCGCACTGCCGGCCCTTTTAGCCCCAAAATGGGTCCATAATTCCCAAAATCGCACTGTCGGCTCTTTTAGCCTGATATTGGTCCAAAATTAACAAAATCACACTGCCGGCCCTTTTAATTTGAAATTGGTTAAAAAAAACAAAATCGCACTCATATCCCTTTTAACTCGAAAATGGTCCAAAATGACCAAAATCGACCTTTTGCCCCAAAATGGGACCAAAATTACCAAAATTGCACTGTCGGCCCTTTTAGCCCGAAAATGGTCCAAAATGACCAAAATTGCACTGCCGACCCTTTTAGTTTGAAATTGGTTCAAAACAAAATCGCACCCCTGGCCCAAAATCGCACTCATAACCCTTTTAACCCAAAAATGGTCCAAAATGACTGAAATCACACTGCCGGCACTTTTGGCCCGAAATGGGTCCAAAATAACCAAAATCGCACTGCCGGCCCTTTTAACTCGAAAATGATCCAAAATTGCAAAAATCTCCCCCCAGGCCCTTTTAGCCCGAAAATGGTTCAAAATGATTCAAAATAACCAAAATCGCACCCCCAGCTCAAAATCGTACTCCCAGCCTTTTAACTCAAAAATGGTCCAAAATTACCAAAATCGCACTGCCAGCAGTTTTAGCCCGAAATGGGTCCATAATTACCAAAATCGCACTTCCGGCCCTTGTAGCCCGGAAATGGTCCAAAATCGCAAATGATCCAAAATTGCAAAAATCTCCCCCCAGGCCCTTTTAGCCCGAAAATGGTTCAAAATGATTCAAAATAACCAAAATCGCACCCCAGCTCAAAATCGTACTCCCAGCCCTTTTAACTCGAAAATTTTCCAAAATTACCAAGAATTGCACTGCCGCCTCTTTTAGCCCAAAATTGGTCCTATATGACCAAAATCACACCCACGGCACATTTTACCCCGAAATGGGTCCAAAATTACCAAAATTGCACTGCCGGCCCTTTCAGCCCAAAAATGGTTCAAAACAGTTCAAAATAACCAAAATCGCACCCGCAGCCCAAAATCGCACTCCCGTCCCCTTTAACTCGAAAATGGTCCAAAATGACCAAAATTGACCTTTTACCCCGAAATTGGTCCAAAATTTACCAAAATTGCACTGCCGGCCCTTTTAGTTTGAAATTGCTTCAAAATAACCAGATTCGCAGCCCGGCCCAAATCGCACTCCCGGCCCCTTTAACTTGAAAATGGTCCAGAATGACCAAAATCAACCTTTTACCCCAAAATGGGCCCAAAGTTACCAAAATCGCACTCCACTCTCAACTCGAAAATGGTCCAAAATGATTAAAATCGGCCTTTTAGCCCAAAATAGGTCACAAATTACCAAAATTGCAGTGGCGGCTCTTTTTGCCTGAAATTGATCCAAAATTACCAAAATCGCACTGCCGGCCCTTTTTGTTTGAAATTGGTTAAAAAAAATCGCACCCTTGGCCCAAAATCACACTCATAACCCTTGTAACCCAAAAATGGTCCAAAATGACTGAAATCACACTGCCGGCACTTTTGGCCCGAAATGGGTCCAAAATAAGCAAAATTGCACTACCGGCCCTTTTAGCCGGATATTGGTCCAAAATAACCAAAATCGCACTGCCGGCCCTTTTATCCCGAAATGGATCCATAATTACCAAAATCGCACTGCTGGCTCTTTTAGCCTGAAATGGGTCCAAAATTACCAAAATCGCACTTCCGGCCCTTGTAGCCCGGAAATGGTCCAAAATCGCACCCCTACCCTTTTGACTCGAAATTTTTCCAAAATTACCAAGAATTGCACTGCTGGCCCTTTTAGCCCAAAATTGGTCCTATATGACCAAAATCACACCCACGGCACTTTTAGCCCGAATTGGTCCAAAATTACCAAAATTGCACTGCCAGCCCTTTTAGTTTGAAATTGCTTCAAAATAACCAGAATCGCAGCCCGGCCCAAAATCGCACTCCCGGGGCCCTTTAACTCGAAAATGGTCCAAAATGACCAAAATTGACCTTTTACCCCGAAATGGGTCCAAAATTACCAAAATTGCACTGCCAGCCCTTTCAGCCCAAAAATTGTTCAAAACAGTTCAAAATAAGCAAAATCGCACCCGCGGCCCAAAATCGCACTCCTGGCCCCTTTAACCCGAAAATGGTCCAAAATGACCAAAATCAACCTTTTACCCCGAAATGGGCCCAAAGTTACCAAAATCGCACTCCAGGCCTCTTTCAACTCGAAAATGGTCCAAAATGATTAAAATCGACCTTTTAGCCCGAAATGGGTCACAAATTACCAAAATTGCACTGAAATTGATCCAAAATTACCAAAATCGCACTGCCGGCCCTTTTTGTTTGAAATTGATTAAAAAAATCGGCACCCCTGGCCCAAAATCACACTCATAACCCTTTTAACCCAAAAATGGTCCAAAATGACTGAAATCGCACTGCCGGCACTTTTGGCCCGAAATGGGTCCAAAATAACCAAAATTGCACTACCGGCCCTTTTAGCCGGTTATTGGTCCAAAATAACCAAAATCGCACTGCCGGCCCTTTTAACTCGAAAATGATCCAAAATTGCAAAAATCTCCCCCAGGCCCTTTTAGCCCGAAAATGGTCCAAAATGATTCAAATAACCAAAACCGCACCCCTGGCTCAAAATCGTACTCCTGGCCCTTTTAACTCGAAAATGGTCCAAAATTACCAAAATCGCACTGCCGGCCCTTTTATCCCAAAATGGGTCCATAATTTCCAAAATCGCACTGCTGGCTCTTTTAGCCTGAAATGGGTCCAAAATTACCAAATCGCACTTCCAGCCCCTTGTAGCCCGGAAATGGTCCGAAATCGCACCCCGGCCCTTTTAACTCGAAAATTTTCCAAAATTACCAAGAATTGCACTGCCGGCTCTTTTAGCCCAAAATTGGTCCTATATGACCAAAATCACATCGCTGGCCCTTTTAGCCCAAAATTGGTCCAAAATTACCAAAATTGCACTGCCGGCCCTTTTAGTTTGAAATTGGTTCAAAATAACCAGAATTGCACCCCCGGCTCAAAATCGCACCCGTGGCCCTTTAACTCGAAAATGGTCCAAAATGACCAAAGTCGACCTTTTAGCCCGAAATGGGTCCAAAATTACCAAAATCGCACTGCCGGCCCTTTTAGCCCAAAATGGGTCCATAATTCCCAAAATCGCACTGTCGGCTCTTTTAGCCTGATATTGGTCCAAAATTAACAAAATCGCACTGCCGGCCCTTTTAATTTGAAATTGGTTAAAAAAAACCAAAATCGCACTCATATCCCTTTTAACTCGAAAATGGTCCAAAATGAACAAAATCGACCTTTTGCCCCAAAATGGTACCAAAATTACCAAAATTGCACTGTCGGCCCTTTTAGCCCAAAAATGGTCCAAAATGACCAAAATTGCACTGCTGACCCTTTTAGTTTGAAATTGGTTCAAAACAAAATCGCACCCCTGGCCCAAAATCGCACTCATAACCCTTTTAACCCAAAAATGGTCCAAAATGACTGAAATCACACTGCCGGCACTTTTGGCCCGAAATGGGTCCAAAATGACCAAAATCGCACTGCCGGCCCTTTTAACTCGAAAATGATCCAAAATTGCAAAAATCTCCCCCCAGGCCCTTTTAGCCCGAAAATGGTTCAAAATGATTCAAAATAACCAAAATCGCACCCCCAGCTCAAAATCGTACTCCCGGCCCTTTTAACTCAAAAATGGTCCAAAATTACCAAAATCGCACTGCCAGCAGTTTTAGCCCGAAATGGGTCCATAATTACCAAAATCGCACTTCCGGCCCTTTTAACTCGAAAATGATCCAAAATTGCAAAAATCTCCCCCCAGGCTCTTTTAGCCCGAAAATGGTTCAAAAATGATTCAAATAACCAAAATCGCACCCCCAGCTCAAAATAGTACTCCCGGACCTTTTTAACTCGAAAATGGTCAAAAATTACCAAAATCGCACTGCCAGCAGTTTTAGCCCGAAATGGGTCGATAATTACCAAAATAGCACTGTTGGCTCTTTTAGCCCGAAATGGGTCCAAAATTACCAAAATCGCACTTCCGGCCCTTGTAGCCCGGAAATGGTCCAAAATCGCACCCCTACCCTTTTGACTCGAAAATTTTCCAAAATTACCAAGAATTGCACTGCCGGCTCTTTTAGCCCAAAATTGGTCCTATATGACCAAAATCACACCCACGGCACTTTAGCCCGAAATTGGTCCAAAATTACCAAAATTGCACTGCCAGCCCTTTTAGTTTGAAATTGCTTCAAAATAACCAGAATCGCAGCCCGGCCCAAAATCGCACTCCCGGGGCCCTTTAACTCGAAAATGGTCCAAAATGACCAAAATTGACCTTTTACCCCGAAATGGGTCCAAAATTACCAAAATTGCACTGCCAGCCCTTTTAGTTTGAAATTGCTTCAAAATAACCAGAATCGCAGCCCGGCCCAAAATCGCACTCCGGGGCCCTTTAACTCAAAAATGGTCCAAAATGACCAAAATTGACCTTTTACCCCGAAATGGGGTCCAGAATTATTAAAAATGGCACTGCCGGCCCTTTCAGCCAAAAATGGTTCAAAACAGTTCAAAATGACCAAAAATCGCACCCGCGGCCCAAAATCGCACTCCCGGCCCCTTTAACTCGAAAATGGTCCAAAATGACCAAAATTGACCTTTTACTCCGAAATTGGTCCAAAATTACCAAAATTGCACTGCCAGCCCTTTTAGTTTGAAATTGCTTCAAAATAACCAGAATCGCAGCCCGGCCCAAAATCGCACTCCCGGGGCCCCTTTAACTCAAAAATGGTCCAAAATGACCAAAATTGACCTTTTACCCCGAAATGGGTCCAAAATTATTAAAAATGGCACTGCCGGCCCTTTCAGCCCAAAAATGGTTCAAAACAGTTCAAAATGACCAAAATCGCACCCCGCGGCCCAAAATCGCACTCCCGGCCCCTTTTAACTCGAAAATGGTCCAAAATGACCAAAATTGACCTTTTACTCCAAAATTGGTCCAAATTACCAAAATCGCACTGCCGGCCCTTTTAGCCCGAAAATGGTTTAAAATTACCAAAATCGCTCCCCTGGTCCTTTTAGCTTAAAAATGGTCCAAAATTACCAAAATTGCACTCCCGGCCCTTTAACTCGAAAATGTACAAAATTACCAAAATCGCACTGCCGGCCCTTTTATCCTAAAATTGGTCCTAAATGACCAAAATCGAACTGCCGGCCCTTTTAACTCGAAAATGGTCCAAAATTGTTAAAATCTCACCCCCATCCCTTTTAGCCCGAAAATTGTCAAAAATTACCAAAATCACAACCCCGGCCTTTTAGCCCGGAAATGGTCCAAATTCGCACCCCTGGCCCTTTTACCTTAAAAATGGTCCAAAATGACCAAAATCACACCCCCAGCCCTTTTAGCCTGAAATTAGTCCAAAATTACCAAAATCTCACTGCCGGCCCTTTTAGTTCGAAATTGGTTAAAAATAACCAAAATCGAACCCCCGGCCCAAAATCGCAATCCCGGCCCTTTTCGCCCAAAATTGGTCCTAAATAACCAGAATCAAAATGATCCAAAAATTGCTAAAATCTCACCCCCGGCCCTTTTAGCCTGAAATTGGTCCAAAATTAACAAAATCGCAGCCCTCGGCCCTTGTAGCCCGGAAATGGTCCAAAATCACTTCCCCGGTCCTTTTAGCTTAAAAATGGTCCAAAATTATCAAAATCGTACTGCCACCCCTTTTAGCCCGAAAATGGTCCAAAACGGTTCAAAATTACCAAAATGTAACTGCTGGCCCTTTTAACCTGAAATTGGTCCAAATTTACCAAAATCGCACTGCCGGTCCTTTTAGCCCAAAATGGGTCCAAAATTTCCAAAATCGCACTGCCGGCCCTTTTAGCCCAAAATGGTCAAAAATCACCAAAATGCACTCCGTCCCTTTAGCCCAAAACGGGTCAAAAATCACAAATCGCACCCCTGGCCTTTTTAGCCCAAAACGGGTCAAAAATCACCAAAATCGCACCCCAGGCCCTTTTAGCCAAAACGGGTTAAAGGTGACCAAAATCGCACCCCCGGCCCTTTTAGCCCAAAACGGGTCAAAAGTGACCAAAAGCGCACCTCCGGCCCTTTTAGCCCAAAACGGGTCAAAAACTACCAAAATCGCACCCCGGCCCTTTTAGCCGAAACCGGGTCAAAAGTGACCAAAAAGTGCATCTCCGGCCCTTTTAGCCCAAAACGGTCAAAAATCACCGAAATCGCACCCCCGGCACTTTTAGCCCAAAACGGGTCAAAAATCACCAAAATCGCACC